>CM070062.1:12431929-12891929 GCA_036320875.1 Cotoneaster glaucophyllus
TCGAGTGACGGTAGCATTGTCTAAACGACCATCGACCGCAAGATCGTTCAGACATGCCCCGACAGAGTCAAGGCCTTTACGTTCCAAGATTTGAGAGGCTGACAGTGGCAGCAGTTCTTGTAACTTGACGAGCGCGTCTGGATCGACCGAGTCGTGCGTCGCAGCAGTCGAAGAATCGGCCGACTTCTTAGTCGTACCAGCAATAAGAGCGTCGAACTCGGCCTCCTAGGAAGGCTGCATGAAGGGACGAGTATTAGCACAAGTTAAGTCAAAAAGATAAAAGTAAGAGAAGATAATAGACCTGACGCGACGAGACCTCAGCCATATCCCCTGGGTCATTGCTCGAACCCAAGGAGTTGAGAGGCCGAGCCCAATGTTTGAGACAACTTCTCAATTCACGCAGCCGATGGAGGTTGTCTACATTCGATGGCCACTGGGGCGGCCAAGAAATATAAACAACGCCCCTCAGCGCGTAGAATTTTCGGTGAAAAGAATTGGGGGGGCACCTAGCAGTTAGTACATCCTGGATTTAGAGCTCTAAAAGGAAGGCATAGCTAAGAATTAAAAAAAAAAGTATGAACCCTTACATAAACAGACGAAACTTCCTGAGGAGGAATACCGAGGTCAACGTCGTGTGGGTGCATCGGCGTCTCCTGCGGTCGCCTCCGGCTCTGCAGGAGAAACCATATCCGGGGCAGCGATTCTCGCCTCGGCTGGAACAGAGGCATTTGCCTCGGTTGGAGCAGTATTTTGCGCCCCGACCGGAGCAACAGCTGGAACAACATCGACATGAGCTCGAGTAGGTACGACCTCCTCAACCACAGCAGGGCCAGACTGTTGGACGATCTTGCTCTGTGGTTGGGAAGAGGGGATCGAGGGCCTAGCAGGCCGAGCACGACGACGGCGTCGTGCTAGCGGGATATCTTCGCTCGTGTCATCCTGAAAGAATGGAGTATATCAAAACCAATCAAAATGTGCTAAACATATTCATATCTACCCAAGAATTGGACATACCTCCTCCAAAGAAATTGCTATTCGCTTCGATGGTTTGGAGGTCTGTTTCTCGACGACTGAGGGAACTTCTTCCAAAATGGGGGCAACGACTGGCGTCGCGGGTACAGGATCCTCGACCGACGGAGTGGTAGCTGGGACGACCACAGCATCGGAGGGAGGAGCAACAACCGGTGTGGCCGTCTCGATAACGGGATAGCGCAGCAACGGCTTCTATTTCGGTCGCTTCATGAGCAGGTCGAGTGTTGGAAACATGGCCGATCAAAACTGTCCCCTCCTCCGTAAGATCCCGGATAGTGGGAGCAGGAGGGATACTGGAGACAGTCGCCTCCGTTGTTCGGCTAGAGATAGGATGAATTTCCCGTTGTTCTTTTTGCGCCAACGTCTTAACACGTTTCGAATGACGGGAAGCTTCATGTGTCGTCTCGACCTCTGGGCCCTGCCGCTTGCTCGGCGGAGTATGCACTACAGCATCGGCTTTCTTGGGGAAGGCCAATTTTTTCTCGATTGCGGCCACAACAATCACGGCCGCCTTCTTCGGTACTCGAGGACCTAAGAGGACCAAACACAGTTAATAAGGTCGAATGAACAGTTGAATAATAGAGAAAGATAGCTGAATACCTTGAATTTTCTCTTTGACTGGGGGGACAAGAACCTTCTTGGGTCGATCTCCAAAGAGTGCGCCAATAACGTCTTCGACCGAAACACCGAAGAAATCTCGGGTGTACTCCTCCCACCAGTCACCGAAGGTGTTAGTACTGAAGGATTCAGGAATAGTTGGTCGAAGGCGGAACGTCTTGCATCACTCCTGAAACTCATTCTCGGTGTCTCGGCATTCCTTCTCCGAAGAACCAGAGAGGCGTCCTCGACTAAGAAGAGAACGAGAAGTGAGTGAGGGTACCGGGCAGCCTTGAAGGTACCCAAGTTGTCTGGCCAAGAACTGCGGGTGGTAGACTTCCTAACTCGCCCGGTGGGCGTCACAGCCAAGGGGAAGGTCGCGTGCCAACACGAACGACCCCCAATTCTGACGTAGGGTAGCATCCTCGCTAACATCCCAAGCTGAGCTTGGAAGCTTGATGGATGAAGGATGCTCCCGGTGACGACACACTAGAAACTCGTCGTCAGAGAAATCTTCAAGGCCGAAGAGGTATTTAAAAATTTCGTCAGCCCGGTGAGAAGGTAATGGATGAGGGGCCAGCTGCAGGCCGATCGCTTCAGTAGGAGAAAAGTCGATGACTTCCGGCCGAAGTGTGGTAAAATAGGTCTGCAACCAGAGTTGGAAAACCCAGAGAGGCCCATTCTGATGGGGATCAATTTTGTGGATGGTCGTGTCGGCCAAACATCGCAGCAAGTTGGCAAGGATGGCCGGACTAAGCGTCAAGGGAAGACCACTCGCTAGTGCTTCGGCCACGGGCATATTCTCGACCAGGCATTTGTTTGATTTGGTACAACAAATAAACTTGTTGTACCAATAAAATAGGAAAGCTTCATGCTCCTCTTTGCGAAGATTCGCCTCTTCTCGGCCAGCAAAATGAGCAATCAGGGTGCTATAGTTAAAGAAGTTTTTATGCAACTTCTGCACTTCATCCTTCGAGGGTTCTTGACCGCCTCGGCTTAATGTTTCGACGGCTTGGGCATCGAACAGCGCTTTGAGGTCACAATTCGACGAGCATCCGAAAAGGGAAGCGTCGATTGGGAAACCAGAGGGGGACGTCCCAAGGATAGCGGAAACGTCAAGAATGGTAGGACCGATAGGCCCAAGAGGGAGAACCATAGTGTTGGTGGCCGAACACCAGAAGCTTAGGGCCGCCATGAGAAGCTCTCGATCCATGATCATCTCCACGGTCGAGAGTTTGATGATATCGTAAATTCCAAGGGCTTTCCATTCTTGGCCGCAGAATTTTTCCATACGCTCGACCCAAGCTGCCCAGGTGACAGTAGTCGAAGGCCAGGCTCCTTGAGGCTTCGACACGTCCCACTTCGACCACTCGAATCCCTGACGCAAGGATGTCAGGCAGTGATCCTTCAGGAGAGTGGTAATGGGCGTGGGCACTGGTTTCTTGAACAGAGGCCCAAGGATTTGATGCGAAGCGCTCGAGTCACTCTCAAAACGCAGATTTTTGATGGCGCAATAGTCGATGATGTCTTTGCACTTATCGCATTCCTTGGAGACTTGAGAGATGAAGGAGGCCATTGCTGGAAGAAGATCGGAAGATGAAGGTGCTGGGTTGAAGATGCCGAAAGGAAGCTCTGGGTTTCTGGAGATTCGAGAGAAAGAAGGCAAGGGAATTTGAGAAATCTGAAAGCGTAAGATTGAAATGAATAAAAATGGGGTATTTATAGGCGTTTGGTAGGAAGGTCAATCGATCAGATTTTGAAATTTGAAATCGCCCAATTAGAAAGACTGCACGCCATGATTTGTTTCAGAAAATCCAGGGGAAAGGACCGAGAATCTCGCAGACTGACAGCGTATCGCATGGTTTGAGGGCACACGATTGCGTGTAACGACGACAATTAATGCAACACGACGCTTCGATGGTTGCGTGCGTCCAGATGGATGATTGCGAACTGTTGGATGATCGAGGATTGACGCGTGGCAAGTTCGGGAAGAATTCGAGGGAAACATCATTGCTCATAAATGGGCATGGCGTTATCCTCTGAGACAGCTCATCGGGCGTTTCGAGAAGAGTAATGTCGTTTCGCTTCTTCAAGGTCGAGGCTCGACCATAGGCGATAGGTCGACGACCTCAGAAGCGAGGGGGCAGTGTTTGGGCCCAAAATAACGATTGGGCCGAGCTCGGACCTTTCTCGGCCCAGGACTCGTACAGAGGGAGTAAGTTGGCGCCATGGGCCATGGACGAGGAGGAATAGATAAGCTAATAGAGGCCGAGACCCATTAGAAGGAGTCCTGAGAAGAAACTGAATCAAACTTGTGATTGGAGTCAGATTCAGAGTCCTAGTCGGATTGGAATCATCCGAGATAAGATTAGATTGGTATCAGCCGAAGTAGAGTTGAACTGGGACGAAGAGTTCTATCTAAGGACGGTTCGGAGTGTATGCACTACTATAAATAGGGAGAGGGGGCATAACATTAAGCCTCTCCAATTTCAACACACAAATCTGCCCTGCGCAAACCCTCTCAACCTTTGAGATTTTTATTTTCTTGTCCGCCAACACATCTTCTGTTTGGATAAACAGCACTGTGAAGGCAACCGGTGATATCTTCAGTTTGGATAAACAGCACTATCGCCGTAGAACCAGTCGATCGCGAAGCACCTTCAGTTTGGATAAACAGCACTGCGTCGAGGCCAGTTGGTTACCTATCCAAGTCTCGGTCGAGAAGGATTTTCGAATCCTTATTGGCAGAGGTTATCTCATCAGCCTTCTCGGCGAAGTGAGGTATTACGAATTACCAGGCTCGGCACATTGAACGCCGAGTTGTTTTATGATTGGATACTCGCAGGTTGGTTTCAGAGTTCGGCATTCAGACGGCCGAACTACTTTCACAATCAAGACCTACATCAGTTTCGAGTACCTGTGCCCTTATACGTTGATATCGATTCGGCGTGCTTATACTTTCACGAATATAATCACCGTGACCGAATCCGGCGCCGACGAGTCGTGAACTTCGCAAGACTAGCAGCCTTGTCTTCAGGCTCTAGAACCCAAAGGCCGAGGCGTGTTCCTTCCTCGGCCGCAGTCGCAAGATTTAGAAGTCAGCCGCGCACACAACGCAACATCAACATTTTACTCACCGGCCGAGCTCGGCCGTCGAGTTGGCACGCCCCGCATTCAACCGAAGGACGTAGTTAGCTCATAGATTATTCGGCCTGCGCGCCACGTAGGCTTGGTAGTTTTTAGGGTCAACAATAGAATAATAATACAAAACTATATATTTAATATAGAATATATTGTATATATTAATATGGCTATTGTATTTTATAATAATTTTTTTAGTAATTAAACTTTAAAACTATCAAAGTAATTTTTTTCTTAACTGGTCGAAACGAGTCACCCACGTGTATACCTGTTAAGAAACGGGTTCTTAACGGGTCACCCGATAATGACCCGATAAGTTATCGTGTTGACCCGAAACCCGTTATTTTCGTGTCCTTTTTGTGTCGTGTCATCGTGTCGTGTTAGAAACTGTCGGGTCTAATATAGATGCTGGATGCTTACCTCCTTTTCTCCTTTTCTATTTTAAAAGCAGACCAGTTGGTGGGTTCGTTATGATACTCTATCAGGGGTTGGAAATACTCACAAAGGTATTTCGGTCTCATTATGGACATCATCGTGTGATTCATCAGCGCCAAGGATCGAACTCAAAACGTGTCGTGTTAGATGCTGACCTAAGTTGGAAAAGATTTGAAGCTTTGGCTATACCACTTACATTGTGGTCTCAACGATAGATGAAATTAACAAAAATTCCAAATAGCATTGTTAAAATTTGATTAAAGAACCCATTGTTTTATCTAATTTATATTGCTCGTGTTGGAAATAAAATATGAAGTATAGAACAAAGAGAGAATAGATAGAGGGACGAGACAAGATTAAAAGGAGAATCAAAGTGTTTTTTCTTCTTATTAGAGTGTCTGTTTATAGGCTTAGCGTTTTTAATATGTTTCGTTTTAACAATAGTATTTTTGGGAGGTTTAATGAAAAGGTCCCGGTACTGTTCACTTTTAACGAAAAACCACTTTTTTACCTTTAACTGACACTATTCACTATACCTTTAAAAAGGACTTTTCGTTAAAAGGGAAGTTTTTTTGGGACTTTTCATTAGTTTTCCTTATATGGTTTGTTTTTAAAAACAAGCCTAATAGGATTATTAGTCCCGTGGTATTAGAGTAGTTGGATGATTGTCCTTGTGGTGAAAAAAATTAGGATTTAAGTTCCTGCGGTGAAGTCTATTAAGATTTAGGCTCAAAATTGAAAATTTCATTAACTCTTTATTAATTATTAGTATGTGAGTCATACATATGAGGCTAAAACAAAACTCTTCGTTAATTGTTGGCGCGTGAAGCTTACATGTGAGGCTAACATTATCTTTTTAGCCTCACATGTAAGCGTCATATGCTAACAATTAAAGGATAGTTAGCGGAATTTTCATTTTGGGTCTAAATTTCAACAAACTTTATTATAGGGACATAAATTCTAATTTTTTTTAGGGGCAATTTCCGTTTACTCTATCAATCCAATAAAGCCTTGAAAAAATAATAACTGAAAGGACAAAACAGAAAGCAAAAAAATGCGTGGCTGGTAATTAGCCGAACCATAAAGGTTAATTATGTCATTAAAGAATACTTGTACGAATGATTTTCCTACATCGTACTGCTACAACAGCCAAGCTCCCTCCCTCCTATAAATTTCTGAGCGATCGATATCCTTCATAGCTTGTAATGGGAAGGCAACCCGAAGCTTCAGGCAATCAGTAAAAGTGCGCGTTACATCTGTCATCGGAGAAAATTCGGGCGGCGCAGGCAGCTTTCCGGCGACCTGGTCAAACTTGGATTTCCAATCCATTTCGGTAAATTGCAATCATTCCTTCTCAAATTTTAACTTGAATTGCAATTTACTAGTTGGTAAAGTAGACTACAATTTCGAAGTTTTCTGTTTGGTTGCTGAGAAAATTTGGAAAAGAAAATAGAAATGGATATAGAGATGTTGTCCGTAAGTTTGTGTGCATAAATTGTATGTATGCTTATTTTTTACAATGGTTATGCGTTGACTCTGTTTTGAGTTCTTGATTACCAAAAATTTTGAAGCTTTTATTGCACTATGAAATCGATATCGAAAAATAGAAGTTGCAGATGTGGAAGGACTGAAAATTTTGGTATGTTTTTGGTTGAAGTTGAAGATGGAGAAGGAACAAGAGATTGAGTGGATCAAAGCTCAGAACATTGGAATAAGCGTAGACCTTGTTGCTGCAGCCAAACAGCACCTTCAGTTTCTTGCTGCTGTTGATCGGAATCGATATCTCTATGAAGGGCCTGCTCTTGAAAGGGCAATCTATAGGTACAACAAATCCTGCAGATTTTTTGCTTTGTAGCTTTGGTTCAGTTCTTGTGTTTTTGGGTGCTTTAGAGTTTAGATTCTTGGCCATCATTAGATCACATTTCTCGGTTTTGTTTTTTTAGTTTCGATAGTTTGTGTTCTGGTTTCCTATTGTTTTCAATTCGGGGTTTTTGAGTTGTATGCTTAGTCTGAGCTTATTGGGTTTGCAATCATATACTTTGTCTGGCCATTTGATCTTTATATGTCAAATTGGAATTACAGGTACAATGCTTGTTGGCTCCCGATGCTTGCCAAACATACAGAGTCCCAAATTTCTGAAAGACCTTTGGTTGTACCTCTTGATTGTGAATGGATTTGGCATTGTCACAGGCTAAATCCAGTATGCTTCTCTGGCTGAACTGTTGTAGTTTTGGTTATCTTTAATCGACAGATTGAATTGCTAAGCTTTGTGCTTTGGATATGTTTCAGGTTCAATACAAGACTGACTGTGAGAAACTTTATGGAAAGATCCTTGACAATTCTAATGTTTTATCGTCTGTTCAAGACTCTTGTAAAAGGCAAACTGAAGAAACTTGGAATAGTTTGTATCCAGAAGAACCATACGACTTAGACTTAAAGAAGGTGTTCTCGGAGGATATATCTGAAAGATCTGCTCTACTTGAAAAAAGCACCAAATATGATCTGGTTTCAGCTGTTAAAAGACAGAGTCCTTTCTTTTACCAGGTAATATGAGATTGTCCAATACATTTGTTTAATATGCTTATTCTGAGTTATCAAGGGGTCCATCTTTGCTGACTAATTTAGATTCTAGATCACTTTGTATGCAAGTATTTTTGAGAGTTTGTGGGGTTCCGATATAAGGGAACATTGTTGTATCTATAGGATCATCCAGTGTTATCATTAATTTCTCTTCGACTGTTCTTATATGTTTCCATTATGTGGTTATACAAGGAACTCCGTTTTGAGAACTTTTTGTTTGGAATACTTTCTTATTTATTATTGGTGTTATGAGGCCATCCATATATTTCTATGTGGTTACTGGATCCAAGGACAGTTCATATCACATGCCATTACCCGCTTGCATTTCAGGTTTAGTTGCGTAATGTATATACAAACACCTACACCTACACCCACAAGTAAATATCAGACCTGCCAGAATGGTTCTCCCCTCAAACATTCCATTGTTCTTTTTTCATTTTCTTTGCTTATTCTGGCTTATGCGTTTTTCTTTATGTTTGGCAGGTATCCAGACCCCACATGAACCATGATCTATTTATCGAAGGGGCTGTGGCTAGATATAAAGGCTTTCTTCATCTAATCAAGAGAAACAGAGAGAAGTCTGTAAAACGTTTCTGTGTTCCGACATACGATGTTGACCTTATCTGGCATACTCACCAATTACATCCTGTATCTTATTGTAAAGATCTGAATGAACTAATGGGCAAGGTATTGGAGCATGATGACATGGACTCTGACAGAACTAAAGGGAAGAAACTTGATGTTGGGTTTTCTGGAACTACCAAGCAATGGGAAGAGACCTTTGGTATCAGGTATTGGAAGGCAGGAGCAATGCATAGAGGTAGTGCTCCATGTCCTGTTACGACCACTCCTTACAAATCTAGCATGATGAGCAAGGATGTAGCTGCATCCATGGAGTATCAGAAACTAATTCAGCTTCCAGAGGTTAAATCTGTGGAGGTAGATTTCTTTAAATCAAATGCTTTTTTCCCCTTTATTTTCTTTGCAGTAAAGAAATATTATAGAAATGACAGGAAGAGAAGCCCCCAATTTAAACATAGAACTTTTGTTTGGTGAATATAAACATTGAACTTAAACATTGATCTTAGTCTACAGCATCTTACTTGTGGCTCCTCACTTTAATCGTTGACCTCATTATAGGCAGCTGATGACTTTTGAAGTGCCTTTGTAGGAGTTTAGAAATGTTTCATCATTTGATTCTTCAGATTCATAATGTAGGTGTCAAGATTGAATGTCTCTCCTCCAGTGAAAACTTAGAACCAAGATAGTACCTTCAGCAAATGTTGAGCATGCTTTTGAGTTCAGACTGTTGATATGTAACTGAGCACCACAGCTGGCTTTCATTTCTGTTACACCTCAATTATTTTAAGGCAGTGCACATATAAACGAGTTTCTTGTACTCCTATATAATTAGGGACCTATGCTGGCACTTGCCTGAGCCAATTATACAACAGTTATTTTTCCTAATATGTTTTCCTATACATTTTTCCAGATCCTCTTGGAGTGTGTGGAAGTTAGAAACTTACCAGAAGGGCACAAAGGAAGTCTCTTTGTCACATTTAGTAAGACCCAAAATGATTATTTCTTTAACACGAAGCGGAGACTCAGTATTTTGTCCGAGTCTGGAGAGAAACAGGTTGCTTGTTTCCAATGTGAACCTACTGGAGAGCTGGTTTTTGAACTGATATCTCATTCACCTTCCCACTTACCAATGATAAGGACCTATAAAACATTAGGTTCTACTTCACTCTCTCTTCAAGACTTTCTGGTCCCACTCTCTAAATTAGATGCAGAAAAATGGTTGGAGGTAGTGCCAAGTTCTGGAACCATGAACTCGAAACCAATCTACCTTCGGGTTGCCGTGTCATTTACTGTTCCAGCCTTGGCTCAATGCACATTCAACATGGTTCGTTCTCGACCATTGTCCAAAAGTTCTTGCTTTTTACCACTTCCTGGGAAGGTAGTAGATGCCAAGAATTTGACGCATGTGATTGATGAAACTGGTACAAAGCTTATCAGCCTGCAAATGAGGTATCAAAGTATATTTCTGGAGTTGAGACTTTGTATTTTACATGCTGCATTCAGTTTGGAAGGAAAATTATACATATGTAGCGTTTAAGTATGTCCAGAACAATATATCCTTCTCAACTTGTGAATGTTTTTGCATTTTATGATTTATTCTGAAGCTCCATGCCGGCCTGGATATTTGTATGTACAGGCATCCTGAAAAGGCAAAGGCAAGGGAAAACACCATTCTTGGGAAAGAGGTGATTGGAATCACCAAGTCTGGAAAAATATCTACTCTTGCAAAGTCTGTTGGGACTGGCTGGACTTTGATGGATTCTCACTGGTCCCTTCATCGTGAAAAGAATTCCAATGGAGATGGCCACCTATTTGTTCTCCACGGAGAGAAGATGGTATGCATCCATGCTCCAGTCGCTTCGCATGTTTCCGAATTACATCATAATTATAGATATTTTAGTTCCCCCCTGCATACATATACGCAGACGGCCTCTTCAACCAGGAAATGAAGAGGGCTGCTTGTATGCAGTACTAGATCTGTCTCCTAAATTTATCTTTGGTACAGGTCAAAATATTCCACGGAAGAAAGCTGGACTATGAACCTAAACATTGCGACAAACATAAAAGTGAACAAGATTTCATGACCTTGGTTGAATTCTCTGCTGAAAATCCTTATGGCAAAGCAGTGGCATTGCTTGACCTAAAATCCGGATGTGTCCAGGTACTGTACGATCACTTCCCTAGTTCTCTTGCTTTGTCATACTTGGTAAACAATTCCTTAATCTTACTTCAAAAATGAACAGGTAAAGGAGGAATGGATTCTAGTTCTTGGGATCACGCTGGCTTTTATATTATCTGATATGCTGAAGAAGGAAAGATATGACATTTTTGCTGTTAATGCCAAGGAGATGGGTAGTGTAGCTGAGGAAATTAATGAGAACCATGACTCCCATGAGGGAGTCAAAACAACCAACTTGACCTCTTCAGGAGTAACCGAGGTTGAGCAGAACAATGATGTGGCTGAAGGACATGCAGTGATGCCGAAAAAAAGTGGAGGCTGCGGTAGTGGGTGTGGAGATGTAACAAGGAGTGAGGTTTCTGCAGGATGTGGCAGTGGTTGCGGTGGAGGATGTGGGAGCATGGTGAAGAGTGGTGGCTGTGGCAGTGGTTGTGGTGGTGGCTGTGGCAGTGGTTGTGGTGGTGGCTGTGGAAGCATGCTGAAGAGTGGGGGCTGCGGTGGCTGTGGAGGTAGTGGTGGTTGTGGCGGTGGCTGTGGAAGCATGCTGAAGAGTGGTGGCTGCGGTGGCTGTGGTGGTAGTGGTGGTTGTGGTGGTTGTGGTGGCGGATGTGGAAGCCTTTTCAAGAGCAGTGAAAACACATCTGGTAACTCGTGCGCCGAGGAACACCAAAAGGAAACACCCAGTCATGTGAGTGAGGGAGTAGTTGCTTAATGCCCCCTCCCCTGTTCATGCTTGCTGTGTGCCCAGGTTCCATCTGTTGTGTGATCTTATCTACGATAAATAAAGCTTCATCTTTCTCATCCATCCAGCTCCGATTTGCGAATCAATCGATGCAACTGCGCATATAGAACTCGATTCCTCTGATGTCTTTTCGTTTATGTTTATCGGAATATGTAAATATAATTAAGGTTGAATATTATAATTCAGCCTTGAACTCTCCTCAATTGTATTTGGCATTTACATACCCCTGAATATAATTCAGGTTGAATATATTATATTATGAAGTTTTTAATGTAATTGTGTTGAATATTGTGGAGCCAAAAAGTGATTCTCCATTTGTACAAGTGCGTCCTTGCCTCATTCGCCTGCATAAGAACTATTGTCAATTTGTTTGTAAGGAGCTTTTTTTTTTTTTTTTTTTAATTTTTTTTAAGATTAAGTACGCACAATCACCTTACTTTGTCTCATTTCAAATTAGTTTTAACATTTTTAAACATTTCAAAAAACTTTACGTTTTGAAAATTGAATATCTGATAAGTCACCATCGTTAAGTGATGATATTACTAGCGTTCAATGATTATGTGGATCCTAATAGCCATCTTTAGTACTCATACTGACAGATGCATAGAGATGTGGGTACCTTCACTCTCGGTCGCACAAAAAATATTGGAAGAGTTGTAGTACAAGTTTTAATTAGCGAAAATTAGAATCTCCTACAATTTTTCTATATCATTTAGATTAAACATCTGTGTCTTTTTAAAATTTGATTAAAGTGCTTTGACCAATAATGACCTCAAACTAAATTACATGTCATTATTATATCTTTTAAAATTAAAATAATTTTTGAATTTATCCTTTTATCAGCATGATGCACTTTTCAATATGTTTTTTTCAGATATGTTTTTTTTCGATCACAATTTTTTTTTTGTTATGCAAACATTTAATATTATTTCTTTTTTCAAATGGTTTTTTTATCAAATAGTTGGTGATCAACATAAAAACTCCGTGTAATTTTTCAACTTTTTTGTGAAATTATATATTTTTTTTGCTGTTTTTTTAAGTATAGTTGTTGACGAATTATTATTAGGTACAATACATTACGTATATATTATCTGCGGGTACGTTTGAATTTACAAAAATCATTAATTGGTACGTTTATTTGTAATTTTGGTACGTTTGATTTGATACATATTGTTAATATTGGTACATTATTTTTATTTTGGTACGTTTTATTTTGTACACATTGTGTATTGGTACGTTTATATTATTCTCAATCATTTTTTCTCTTAACGTACTAAAAGAAAAACTTATTTCGGTACATTTGATTTTGTGGGATTTAAAAATATTTTAAACTATTTTGGAAATAAAATATCTTACATCGTAGATAATTATTGCTAAATTGTAGCATTATTATGAAAATAAATTGAATCTAACCAACTTTTTTTTTTTTTACAATTATCTCTAACGGATGAGAATGTAATTAAAATGCTAGATTATAGGAAATTTGTTACAATATAATGTGCATATAGCACCAAAATTATGACAAAAAAAAGTTTAATCAAATCACTAAAAGGCATGAATATTTAATCTAAAAAATTCAAAAATGAGGCGCCTATATCAAAAGATCCCTTTTAATTAAGGCTATTTTAATTTTATATCATGAAAAGAAAAATAAAATCAGCTAACATTTAATCTAATCTTACTAATCCGCTCAAATTTTAACACGTGCTATATTCACTCTAAAATTACTCGTCGTAAAGTTAATACATAGTAGCCATATAATGCACAAAAAACAGTATTACAATTATGTTGCAACTAACATTGTGTAATTCGGTGATGTCATTATCATGTCACACAATAATATAACATACTTCGTTGCTTTCTAACTACGCTTAACTTTTGATATGCCCCTTGTGTTCTCCTTTTTGAATTAACTGTTCAAATATAACTTTTATGCCATAAAATAATACTACATCGCGATATTAAAAAGAATGACTCCTCATTTTGTCTAATAAACAATACTTGTTTACTTAAAGATGAGTAGAGATTCATATTCAAAATTTCTCAAAATTATTTGTTTTGAATTTATAGAACCTCGTGTTTTATAATCAAAACCGTTCATATTATAAATCACCCTATAAAGATCGTCTTTGTAAAAAATCAATTAAAACTAAGGTCGTTTAATCACCAAACTGTTTTAAAAAAATGAACAGTATTGGTAAAAGCATTACACACAGTCTATGTATTTGCTACAATAGATTGACTAAACAACCTTAATTTTAATTTTTTTTTTTTTTTTTTGCAGAGATGATCTTTACAGTGTGACTTATAGTATGAATGGTTCTGATCACAAGCACAAAGTTCCATGATTAAAACACTAAAAATTTTGAGTATGAATTCCTACTTATTTTTTAGTAGTCAATGATTGTTCTTGTTTAATTTGTAGATGTCATCAGTATGTCAACATACGTATGATATTCCGTTTCTCTCAGCATGACATATTCCACAACTTTGAGGTAGCCAGTCTTACTCCTTTTCCTCCCCTCTAGTAGTTCGGTTAAAATCGCAATGGCCGAAATTTTATTTTCCCATTTTCAACCAACTTTCAAACTCAAAACAAATGGTTGACCCTCTTCTCGGTTGTTAGAGACAAAATCCCTCCAATCAAGTCAACCCATTGGCTCCTTTACCATTCATTTTTGGAAAAATATCGATTATGTTAGCTTCCTTTATTTTTTTGGAAGAATGCATATTCATCAATACGTTTTCTTTTTCTACAAACGAAAGGATAATTACACTAGTTTTAACTAAATTACTGAGAGACGTTTTATCTAAATTACTAAGAGACGAATTCAAACTTGGATGCTGAGAGAAATAGCACACTACTCTAGCCAACTTGGCTAAATCCATGTCTTATTTTTCTTAGTTTGTTGGGTTCTTGCTTCAGTAGTGTTATTTCATAACTTCATTAGGAAACTAGAGAAGCAAATTTGTGATTCTAACATTCTACCTATTTTATTTTGCACTTAATTATTCTTCTTTAGAAAACCTGAGGGCCAAAGTTCGTATTTACACTATATATAAGAAATTTTTTTTTGTCAACTAATTAAAGAGGGAAACCTAACTAAAGGGATACAAATGAGAAAGAAACACATTATCTAAGAGCCATCAATAAGACTTTGGAGGTTGTTACTATTTTACTATTTATTAAAAGTGGACGCTTAGCAAACTTATGTTTAGCCGAGTTGATTAAAGTAGTGTCATTTTCTCTTTTGTATTCAAGTATGAATCTTTTTTTTCCACTGTTTATACTAAATTAATTTGAATATCGTTCAAATCAAATAGAAAAAATGAATACGTCTAATTCTCTTGGTAAAATGCGTCATCTCTACATCCATAATTTTATTCTTACCTTGTGCTACACTAGAGTCTAATGACTTATTTGTTATAAAGCAGAAATTTGGACCTCCAAAGAAACCAAGTATTAACTCTGGCCATTAAGAAAATATAAATCTAATTTTGACATATATACCAAACAGGTGACGCATGTAATTCATGTTAATAGAGAGACATTAAGTGGAAGACTAACTTAGGGAGACTTAAACTTAATTAGGAGCAGCATTATAATTTGACAACATTTTCTTGTCTTACCCACCAATGTTGAAAATGTTTCAATTTGGCCAGTTTGCACTACTTAATTGGCTTATAAAAGAACCCACACTACTAATTATGCATTCACCACAATCTCAAAGTTTCATTCCCCTCATCCCTAAATTTCACCACTCCATTCCTTGAGTTTTTGCATCTGATAGAAAATAATGGGTTCCAGTTTTGCACAAATTACATTAGCAGTGGTGCTAATTGCTTCGATGCTGGCAGTTAGCACAGCCAACAAAGATTGGCAATATGGTAATTACACTGGCTCGGGTTTCAACAATGGCTCATACCACCTCAATAAGACCAAGGGACCCAACAAGATCATAGTTGGTGGTTCGGAAAATTGGCATTTCGGATTTAACTACACAGACTGGGCTTTGAAGAATGGTCCAATTTACATCAAGGATACTCTAGGTGAGATCTCAAAATTGTTGTACATTTTCCCCCTTAAATTGTTGTTTGCAAAAAAGTCACTTATTTAGCTTCTCTAGTCTTTGCCACTTAGTGCTACAGTCTAGTAGCATCTATCTTCATTTGTAAATAAGAGGTCTTAAGTCTAGGATGTAATTCTTGTTGTAAATTATATATCAACAATTTGGTAACATGATGTGTCAAACGGTTGATCTATAACAACGAAAACTTTAATCGAGTCTCCGCAATTTGTTTCGATATGAGCAATGCTTTTTCCTTTGTAAATAGAAGTGAACAAGTATTTACATGATAAATGGTGTTTTGGATGTTTGCAGTTTTCAAGTATGAACCACCAAGCAACACCATACGTCCTCACAGCGTGTACTTGTTCCAAGACTTTCAGAGCTTCTGGAACTGTGACTTGAGTCGAGCAAAAATGGTGGGAAATCAGACACAAGGAGGTGGAGGCGGCTTTGAGTTTGTGCTAAAGAGGTGGCGGCCTTACTACTTCGCTTGCGGTGAACACGATGGATTACATTGTAAGGACGGGCTTATGAGGTTCCCCGTCTTCCCAATGTTTCGCGGCTGGCATTAATGATCGATTGCTGCTGAAAGACAATGAACACAACACACTTTATATTCATAATCAATTATTTTTAAGCAAATAACAAGACTTGGTATGCAAGTTTTTGAGAGACTATATTTGATATGTTCAGCAGTCACATTGGTATTGATATGTCCTGTATTTAAATTCTTCTTCTTTGTAGTGATGTTTTACTTAATGCTAGGGAGACTCAATTTGGAGACTAAATTTTGGAAACTAAAGAACATAGAAGTTGATGATTGATTTATTACTTAAGTCTTGAAAGATGCGCTCATTTCTATTGGTGACATATCATTTAGTTTGCAATTTTAGTCTCCAAATTTAGTTTTCCTAACATTACTCTTTTTAACTAAAAAATTTGAATAATATTTTTGGAATTGAAATTGAAGGTTAATGATATTGTTGTACTAATTAAAGCTTACATTGCCTTTTCAAAAAATTTTAAAAAATAAAGAAAAGGAAATTTAAGCGCCTATCTCTAGTGATGATATTGCTTCAATTGAAACTTGTGTCGTTCCAACTTTTGATCAAGTCTTTTGTCTTCTTTTCACATCAGTATTTTAGTTGCCAACTCAACATTTTATATTATTTTGTTATAACTAGATGAAGCCCACCCATTGTGTGTGTAAATATAAAAGTTAAAAAAAAAAACTATAATATGGAAAAGAGAGAAGTTAGAGAGAAGAGAGAGAGAGAGAAAGAGAGAGAGAATGTGGTTTTTTAAAAAAAAAATTAAAGAAGCTATGATGATATGTGGACGAGATTTGAAAAAAATAAACAAAATTTGGTCTTTGCAAAATTATATTATTGCCTGTTAACAAGGCACTTGTAGGCCCATATAATGGTGCAGGCCGAAAAAGAAGTCATGAAAAGCCCAAAGAAGTTCAAGAAGTCCAAGGCTCGAGAAGCTTAGAAAAGAATGATCCCATGTGCTAAAGCTGACCGCTTATAACCCCAGTCCAACCAAGATATGTAAAGAACTTTTCAATCACCAAGGGCATGTGGGAGGCTGACAGCTTTATGGCACAAGTCTCTAGGGACAAGTCTGGTAGAGGACAATCAGGCCACAAGATGGAACGTAAACGTGCTCGGAGCAAAACTCGGAGAGACGGGGTGGGATAAGCAAGGCCGAGGGGGACGCTCGGCTCACACCATTCTGAAAAGGCACACCTTCTCGACTGAACGCCTGCCACTTCATTGTTGAATAACTAGTTGATAGGCAAAAAAGTTTTAGTATGATATTCTATGTAGGTGGGGCATTAAATGTCAAGTTGTGGAAGACCCAAGGGTCCTATATTTTAATTTGTTAACTTACAAATTTTGAGCGTTATCTTTGCATACATATACACAGACGACCTATTCAACTAGGAAATGAAGAAGGCTGCTTGCGTGCAGCACTAGATTATGTCTCCTAAATTTATCTCTTGATATAGATCAAAATATTTCGTGGAAAAAAGCTAGACTATGAACCTAAACATTGCGACAAACATAAAAATGAACAAGATTTCATGACCTTGGATGAATTCTCTGCTAAAGATCCTTATGGCAAAGCAATGGCATTGCTTGACCTAAAATCCGGATATGTCCGAGTATTGACTATTGTGTGCATTTCTCTAGTTCTCTCATTTTGTCATATTTTGTAAACATTTCCTTTATATATTTGATATGCTGAAGAAGGAAAGATATGACATTCTTGTTGTTAATGCCAAGGAGATGGGTGGTGTAGCTGAGGAAATTAATGAGAACCATGACTCCCATGAGGGAGCCAAAACAACCAACCTGACCACTTCAGGATAACCAAGGTTGAGCAGAAAATGATGTGGTTGAAGGAGATGCAGTGATGCCGAAAAAAGGTGGTGGCTGCGCTGGAGGATGTTTTGATTCAGTTACAGGTTTTAGTGTTGATTATGTACTTTGTTTGGTGTGTTGGTAAATATCAGTTTACTACCCTTATGTTTCGTGGTTTTCAATATTTAGTACCTCAAGTTATTTTCATCCCAAAGTCATACCTAAAGTGTAAATTTTGGAACAGTCTCATACATCCGTTAGTCAAACTGTTAAGTTTTCCGTTAACTGATGATGTGGCGCACACGTGGACAATGATTGGGCGTCACGTGTCAATAAGGGTCTCGCACTATTTCATTATTATCATTACGCTTCTTTACGAAAACCCACTTGTAGCCCACGAGCTTCATATGTGGTGGAATAAGAGCTACAACCCCAAACACCTTACTTTTCGCAAGCGAATCGAGTTCGACCTGGATTGCTTGTTTCCAGTTTGACCAATAAAAATAACTACAGCATTGAGATCAATATGAGAGTATGAACAAAAGAATAAAATGAGATTTCAATTCACAAAATACTATTCTAAAAATTACCTAATTTTTTAAGTGTGAAAGAAATACAAATAAAGAAATTTAAATAAATACCTGGAATTTGTTGTTGTATATTACTGGGGTTGACCTCAACATCATTGTTAGCCAAACGAACTCGTTCTTGTATATTACTGGGACCTGCTTGTTGCATAGTTTAAAAAAAATAGAAATTAGTTTTTTTTTATTTTAGTATGAGTTTAAGAAAAAAGAATATGAAATAAATACCAGAAATTTCTTGTTGTATGTTACTGGGGGATGTCATAGTATGATCACCACTTGGAGTTGGAATTTGTTGTCTTTTTTCTCGTGCTATTAGACGTCGTCGAGCTAGATATCTTTGATGTTCTTCAGGACTCAATGATTGACGCCACTGTCTTGTACGACTTTGAGCACGCTCCATGGAAAAATTTATCTAAAAAAATTAATAAACATAATGAACCTAAATAGAATACAAATTCTATGACATTCCACAAATACGAAAAAGTCTACACAGATGCCTACGAACAAAAGAAAACAAACATTTATCTACACAACACTATAATACAAAAGAACAAAATAAAATAATCACAAAATATTTTTGAAGTGTAATAATTATCAGTGCAAGAAAATGACGGGTCTTTATACATTTGCTAGTTGGTGTTAGGCCTTGGATATAATTTAGCTTTAATGTTTTATTTAAAAAAAAAATTATAAGTTAGCATAGTTTATAGAGTTTTAATTTTTATGTCAACTGGATGAGTAGAGTTTTAAACTTTTTGTAATATCTCTAAACCCGATCATAAATGAATACCTGTAATAAGAGGCTACCACATGACATACATGCAAATAAATAGAAATGTATGAAAATAAATGATGCTTAATGTGATCAACATTTCAGACGCATGCAAATCGACAGAAATATATGAATCTTTCAACTAATTTTTGTTCTCTTTTTCTACACAGTAATATGCGTCAATTTTGAGTGATTATGGCTACGTGTTGATTAGTTTGCTCTCCATTGTACAGGGTGAAAAATTTTTCTATGAGATCTGTCAAGCAACGGATGGGGAAAAAATCGTCATTGTTTAACGTCAACATTTCCTATTGCACCAGTGATATATGTTTCATGTCGAGTTAGCTTAATGTGAATGCCTCTAATTTATATATGGACATGATATAATTGTCAAATATTTAAAAGTCAAGCATTTGGTTGGAACATATTTCGTTTAATTTTTTTTAGGATTATAAGGGAGTGGGAATAGATGAAATATGGGATAGAGTTCAATACTAGGTAGCTTTTTGACCATCGGTTTCGAATGCGAATACAATATGGAAACTTATATTCATTTAGAAACGTAAAGGTGTAAATTGAGCAAAATAACAATCAAGGTTATATGCTAACATGATTAGGTACGTTTTCACATCGAATTGGGGTTCAACATTAGAAGTTCTTTTCTCAAGTCTCAACATTTAGCAAAATGAAGAAAACAAAAGGCCAAAAGCAAAAAGCCACCTCTTCCACTGTTATCACCCTCTCTTTTCTTCAAGGCTCACTGGCAACATAAAAGCTATGGCAAGAATACAGTTTCTCCCCTTCCTTTTTCTTCTTCCCTCGACAAATGGGTCTGCAACCAATGAGTGTGTAAAAGCATCAAAAGTTTTTTTAGTAACATGAATTGTATGTGTTTTCAAAAAGTCGGATTTACGAAAATTGAAAAGAAAATAGGTAATCATGGAGTTGAGGATTCTAAAAATGAAAGAAATGAACCTGGAGATGCAGATGAACATAGGTAATCATTTAGTTCAAACATATTACACTTTTGAGTCATCTATATATATAAAGTGAAATAGCACATTGCCATTTCGGTTCTTTGATTAAGTATAACATTCGGCTCCTCAAGTATCTTACAACATTATCATAAAGGATGAAGTAACAACCTGATCAAACAGAATTATCGGTAAAACTCGGGATTGAAGAATCTTTAATTACTTTGAATACTTGGTGAAGTTCCTCCACCTGAACCCCATGAAGAAAAACTACAGGCTGCATGATGAGATTCAAACCATATTAAATAAAAAAAACCAGTAAAAAATTCCCAACACTTGACCCAAAATTGAAAGGAAAAAAGATGAAATTCTATGCATATAGCAGAAAATTGATAAATCAAACTCTGCAACTGAAAGGTTTGACAATGGCTTCAAAATTAACTGAATATCTAAAACAACTTGTAATCCTAATTATATGGAAGAGGGTAGAGAAAAGCTAAGTGCTTCAACCCCAGGTTATGATGCTTTGCAGACAACTTACATCAACCGCTGAATTTCTTCCTCAATTAGCTAGCTCTTGAATGCACCAATAACATATGCAACTGGAACTTGGATTACATAGCTCTCAATTCCATTGACTTCGTCTATTAATTTTTAGAGGGTTACCTATAGTTTTTTCAATGACAATGACATGGTATACGCATGAACATGGTTTTTTCTTATTTGTTTATCTAGTTCTTTGTTTAATCTACACTTGAATCAATAAAAGAATGCCGTTGCAATCATACGGCATCGCAATCTAGCGTAAAATTTACCTTTCTAGCAATAACGAAATAACTCAGTTATCAAATGTAGGACACGCTACAATGCATCTAATAACTTATCATAAAGGGTGAAGTAGCAACCTGATCAAACAGAATGATCGGTAAAACTCGGGATTGAAGAATGTTTGATTACTTTGAATTCTTGGTGAAGTTCCTCCTCCTGAACCCCATGAAGAAAAAAGACAGGCTGCAAGGAAAGCTACAAATTTGTATATAAAAAACTTATAATTCGAACCAAAAATGCAAAAACTAAGTCGTTTATTAAGAAGAAAAATGGCAACACACATGGCCGTGGGGATTTCCAGACAGGGTCCCAAATAGATTGTGTGGATATCCGAAAC
The DNA here is from genome assembly GCA_036320875.1 of Cotoneaster glaucophyllus. Taxonomy (NCBI): domain Eukaryota; kingdom Viridiplantae; phylum Streptophyta; class Magnoliopsida; order Rosales; family Rosaceae; genus Cotoneaster; species Cotoneaster glaucophyllus. The sequence continues at coordinate 12,453,155 of CM070062.1, forward strand.
CTTAAGTAACTGGAAACTGTAAGGCTCAATAGTCGGGTACAGGGTATGGTTCACCCAGGAAAATCTTTCTCCGATTCTATTGAATCGCTAGATAGTTTTGGCTCGCTCTAGAAGGCCTCATTTTGCCCGCGCAAAACTAAATTCTAAAATTTCTTTTCCCTGCATTCAGAAACACATCGTCAGTTAATTAGAATTGAATATGAACGCAAATCTAATTCTGCTTCATCAAAGCAAATAATTCATACACAATTGAAAAAGATGTATAAATGAGAAGACAACGGAAATTGAAAATATGATCACAAATGAATGATCTTGAATCCCACGTCGTGCTTCTAATTCTTCATTTGGCAAAACTATACGGTTGTGATGCTTTATCTTTTTTCAATTCACACATTACCCATATTTTCAATGTACAATCTGCTCACAAATCATTACCAACTATAGTAAAACATGAACTGGTAATTGGGTAATTTTAGTAACTCATATAAATTCTGACCAATTACAGAAGTAATTTTTTAGAGAAACCAAATTCCCAGCTATAGCCTCAAATGTCTCTCATTGCATGCAGCTGACTACCACTGACTAAAATCACATAAATAAAAGAAATGGAATCCAGAAAAACCCATATGGCAAATTGCAAATCGCAGAAATTAATGAAGTAATCAAGAAAAACCAATATGGCAAATTGCAAATCGCACAAAACAAACGAAAAAGCAGATTCATGTGGGTAATATTATTTAATCGGAGGGTAATCACAATCGGAGGGTAGAAATAAAAAAAAATCACCTGAATTTGTGTAAATTGAGTGTGGATGCAGAAGAAACTTTGGAAAAACACGCAGATGAGAGGTCTGTTTTGTGCAAGAACCTGTTTGACAGTTCTACTCTAATTTGGAGGGAGTGTTTGTCAATTTTTATCAATTTACTTGTTATTTTGGTTTTGGTGGAAAGATAGAATGTGATGCAGTATTTGTGGGAGGATTGATCTAAGGGTCACAATGAATTTTTTAAGTGTGTATATTTTTATCTGGTGGTTGAAAATTGTTATTGTTCAGATGAGTACATATATTATTCGCATAGTAGAATTTCGTTGTATTATATTACAATTTTGACCCTATATTTATTGGACAGTTATCCGTTACTCTTAAGTATGGACTGAGGATATTTTTGGTATTTTGAATGTTTCACCTATTTGGCCTTCTCACTTTATATATATAGATTAAATTAAATTAAGTAATATGAAACAACATTAAATAACATTAACCAACATAAAAATTATACAACATAAAAAAAAACATTTAACAACATGAAACTTAAACAACATTTTTAAAAACATTTAAAAACATAAAACGTAAACGCCTACTTGATGCTTCTTTTGGCCCAAAAATGTGCAACAAGATCCTGTTGTAGGTACTTGTTTGTGGCACGAGAACGTATCATTCTATAGCGCCTCATGTACTCATCTATAGAGATACTACCCTATTATGTTTGGCTCTATGGCCCTTTGGCCCTCGGTTGGAGACGGTTTTTTGTGACAGGGCTAAAACGAGCCCTCTGGCCCTTTGGCCCTCGGTTGGAGACGGAGGCAAATATGGTCCTGTACTGTTCATTAAAATATTAATATCTTGGAGAATCTTGGAGGGCCAGAGGGCTCAAACGAGCCCTCTGGCCAGCCATCGGTTGGAGATGGCCTCAGTAGCCTTTGGAGGTTGTTACTATTTTATTATTTACAAAACGTGGACGATAGCAAACTTATATTTAGCCGAGTTGATTAGAGTAGTGGCATTTTCTCCTACTTAAGTTTGAATCTCTTTTCCACTATTTACACTAAATTAATTCGAATATCACTTAAATCAAATAGAAAAAAAATGAATAAATACTTCTAACTCTCGTGGTAAAGTAAGTAATCTCAACATCCATAACAAATTAATGTGATTCTTACCTTCTGCTACACTTGAGTTGAGTCTAAAGACTTAAAATTTGAACCTCCAAAGAAACCAAGTATTAACTCTGGCTATGAAGAAAATACAAAACTAATTTTGACATAACAAACACGTTACGCATTTAATTGTTTATTAGAGACTGGGAGAAAGAGACATTAAGTGGAAGACTAACTTAATTAGGGAGACTTAAACTTAATTCGGAGCAGCATTATAATTTTACAACATTTTTTTTTCCTTGTCTTACCCACCAACATTGAAAAGGTGTCAATTTGGCCAGTTTGCACTACTTAATTGGCATATAAAAGAATCCATATTACTAATATGTATTCACCACAACTCAAGTTTCATTCTCCTCTATCCTCTAAATTTCACCACTCCATCGCTTGAGTTTTTGCATTTGATAGAAAACAATGGTTTCCAGTTTTGCACAAATTACATTAGCAATGGTGCTAATTGCTTCGATGCTCGCAGTTAGCACAGCCAACAAAGATTGGCAATATGGTAATTAGACTGGTTGGGGTTTCAACAATCGCTCACGCCACCTCAATAAGACCAAAGGACCCAACAAGATCGTAGTTGGTGGATCGGAAAATTGGCATTTCGGATTTAACTACACAGATTGGGCTTTGAAGAATGGTCCAATTTCCATCAAGGATACTCTAGGTGAGTACTCAAAATTGTTGTACATTCCCCCCCCTTAAACTTTGTTTGTAAAAATGTCACTTCTTTAGTTTCTCTAGTCTTTGCCACTTGGTACTACGGTTTAGTAGTATGCCAATATATTCACTTATAAGTGAGAGGTCTAGGCTCGAATCTTGTGAATTACTAGTTCAATACTAATTCGTCCATCACCCCTTACAGTATATATATATATATATATATATATATATATATATATATAGTTGTATACAGTGGCGGAGCCAGGAATCTTACCACAAGGGGTCTTAGTGTAAAAGTCCAAATAAAAATTTAGGATGGAAAAACATATTGAAAATGAAATCATAGTACTTTCATTCATAATTCATAACGGAAACAATATTACAAGCTATAATTGTCCACGACGAGGTTTCATATTTTGAAAACGAAGCATTATAGCTTCATTTTCAATACAAGCAAAAATATCTCTCTCAATATAAACAAGCAAGCTATCACTCAACCATTGATCTCCCATTTTGTTCCTAAGTGGACCCTTAACAATATTCATGAAAGAAAATGCTCTCTCCACTGAAGCAGTTAATTTGGATGGAATCTATGGAAAATTAACAGTGGGGAAAATTTGGCCAAAAAAATTAGTTTGTCCTTGATTTTCCAAATAAAAAGTTTAGAGGAAAATCGAAAGTTAAGTGAAAATCAAAGAGGAAAATCAACAGTTTACCCACTATCAAATAAAAGACTTTTCAAAATTTGAAAGAAAAAACCACTTCCAAAACTATTAAAATAATGTTTTTTTATATTTGGTCGATGTTGTTGTTAATATTTGATTGCTACATGGCGGCACTTAATTAATATATCATCAATAGTTGGCCAATATATTGTTGATTAATTATGATCCATTAAATAATTTTGATTTTTGATAAACCGATATATCGTTGATATTTGATCATGATCGGCTAAACAATTGAGATTTGATTTTTGATCATTTTAGTCGATATATAGCATTGATATTTGATTATGATCAGTTAAACAATTGAGATTTAATTTCTAATCATAGAGAAGTCACTCAGTACGACGGTCTAGTGATATTCATCTTCACTTGGAAGTGAGAGCTAAAAAAAAAACTCTATCACTGAGGAAATGGGCCAAGTAGACGTAGTTGGGCCGTCTGTGAGCAATCCTATTACCGTATCAGATTTCCCTCAATTTTCCCTCCATTTCCCCCCCTAAATTCACTCTCTCTATCCGTCTCGAATGTTTTCTTTGCTAATTACATTGCCATCGTTTCTGCACGCTCGGAGTCGGAGCAGCCATGGCAGAGACTCCGAAGAGGGTCCTGCAGTCCCCCAAGAAATCCAAGCGTTCCAACTCCAAGCCACTGCCGTCTCTCACTCCCGCAACTCCTCTAACCCCGACTCCCCGCCGGGCCTCGCGCGCGCCAGACAGCCTCCTTCTTCTTCAACCTGCAAGCGAACTCTTTCTTCTTCTTTCAGACATTTCGTCGACCACGTGGTGTGCAGCTCCAAGGGACCTCTAAGGTTATTTCCATGGCTTCCAAGAGGTCGTGTGACCCCATTGACCCCACTGTGGCTCTGCCTCTGGTTGTATATATATATATATATATATAGGGCAAAAAACAGTTTACTACCCTCATGTTTCGTGGTTTTCAACATTTAGTACATCAAGTTTTTTTCATCCCAGAGTTATACCTAAAGTGTTAATTTTGGGACAGTCTCATACATCCGTTAGTCAAACCGTTAATTCTCCCGTTAAGTGATGACGTGGCGCCCATGTGGACGATGACTGGGCGCCACGTGTCACTAAAAATATTAAAATAATTAATTTTTTTAAAAAAAAACCCACTTCTCCCCCGTCCCTAATCCAGAAGAAGAGGGGGAGGAGGAAGCAGGAAGAAGAGGAGGAAGGAGGAAGAACAAAAAAAAAAAAAAAAACGGACCTGCAAACGCAGAGGAAGAAGAAGAAAGAGGAAGGAAAGGAAAAAAAAAAGGGGGCGGATGTGCAACGCAGAAGAAAAAGGACGAAGAAAAGAGGAGGAGGAAGGAGGAAGAACAAAAAAAAAAAAAAAAAAAAGGAAAAAGGATCTGCAAACGCAGGGGAAGAAGAAGAAAGAAAAAAAGAAGCAAAAAAAAGACCCCCTCCCCCCGGAGAAGAGAAAGGAGGAAGAACAAAAAAAAAAAAAAAAAAGGATCTCTGCAAACGCAGGGGAAGAAGAAGAAAGAAAAAAAAGAAGCAAAAAAAGGACCCCCCGGCGACCCACTTCGCCATTCCGCCATTCCCCCATTCCCCCCCCCTCCCCCGACGACCGCAAACTTGCAAATTATAGAATATTCTCCATCATCAATGAACAATTTTTGTACTAAATTTCAACTCCCATGGAATCAAACTATAAACCCATTAATCAATTCTTGCTCCTTTCGAAAATTGACAAATTACCCTTTAAAAATCACAAAAATTCCCAGCCTAGATCCATAAAAACCCAAAAATTAGACAAAAACCAATAAATCACAATTGGATAATCACCAAGGAGCTGAAATAAAATTACCCATTTGTACAATATACTCAAATCAGCAGCATACCAACAAAATAAGCAACAGACAAATGAATCCACAGCACACGTGCCCAGAATTTTCTCGAGAAAATCTCAGGCAGAAGGAAAAAAAAACCCACCAAAAATTCACATTTTCGAGCTTTCAAAGAGCAAAAAGAACATGAATCGTGCGACCCACTTCACCATTCCCCCCACCCCACGCCGACCGCACCCTCTCCTCTTCCCCCCCCCGCGCGCGCGCGACCCTCTCCTTCTTCCTCCTTCGCAGATCTGTTCTTTTCATTTTTCATTTTTTTTTCGCTTTTTCCTCCTTCCCTCCTCCTACTTCTGAGTTGGGGGAAAGAAATGGATTTTTTTTTCCCTCTTCTTCCTCCTTCCTCCTCTTCTTCCTCTTCTTCTGGGCTGGGCACGGGGTAGAAGACAGGTGTTTTTTTTTTTTTATAATTAATTATTTTAATATTTTTAGTGACACGTGGCGCCCAGTCATTGTCCACATGAGCGCCACGTCATCACTTAACGGGAGGATTAACGGTTTGACTAACGGATGTATGAGACTGTCCCAAAATTAACACTTTAGGTATGATTCTGGGATGAAAAAAACTTGATGTACTAAATGTTGAAAACCACGAAACATGAGGGTATTAAACTGTCTTTTGCCCATATATATATATTGTTGTATAAAAAACGTTTCCTTGTCTTAAGCCTATTGAAAACAAAAAATATTTGAGTTTGTTTTAAGTCTTGGATGTAATTTCTATTGTAAAATATATATCGACAATTTAATAACATAATGTGTCAAACGAACGATTAGAGCATTGAAAACTTTCAAGTCTCCTCGATTTGTTTCAATATGAGCAACGCTTTTTCCTTTATGAATAGAAGTGAACAAGTATTTACATGATAAATGGTGTTTTGGGTGTTTGCAGTTTTCAAGTATGAACCACCAAGTGACACCACACGTCCTCACAGCGTGTACTTGTTCCAAGACTTTCAGAGCTTCTTGAACTGTGACTTGAGTCGAGCAAGAATGGTGGGAAATCAGACACAAGGTGGCGGAGACGGCTTTGAGTTTGTGCTCCAGAGGTGGCGGCCTTACTACTTCGCTTGCGGCGAACACGATGGTTTACATTGTAAGGACGGGCTTATGAGGTTCCCCGTCTTCCCAATGTTTCGCGGCTGGCATTACTGATCGATTGATGCTGAAAGATAATAATAAGACAATGCACACAACACACTTTATATTCATAATTAATTATTTTTAAGCAAATAACAAGACTTGGTATGCAAGTTTTTGAGAGACTATAATTTGATAAGTCCAGCTGTCAAATTGATATTGATTTCTTCTGCATTTAATTCTTGTTCTTTGTTGTGATGTTTTACTTTGTAACAATAATACTTTTGGAAATTTGAAATTGCAGGTTAATGATATTGTTGTACTCATTAAAGCTTACATTGCCTTTCCAAAAATATAAAAAGAAAATTAGGCTCCCATCCCTAATGAAGATATACTTTGATTGAAACCTTGTGTTTTTTCAACTTCGGATCGAAGTACTTTGATTCCTTAGTTCTTTCCACATAAGTATTTTAGTTGGCAATTCAATATTTTATATTATTTTATTATAAATAAGTATTTAAGAATTTAATTAAGTGTTACTCCTCTTTTCTGGCAACTAATATCATCCTTTTTTAATACAATTAAATTCTTTTTTAGTTTGACGTGTTTCCTCTTTTTTTTTTTTTTTTCTCTTTTTTGGTAATAGAATGTATCCATATGTATGTTTGAGTACATTACTATAAAGGTCACTTACAATTTTTTATTTTTTATTTTTTTAAGAGAAACCTAGGTAAACCCTTAAACAAAATAGGAAATTTGTTCTAGTCAATAAATAATTTCATATCTAATGAATATTTATTTTCTAACATCGATTAGTAAAAACTGTTGTTCTCTTCAACTAAAGGTGAGAGAATTATTTCTCTCCAACTAATTAAGGTCAATAACAGTTGCTAGATTTCTCTTGATTGACCCCTCCTTAAAAGTACAAAATATTGATTGACTCAATCCTAAACAAGAATAGGTGACCTAAATGTTAGATGGGATTGATTGAAGCGGACTAACCCTAAGTACTTCAGAATTTTATTTTGAGATGTGTTCATAGGAGAAAGTTCCAAGTCCCAAGGAATTGCAGTTAGGTTAGCAAGAAATAAATCACAAAATGTTAGATAGGAGGGATTAGAATTGCATCATCACTTCTACGCCCCTTTTTAATGTTCATATAGTGCATTTCTAATTCCTTTGTCGCTTGGCATCAATCCCCAGGGCTTCCTAAAAAAACATTACTTTCCTGATTTTTATGTTCAAATGTTTCTCTAGATGGAATTGGATCCTCTCCTGAGCCCCAGGAGAGGATCCTCCTGACCAAAGAACGTAGACCGTTGGATTTATCCAACGGCTACAAACAGGGGAGTCATTTTAAAGTTATAATAATTATAACCGTTGAATTTTCATCAAACGGTCCACGTTCCTTGGTTAGGAGGATCCTCTTCATAGGTTCAGGAGAGGATCCAATTCCTCTCTATACTAGGTTGGTTGTGCTGTCATGGGACTTCAATTAGCCATATTGACATGAGTCCATCCAATTATGAATCTTTAAATTGTGATGCAAAGAAAATTATCATGTCTTGAATTGTCATTCCCACTGTTCTAAAAATCCCCGATTAATGCCTAGGCGTTTGAAAATTAAGAAAGGGTGCCTAGACCTGCTGAGGCGCCCGCCCAGACCCGACTAGGTTGCGACTCACTTAAACAGAAAATAGATAACTTTCATTTTGCATTTTATTTTTTCTAATAAATTGTAAGAGACTTGTTGAATACTTAAATGAATACACATTATATGCATGTTCTCCATGTTTTCATTATGTTCCAATACCTTCTAATATATATGTAATTCTATTTTGTAGTTTATAATGATATTATATATATTTTAAGTATAAATAGACACTTATTTACACGAAATATAATAGATTTACTTAAATCCGCCTAGTCCGCCTAGGCGCCCGCCTAGTCCCCGCCTAGCCGCCTAGCCACCTAGGCACTAGGCCCCAGCTCGCCGCCCGACTAGCGCCTAGCGTCTTTTAGAACCTTGGTCATTCCATGCTAACGTTTTCAGGCTTATGAAGTAGTTTTGTAGAAAAGGCGAGAGTTATTCAGGAAGAAAAGCTAATATCATTGCTTTATTCATTATATTTTTTGACCGCACAATTATTGCTCTAGCATACATCATACATCATACATCATACATCATACATCAAAGCATTTATTACCGCTTAATTATTGTTTTAAGGCAGGCATGTCATACACCAAAGCATTTAGAATTTTCGCTGCAATCATGCCACGACTCCAGCGTTTGAGGGGGCCATCATTGGCTATCTTCTTTTCCATATCATTTATCTTAATAAAACGTTGAGAAACCCATCATCGTCTTTAAAAATTCATCAATCCAGCCCCACGCGGTTTTGAAGGTCTTGGAGGTCAACTGGTGAAGGTCCATCGCCTTGTCAGCTTGTGATCCAAAATTCAAAATGTGGGGTCTTACGTGTCCTCACTTACATCATTGCAGATGCTAGCTACTCCAACAAGTAAACAAATTGGTTTTGAATTTTTGTGTTCTACCTTCGCCATTTACTTTGTTCACGTCAATCACTAGGGACATCATCATCAACTGAACATTATATATATGTGACATGCGCATCCCTTTCATCTTATAAAAGTTAAATGTATCATAAGATTCAATATTTCACTCTTTAACTTTTTACACACTTGTTTAATCCAGTATGTTGCTTTCGTTTGATTCACACACTCTACTAGACAACTAAAACCGAATGTCTTAGAAGCTAAAAAAACAAGAGAGAAAATTACCTTCCAAAAACAACGTCGATGGTCACTGACATTCGTGGCACATCGTGATCTAGCTAAAATTAATCATTATCATTACCAACGACTATTAGCCCTCAACCCTAACACCTCATCCTGAGCCACAATGTCAGTTAGTATTGATGTTGTATTAGCATCTATCTATCTAGTATAATAATATTGGCTGAACTGGTGAGTGAATGAAGAAGATATATAACTATTTTGGATAAGTGCGCGAAACTGCGTGCCACACATAGATTGCAGAACAGAAACAACTAGTAGTCTTGTGCATAAGTTCTACCGAATTAAATAAAATTAGCAATCAAGAAGCATTACACATATACAACAATATATGGTAGTGGAATCATCCAATGGATGCATATTAATTCTAAAAGAAACAGAGGATGGAAGGATCGCAGCAACACTCGTCAATTAGGCAGCAGCAACACAAAGCCGCAAGACTGTTAACACCACATCCAAACAATAAACGCAAAAATAGATCATCGTCAACAACTAGATATAACATATGTAGAAATTAGATTTTAATTGTGAAAAAGGAAACTAACCAGAAAAAAAAAGAAAGAATTTCATGCTAGATAAGAGATAGTTGAGAAAGTTTAATTACCATCCCTCAAGGAAACCTGGTTCTCTCCTGGGTGGAGGAGCAGCATATTGTGGAGGTGCCACTACCGGAGGGCCTTGGTAATAACCTACAAGATTGCCCAACAAAATTAAAATTAAAACTTGAAACAAAAATTTACACGTAAATTAAAAAAGAACTAAACTAGTGAACTATTTCTGGCACTTCAAAGCCGTCATCATATATGGAGTAAATTAATGAACGCATGATGAATATTTTGGAGCGCTAATAACACTAGCTTAAACTATACTCAAACAAGAATCCATCACATACAGTGACATAGAAGATTGTTATTAGGAAACTAATATTTATAATTAATTACATACTAATCCATGTTAAGAAATACAAAAGCACACTTACAGTTGATCAACTACAAATTAAGAGCAAAAAAGAAAATTTATATATAGTTAAAACCAGGGGAGAGAGTTGAGTTTTGAGACCAACAAAGGGCAACAAAGAGAAGGCGCAAATTGATAACCTGAAAAAACCAACTGAAATCAACTTTTTTTGGTACATAAAAAGGTGAAATTAGTTAAGAAAATACCTCCTTGAGGGGGATAACCCCCTTGAGCAGGGTAGGGATAACCATATTTTTGGTCGGCCATTTCTGCTAAACGGTGACGGAGACGGACTCAAGCTTTTGCACTGAAAGGATTCAGGAGGTGGCGAACTGAAAGTTATGGGTAGGGAAAACTTTCGTTTCTATTGCTTTTATAGTAATAATAAGTAAAATGTGGAAAAGGTTCTGGTTTCAAACCACAGTTTTTTTTTTTTTTTAAGGAAATTAATGAAAAATACTTGAAAACTTTAAGTTTTAAGGACAAAATAATAGGTAAAATGAATAGTATCATGATTGATTTTTTAATATAAAAATATGATTTTTCCTTAAAATAAATAGTACTTGAATTTTTTCGTTAAATTTTTTTTTTTTCATATACAAAATTGCATGCATCACTTTTAATGCACTTTAATTTCTTTTCCACCCACTCAACGTTCCTGTCTCCCCTCTTTCTTTCTTTTCTTGATATCCCGCAGGATATGATTCGGGCACTCCTATATTATTTTTCTTGTGTTTTAATGTTATTAAGAACTTGAATCAAATCCGAATCAAATTATTATGCACGCGTGGATGGATCGATTGATATAGTACATGTGTTTGTTACATTAAGTTTGAATTTTTTCATTTTAAATCAAAGTAGTTAAAGATATTGCCGTGTAGAAAAGATAGGGTAGTATTATTTACACACAAAATTTTACCTTACACACTCTTTTAAATTTTCTTCCATCAGATTAAATGAATTGAAAAAGATCAGTGGATAAGATTAACGAGAATGTGTGAAAAGTAAAAATGATGCGTGAATAGCCTTTTAAAAGATAAAATCATTGATCATGTTCATTAAGGGAAAAAAAATCAATTTATCAATAGTTTATATTCAAATTTTTTATAGTAAATATACTAGAGTGAGTATGCATGCTCAGACATTATGATTGTGTAAATATTTAAAAAAATTGAAAAGAAAAAAAATATATATGAAAAGAGAGAAATTTGAGAGAAATGTAAAAGAGAAAGATGGATAAAGAGAGAAAAACATTTAGATATTTATTTTTAAAATTTAAAATTAGAGTTTATACTATGATGATATGTGTGTGAAGAAAAAAAATTAAAAATTGATTTGTGCGAAATTTACATGCTGCCAATAATTTTATTTTGTGATTGAAATTGAAATTGTATTTTTACCTTAAGGAGATTTTTGTCAATAGATATTTTAGATACTGGAGTGAGCAGGCATGCACATGGAGAAGAGTGAGCGAGATCAATTTAAAATTATTTTAATATTTATTGGTAATTTTATATTTGGTATTGCAATCCCCAACCAAAGAGAAATTAAAGAATAAAATGAGGGAGTAAACGGAAGAGAAAAGAAAAGAAAAAGAGTTTTAATGAAAAGAACTTCTCAAAATTTTTAATTAACCAAAAATCATGTACTAACTTTATTTAATAAAAAGATCTTAAACTTTAATAAAAATGATTCAAATTTTAATGAAAATAACAAAAATTTTACATAACAAAAAAACAAAAAAAAAACATATACTGACGCGCGGGACTGCTCGTCACATCACACACGTACACTCTCTTCCTTACTTAACCGTTTAACATTTTTCCCTCTCTCTCCCTCTTTCATATATTCTCTTCCATTTTTTTCTCTCCTTTCACCCCACCCATCCACATCAACTTTTATTTTATTTTAATATTTTTACCTCTCCCCACTCTTCTCTCTCCTTTTACCTCACTCCATAAACATTTTATTTTTATTTTATTATTTATTTATTTGACTATTCTTTCAATTATTTAGAACAAACTAAGTAATAATATTACAAAATCAAAAATAAAGAAAACTTTCATTATTCAGTTTTATGAACATTAATACTGTCACTATTTCTTAAACAAAATTTTGACTACTTCTTAAATTGAACACTATTTCTTAAACTGAACATTAACTACTTCTTAAACCGAACACTATTTTTTAAACTGAACATTGACTACTTCTTCAACTTAACAGTATTTCTTAAACTCAACAATGACTATATCTTAAACGGAACACTAATATTATCATTACTTCTTGAACTGAACACTGACTATTTCGTAAATTGAACACTGACTATTTCTTAAACTGAACGCTAATACTATTACTGTTTCGTAAACTAAACACTGACTATTTCTTAAACCGAACACCTTATAAACCAAACACTTATTATTTCTTAAACCTAACACTAGTACTATCATTATTTCGTAAACTAAATAGACTATTTATTTAAACCAAGTAATAGTACTATCACTATTTTGTAAACTAAGCACTGACTTTTTTTAAACCAAACACTAGTATTTTCACTTTTTTGTAAACTAGTATTGTCCCTATTTCGTAAACTAAGCACTGACTATTTCTTAAACAAAAAACTAACTATTTCGTAAACTAAACACTGACTATTTCTTAAAATCGAACACTAGCACTATCACTATTTTTTAAACTAAACGCTGATTATTTTATAAACTGAACACTAAAAGGTTCAAAATTTGAAGCTCTATTTTCATTATCATATGAATCACTGGCAATAATATTTATATTCTTACAGAGTTAGAATAATGATTTTGACATTCTTATTTGTTCTTTAACACTTCTTCAAACAATTTATTTGACTTTCCTTTAATTTATTCAATACAAATTTATCAACAAAAACATAAATGAAAGATAAAAAAAAACTAAGGAGTTTTAACGAAACACTTCCGGTACTATTCACTTTTAACGAAAAACCACATTTTTACCTTTACCTGACACTATTTACTATACCTTTAAAAATGGTTTTTCGTTAAAAGGAAAGTTTTTTTGGACTTTTCATTAGTTTTCCCAAAAAACTAATGTGTTTTCATTGAGGATCATAATTTAATATTTTTTTATTTTTAGGTTTTAGTTGTTTAGGGTTAAAATTAATAAAGAATTCCATAATTTGAACATAGGGTGATGATGAGAGGCTATCCCACGTGTAGGGCTATGTGATAGTCATGTATTGATGTTAGCAATAGATTTTTTTTTTCTCAAATTTCTCTCTCTTTTTAAATTTTTTTGGAGTTTGTTGATGTCAGTTTAAATCGATTTGGTTAGCTCTACCATCAAAATCTCTTCCTCACTCTCTCTGTCTCTCTCTCTCTAAACCTTTTCCTTCGCGATGAAATATTTAAAAAGTAGTTTGGATGCTGCTTTTGCACTGTTGTTTTTCTGTTGAAAATTACTACTTTTCTTTTCTTTCTTTTTGTACATAAACATATTTCTCTCTCCCTCTCTAAAAGAAAAAAAAAAGTCATTGAAGCTTCACTCTCACGTTTTCCTTCCCAATGAAATGTTTTAAAAATAATTTATTTCATCCATCCATTCCATCTCATCATTTATTGTACTACTCCCACTACTTCTTTTGCACTACACATTAGTCTTCTTATCAATTATATTTGCTCAGAGTAGAAGCTTGATTTAATATTTGAATTGGTTGGCGCGTGCTTACACACGGTTGGGTTGGATTGTTTTTTGTTTTTTTTATTTTTTATTTTTTATTCTTATTATTAAATAAAGTTTGTATATGATTTTTGATTAAAATTCAAAATTTTGGAGTCTTTTTCATTAGTTTTTTAGTTTTTATTCTTGACACGAGAAACCCGGTTATGTGAGGACAAATGTTTACTTGTGCATACGAAAGGGTGGGAATACGAGGCTAGCTGGGTCCCTGCGAAGACTTTGCTTGGAGAAATGACTTTACTTCTGCATACGAAGACTTTACTTGGAGAAATGACTAGCTAGTTCAAGAACGCTTGGATCAGGCTTAAGTTAGCATCTGTGAGCTGGGCTCAGGCAGGCATATCCGGAAGCAAAAGAGCAGCACGTTGTGTTGCAAGTTGGAAGGATCCAACCATGCTTTACTTTTGCATACGGAACCGAGTCCTCGGCGGTGGGAAAAAATGGATTTATGTATGATCCGCCGTGTGGAATGAAGCAGAGGCGAAGCTACTAAGGCGCAAAGAGTCAAGTGGGGGAGGAGGATAATGCTGATCTTATTGCTCCGGTTCATGAGGAAAAGATAAAGGAGGTACTAAGTCTCCGGCTCCGGATGGTTTTAGTAGTGGTTTTGGGAGGTTGTGGGGGATGACGTGGTGGCAATGGTAAACAACTTTTTTCTATGGTCGATAATTATTCGTGCGGGGCGACGTGTTGTTTATCTGATGTCAATGTATCAAGTCATCTTTGATTATTAATAATATCAGTTTACTTTTTGACAAAAAAAAAAAAAAAAAAAAAAAAACTTCAGTGGTTAGAATATAAGATAACAATTTTAACACAACTCCTCCAAATGTGAAAACAGCGAAGCCTTTATACCAAGCGCATACGATGAAATGATATTATTATACTGCAGGCTTTATCTTGATGAGAGGAAGAATGTGAAGGAATTATTATTTTTAGTCCAAAATTCTAAACGAAAGTGTGATGTGCAATGATCCAGTTGGAATGAATCGTTTATTTCCCAAGAAAAAAGCCTTCTTGTTCAATTGCAGGCTTTATACTTTATTCTGCTTTCGGTCACGCGTTTTGGAATTTTCAAATAGATTGCCTTTGAGAGGAATAAGTTCTATCTCCATTTGAGTGTACGTGTTTAAACAGTAAACTACTCGTGAAAAAGTTATGGGATTCAATCTTTATAAATAATACCCTAATTTATAATATAAACCATAGACATTTAAAAAAAATTATTATTAAGGAGAGTGGAGATGATTTGAAAGTATTACAATAATTTAGAGTATGAGAAATCGTTTCGAATTTGGAACTTATAGGTAAAAACACAACATTCTATCTATTAACATATTAAACTATATGTATAAACCCTAAACTCTTTGAAATAATAAAAGATAGTGTACTGTCACTAATTAGTATGTGATAGAACTTTATATTATAAATTATTATATAAAGATTATCTCGATAATAAAACAATAAAAACAAAAATAAGTGAGAATATATTCCTAATGAAGTGGTTTAAGAACTTTGGCATAGTATAGGAGCACCCTTATTCTCTGGCAGCCAATTTGAGGCTCAAGAGTATTTAAATTTAAATATAAAAAGAAGTGGATAGGGTAATTGACAATTTGCAAGTTTGAAGTTTCCTTGTTACTAGCAAAGCAAAATCTGGTTTTGAGGAATCTCAAGTTGTGTATTAGTTGGCTCGAGCTATGTTTGCTATAATGTTACTTAGGAATGGACGCGGTGCGGTTTCAGAAACCGAAATTTTTTGCGGTGCGGTTTTAAATGGTTTCGGTTCGGTTTTTAAGAAAAAATGTACAATTTAAAATATACACCAATTTACGCATAAGACAGTCTTATTTTCCTCATATAAAGGTTCTAAAAGACACTAGGCGCTAGTCGAGCGGAGGGCTGGGGCCTAGCACCTAGGTTGCTAGGTGGGGCCTAGGCGAACTAAGCGGATTTAAGTAAATCTATCATATTTCGTGTAAATAAGTGTCTATTTATACTTAAAATATATATAAGTGTTTGTATATACAAAATAGAATGCATATATATTATGAAGTATTGGAACATAATGAAAACATGTAAAATAAGGATATAATGTGTGTTCGTTTAAGTATGCAACAAGTCTTTTACAATTTATTGGAAAAAAATAAAATGCAAAATGAAAGTTATCTATTTTCTGTCTAAATGAGTTACGACCTAGGCAGGTGCTTAGGCAAGTCTAGGCGGGATAGGCGGGTGCCTAGGCGGTCTAGGCAGGCACCTCAGTAGGTTTAGGAGCCCTTTCTTAATTTTCAAACACCTAGGCATTAATCGGGATGGTGGCCAACCGCCTAGCACCTAGGCGGCGCTAGGCGGGGATTTTTAGAGCAGTTATTAACTACCCAAGTTATTCATAGAGTAATCCAAATAAAACTTCTAGAACTGACATCTTCAATAACCAATCTCACTCCAGTTTCAACAATATAAACTAAGTCAGGATTTTGAGTAGCAATAAGCTTTCTCATACCATCAGCTTAGGGTAGATATAGGACCTCTAACGTTCCAACAAGCAAATTGGTCTATGGAAAGGGAGATGGGACTTGTACCAGACCAACGAATAAAATTTTGGATGTCCTTACCAACTGCAATTCCAGAAAACACAAATGATATTATCAGATATCTTTTGAGAGAGAGATGACGATGAGTTTTGAGAGAGAGAGAGAGAGAGAGCGATGTATGGACTCGAATAGTGGTGCAAAATTGAACATGACTAGTGTAGTTGAACTAATTAAAACATAACATTCATTATGGTGCGGTTTCATTTTTGGTTTCGATTTCGGTGCGGTTTTGAAAACCCAAAACCGAAACCAAACCGTTTTATTTGCCGCGGTTCGGTTTCGAAATTGCAATCGTTTCAAAACCGCAAAACCAAACCGTTCAGTGTGGTCCGATTCGATTCGTGTTTCAGTTTCGGTTTTCGGTTCCAAGTGCTCACCCCTAATGTTACTGTCTGGACTCAATATTACGTCATTGGTCCGTGCAATTAAGGTCTTTGAATGGACATTTCGGGATGATTTCTGGGCTCTTGACACGTGGCACCTAGGGTGGTAAGAAGGAACAGATTGCCTGTGGCCATGAAGCATAATCTACAACCTTAGTTCAATATACTAGACTTAAGCCCATTGAAGATATTACTTATCTCACAGGTAAGAAAGCCCTAAGTCAAGTCAAATTAATATATCTTGGGGCTGGGGGTTAGACAACATAACTGTAATTCTAGAAGGATTGGATATCATATCCTAGATTTCCTTCTAGATAGTCTTCCGTCAAAAGGTATGGTATAGTAGCCTATCCGAGCGTGCCTTTGGGATCTCTTATAAACTCTCACTGGGATTACTCTCCATACAAGGATTCTTAAGTTCTCTATAAATACTCTAGCCTGTGCATTTATCATGGACAATTCTTCATCTTCTCTATAAAACTACTACACACATATTCTCTCTATGTCTAACAGAGTCTCATCTTGCATGTAAGCCGCTGTCTATGCATAGACACATCCATGGGGAATCATCTCCTTAATGCCCCCACCATAGGATATTCGTCAAGAATGTTTTGTGGTTTCGCACACATCACACCATTCTTCTTTAGAACTACATCGGTGGTTTGATTCTTTTTCCCAGACATATGTACGTAGTCTAATCTGGATTCAACTACATTGCCCAATCAATCTCATTCTCCTCTCGGGAAAGATCATAGGCAAATTCAGATTGGATCTCGCCTCCGTCAACGGATGCGCGAAAATTTGGTTTCAACAAGTCGTGCTTTCATTGAGAGCTAAACTCATGTTGCCCTTGTTAGCGTCCTCTATCACTAGCGACAATGAAAGCCAGAAAATCCTGAAGACGGGGTTTCACTGATGCTCTAAAAAGAAAATCTCTTGCGGTTCATAACAACCACCAATTCTAGTGACTCACATGAAGAATGATTTTTTAATGGACTTGTTGCTGCTATTGTCCATGATCAAGGACTGGGTTTTCCAGCAAACACAAAAATGAGGGTTTCTAATACCTTTGTTTATTTTCTTCCAATATCTTAACTGTTTTGAAAGTTTAAAACACTTTAACGTGAAACAACTAGGAGCACTGTCTGACTACTTGTTATAGATTTGCGAAATGGATATGTGTTGATTGCACATCCTTTTTTTTTTTTATTTTTATCATGCAGCATTGGAATAACTCAGTCCAACACCATTATGACGAGTATAATGAAGTCATCATGGGAAGAAATTCATTTGGGGAAAGTCAACCTTAGAAAAAGGCATAAAGTTCAACTCTAGAGTTTCATCTCGAGTTCTTTGAAGCTTCGAACTAAACAACGAACCATGACAATTTTACAACACAGCTCCGCGTTTGACCCAAAGCGCAATGAACTAGGGGCATCTCATTCGAAGCACATGACAACTCCGCCTAGCAGAGACTCGCAACTTGTCTATGCCAAAGAATCCCCGAATCGGATCAAAACAAGGTGCTATTCGCTACACAAGCTCTGACTAAATGGTTAGTCCAGAAAGATTCACTTAGCACACAAGGCACATAATAACGTAGCCAAACTTGGCTTATTCCGAAAGTAAGAAAAATGGACCTAGTTCACAAAGAGCTTCCAAGCTAGGTGGCAAAGGCAGGTTTGGCTCTATGTGGACGAAATTCCTCATCACAAGTTCGACTCGTAGACCTTTCGTCTGAAGTCTACAATCAGCTTTTCGTGCAACTTAATATGAGTCAATCTGCATTCCGATTGGAGCAAGTGCTCGCAAAGCTCTAGGGGCAATGTAATCATGCCTAAAACCCATTATGCGCACTTGAATGGTTTTCAACGGAAAACTGACTTCCTGGATGATTTTGACATAAGACCAGTTGGAGGGACGAAAGCTAAGATGCTAAAGATTGTTGTGTCAAATTTTCAGAATTTTCTACACAACCTATCCTTCCAATTTTTTTTTAACAAAGACAATCGAAGCTACATTCCTGTCATAATTGCATAGCTGTGGGAAAACGAAGATTTCGAAGCTTTCCCGATTTAGGGTATGCTATCCACACACCCTTTGTTGATTTCTGTCATTTGATCTTTATCAATTCATCTGATCCGACGGTCGAAAATTAGAAGTGTAAGTGAAAAGTAAAAAAAGTTATGTGGATATCACACCCCTCCCGATTTTTCCAATGACATGACATATATGCTTGGAAAGAAACGAAGAGAGCTATAATGTTCTTTCTTTTTTAGAATTTTTGGGAAGAAATAACGGTATCAAACTTGGCATGCAAAGAAGTTGAATAGCAAGCCAGCCCAACCGGCACATTGTAGCAGCACTGTTAATCGACAGGCTAAATTGTATTTCCTTAAAGTGAAATAGATTTTTTTTTGTACACCATCGTGAAATCTTTCTATAAAATTTTACAAAACACAATTTTGAGTCACATGGACAACGTTATTGTTGTTTTACCACTCTTAGAGCAGGCTGGAATTCTCTGCAGAATTCCTCAAGATTGTTCCTTCGAACTCATATCAAACAATCCGCAACAACCTATGAGTTCAGAACACACAGTCATGATCAAGTTAACGGTTAGGTTCCAACCAATGCAAGTCCACTTCGATGAGCTAAAATCTAAAATCACTTGCAAAGCATTGCGTGACAACTCCATACTTGTCCTCATCCACTCCTAGCTTGTAATGGATAAGGACAGGGGCATATGGAGTAAGAAAAAGAATTTTATCTCCTACACCACATGACCGTATTCCACATGAAGAAGTCCAAGCGACATATTACTTCGGTTTACTCTGCAACTATCTTGAGTAAAGTGGATCAGAGTAAGTTCGGCTTCGTAGTCCGATCATGGACTAAAAAGCTTCCATCTCGAAGTTGCACAAACTAATTAGTCATGCCACTATCATCTTGTTTTGGAGCCTTGTTGAGATTGACCATGCTTGTTCCGCAAGATATGAAACCTGATCAGTTATAGAATCAGCTAGGTTTTCTATATTCTTGGAGTTCCTACGATCTAGAGATTGTATGCACCGCAAGTAATCACACTCCTAAGAGGATGCAATATCTACTCCTAGATATGCTATGGGATTTTCAAATGCTTCATCGAAAATGAACGAGGAAAACAACTCAAAAGACCCATCCGACGGGTGAAAAACCTTAGTCCAAACAATGGTAGTGCCCTAACAGATAAGTACGTTTGATTATTTAATTGTATACTTGATTAAATATATATTCAGAACAGAAGACTCAAAGTTGAGAATGATTTTTTCAGATCCTCTTTCTTGTACAATTCATTGCGGTATAAAGAATACCCTAAATTCCTAAAATAACACACAGCTTTGAAACTTGGCATAATTGCAAATCTAAAAATTCAAGATGTCTAAGTTTTTTTGTTCAAAATGTGGTTGTTGGTGGCAAAATCGCCAGATACTATTATCCGGTCTATATGGAAAGTCGTATGGTTGTGGCGAAAGGTTCAAGCAAGGATTTTCCCACAGCACAAGAAGACGAGTGTGTTCACGATCACTTGATAAGAACTGGTCGTGAAGAAGATGAGCTTGATCTTGAAGAAGACGGGCTTGATCTT
This sequence comes from Cotoneaster glaucophyllus, assembly GCA_036320875.1. NCBI lineage: Eukaryota > Viridiplantae > Streptophyta > Magnoliopsida > Rosales > Rosaceae > Cotoneaster > Cotoneaster glaucophyllus. Next base: position 12,473,542 of record CM070062.1, read on the forward strand.
GAAGGGGTCAAGTTTGACAACGTTGCGGGTGCCTTTTATTGTCTTGAGCATGCATCCTGATCGTCTAATGTAGTGAATTATAATGAGATTCTAGTTTCGCTTGACAAATATCATGGCAGGTAAGTAAGAAATGAAGAGAGATAATTTCTCTGTGCATCGAAACAATGGTTTGTCACTGCATTTCCTTGCCAACATTGTACTATGACATTTAGGACGGTTCATCTTCTATCAGAAAAACATGAGGTCCTTGTACCTTTTTCTATTGCCATGTACTCCACGATTGGTTGTTTACTTGGTGTTGTTTCGTTGAAAAATGAAACGGAAAACTGCGTTTACTTGATGTATTTTTCTTGGTTGGAATCTTTGAATCTATGTTTTCCGTTTCATTTAGGTGCATCTGAGAGATTCGAATATCAAAAATTGAGAGTTCGCAGCCAATATCCAATTTCTTCTACATCTTTCACACCATCATCCACTTCTTGATCCATCGTATCTCATGTATTTCTCCTTTATCACTAACACAAAAAGTAAAAACCAATAATCAAAAGCTAAAAACGAAATAGTACCAGCCTTAAGTTTCTTTTCTTAATAACAATTTTCATCCCTTTTCTTGCGGAGCTCTTTGAATCTGTAGTATTCAAATTGAAATGTGCATGAGCAGAAAATCTTTCCAATTCACAATATACTGTGTCATAAAATAGAATGCTCATCAAGAATATCTAAATTTCAAGCGTCTTTTTGACATAAATTACATTAATTAATTTCAACTGAGACAAAGTGTTGTATATCTCCTACCGTTAACACATGTTCACCCAATGGCAATATCCTTTCCCCATGCTCATCTGCAAAGCTTAGATGTGTACAGGGATCAACTAGAATGGATGCTGTAGTATATTGGTTTGAAACCGTATACACACGGTTAAATCCGATCAGCTGTCGTACTGGAGCACCCTTGACAACTTTTGGCACTCTGGAGAACAACATCACACTATGGCCCCCATCCATGTCTCCGTTATTCTTCACAGCGATTTCAACCAAGAATCTCAAAGATTCACACGACGTTACCTCATCAATGTGTAAATGGTCAAGTACATCTCCTGGTTGGTGTAGTACATTTTTACTCAAATCTACCTTGAAGGGTTTTGATAAGCTTAACTTTTCTGGCGCTGAGACGAAATTGTAAGTGAAACTACTATAGCTTAACCCGTGCCCGAATCCATATAGCCTGTCCCCAGTGTAAAACCGGTAGGTTCTTCCGGGGTAACCAAAAGAAGGATCAGCCCTCATGTTCATATCATTCATTGGTACATTGGTGAATGACTCAGGATACCAAGTCATAGGCAGCCTTCCACCTATTTATAATCATATCAAGTCGTCGTGTTAAATTTTTCCTTCGAAAATCAAAATCTACTCATGGCATTTACAATGCGTCCTGTTTCTGTATCAAATTTAAATTTCGTCTTTACAATTATACTTCGAGAAGTGACTCCATTCTAGAGGACTGCATGTAGACGCGATTTCATTTCATGCAAAACATAAACTCCATAATAGAATATTCACGTTGTCCAAATACTTACCTGGATTAAAATCTCCAAAGATGACTTCTGCTAGTGCTCTCCCGCCAGCTTCCCCAGGGTAACCAATCCAAAGAATGCTTGCAATTCGCAGATCTTCTTTGGCAAATGTTACATCAAGTGGCCCACCACCAGCAAGAACTAGAATCACTGGTTCTTTGCTTGCAGCAGCCACAGAAGATACAAGGGCCATCTGTTTACCAGGTAAGAGAAGACTAACTCGATCGTGATCTTCTCTTTCTTGCGATGCATCAATACCGACGACTATAACAACAAAATCAGCTTTTTTTGCAGTATAAATTGCTTTTTGGAACCCAGCATCAGACATACATGGTACATCCCGGCAGCCAGCTACATAAGATGCTCTAGTTGAGTACTCTTGAAGACCCTCAAAAGGACTCTTTGGGTTGCAGGGAATTCCTATAACCAAAGAACCAAAACCACAGAACATCTTTTAGCCTAATGGCTCTCATGATATGCTCTAATTACTATGCTTGGTTAGTAATTTAAACTCCGAGTAACATCCGAAAAACATAAATAGAAAATTTTGGAACCCAGTATAATCACAAAATATGCAAAGGTTTTGAACGAAGAGTAGTAAGATAAATCTCTACTTTGATGGAGAGGTGGAAGCCATTCTAATTTTCATGATCAGATTACCATTTCAATAACTGAAAAAATCTATATATCTACATATAGAGTCCAAGAAACTTTATATAATATGGCACTCTAGTAAAACATGCAGTGTAGTAATCTTACCTGTGTAATCCCCACCGAGCAAACTTGCATTGTTTGCCAATGGACCAATGACAGCCAAGGAAAAATCAACACCCCTTTTTAAAGGCAAAAACTTGTTATCATTTTTAAGGAGCACAATTCCCTGCCTTGCCGCCTCAAGTGCCAACGTCTTATGCTCTGAGGTACAGACGTCCTGAGCTCCCAAACTACCAAATTTCCCTTTTCTGGGATCTCCATTAAATAACCCAAGACGGAGTTGAACAGAGAAAAGATTGAGAAGCGCCTTGTCTATGTCTTCCTCTTGCACCTTCCCTTGTTTGATTGTAGATAGAGTATTTCGAAGCATGTATGTGCCACAATCAATATCCGTCCCTACAAATAGGCGATCAAATTTATAACTTCTCAAAACAAATCTAATCCAAACATTTGCCGTTAATAGTCAATGCACAAAACTTGCGAAAATTTTAATGGAAAGATACAGTCATAAAGACCTGCTTTAAGAACATCAGCAACTGCGTCCTCAGGACTTTTTGTGTAGTTCTGATATTCAAACACTGTGGCCACAGCATCACAGTCTGAGGTGATATATCTATCGGTATATATATGAAATGAGAGTTGTTAATCTATCAAGATTGAGTATGTAATCTTTTCAATTATATTTTTTTTCAAACAAAGAGCAAGAAGAAACTTTTACCCTTTGAATCCCCACTCGTTCCGAGCCTTATCCAAGAGATCCTTGTGTGCACAAGCAGGAACCCCATTTACTGCATTGTAAGAACACATTAAGCAGCTAGCTTTACCTTGTTTTATACAACTTCGAAAAGGCGGCTGATATGTATCCTCCAAATCTTGTTCTGAAACCTACTAAACAGAAATGAATTAGACTCCAAATCCCACAATGTCCTTTTATTTCAATTTTCACCCACAATTTAACGACTTTGCAGATATACACAAAACTGAATTTGCACAAGCTAAAACACATTAAACCCAAATGAAATTAAAATTAGCTAAAATTCCAAGAAAATCAGAAAGTGAAAAGGAAGTCTCTTACCACAGCATTGAAGCTATATCTACTGAAATTCCTCCACGACTCCAAATCATAAGCAGTGAAATGCTTGCAACAAGCAGAGAGCATTAAACTATCACCACTCTCATCACTTTCCAACGCTCTCCTCGCTCCAAGCCCACCATCTCTAATTCCCCCACCCTGAAAACCCTTCACAAACTCAACTGCATAAGCAGAAGCAACCATGGGGTCCTCCCCAGGGGTCTCCTGTCCCCTCCCCCATCTGGGGTCCCTAAAGATATTGATATTGGGTGCCCAAAAAGTCAACCCAGCTTGCCCAAAATTGTACATTGCTCTGGCCTCAACAGCAATGGCTGCCCCGATGGAGGACCAGAGAGTCCTGTTGAAAGCAGCTGCTGTGACAATCACTTGTGGGAAGCTTGTGGCTGAAGGGATGGTGCCATTGAAAGAGACACCGGGGCCGTTGGTGGCTATGCCATGGAGGGACTCGGACCACCATTCGTAGGGTGGGATGCCAAGTCTGGGGATTGCAGAGGCGCTGTTTGAGAGCTGTTGGATCTTTTCTTGGAGGGTAAGGAGGGAAATTAAGGAGTGAGCTCTGGTGGGGATCGGGAGGGAGTTGTTGCAGAAAGGGTAGGAGCTGTGGTGGGGTGGCTTGCATGGGAATTGAAGGTGGGGATTTGATGATGATGATGTGAACGGCTGGGATTTGGTGGAGCAGAGATTGAGGAGTTGTAGGAGGAGGAGGAAGAGGGATTTCCAGTGATAAGGCATCGAGTACAGAGAAGGAATGTTTGAGTTCCAAGAGTTTCTCCTGTACATGCAAACTTGCACTTTTTCTGCTAACATCTTTTTATCTCGGATTTGTACGGTGCCTAACACCAGCACACTATTGATCTTTAATCATACAAAGTATGAAATTGCCATTTTATTTCGATGATATAAATCCATCCTACATGTATACTTTATGGTTCTACTAATTCAATTTCTACACATTCTTCTCTCCTAACAATTAATTATATAACATGAAAAATAAATAAGATTGCTTTCTGTTTATTAGAATTGTGATGCTTTTAAAAAAATTAGTTTATTAAAAAACTAATCATTTGCAAAAACACTATTGTAATGACAAGCTACGAGCCATTTGCAAAGACAAAATTGAATAGATGGACCAACAATCGAATTATGAACTTGGGCCATTAAGAGCTATCCTTACCCAACACGCACTAAATGTTTTTTTTGTGTGTGTGATAATGACATGTTATTTTCATATTCCAAGTTTTGAATTATTATCAGAAAAAAGGTTGATTTGCGGAGAAAACAAGCATTAAAACTACACTTTTGAAAAGTGGCTAACCTTGTCAAACAGAACTTACATGGAACGGATTTTTTGCATGTCGTGTTTCGGGTCAAATATAATAATGGTATCTATAAAATTTTCTTCACATGACATCATATTATTAGATTAGGATATTATGTAGTAGCAAACTCGTGTAAGTTGTTTTCTTTGGCAAAATATTTCCATGCGTACAACACAATGGACCAAGTTATGTGAGCAAACAAACCTCTTCTCCGAAGCAATTTGCTAATCTGCTGCAGTTTCAAATGTCGCTATTTACACTATGAACTTTAGTGTTATCTTACTTGGACTACTGCGGGGCTGTGGTGGGAACATGAGAATATGACTCAAAACCGACGCGGACTAGTTAACATTTTTGGTTGATTAATTGCTGACAAGAGCAAGAATATGACATGGCCAGCTTAATACAACTCGATTTTCACACGCTAAACACTTATTAATGAATACGTATTATAGGAAGTTCTATAGTCAACATCTAGTTTCTTTGTAGTTCATGTAACTTTAAGAAAATAACTTTGCAAATAGAGTATAAATAGAGGTCACAAATACATATTCTCATGAAATGAAGTCTTGGAGTAGAGGACCTTCCGTGATTCACTTAAGATGCAATCAATCCTGAATCGAAATTAAGTATCAATTCTTTATCCAAAGAATAATTAAGTTTCAGATCAACACAGAACAAAAACATAATTAAATGTTTTTAAATAAAATAAAACGATCCGCGAATCTCAAAACGTCTAAAGGTCTAGTTGTTTAAAATATTTTTTAGAAAAAAGATGATGTATGCCAGCCAAGGTTCTAAAAGACACTAGGCACTAGTCGGGCAACGAGCTGGGGCCTAGCACCTAGACAGCTAGGCAAGAATTAGGCGGGCGCCTAGACGGACTAGGCGGATTTGAGTAAATTATTATATCTCATATAACTAGTGTCTACTTAGAAAAAAACCTATACTAGTATTGGATGACATTACATATAATATTTCTTTATTTTTATTAAAGTTACTATAAAAACATATGAATAATTACATTCTTATACTTGAAATTTTCAAATATTAAAAACTTAATGTAGGTCGACTAAGTCTAATAAAAAACTAGAAATGAAAAAGTCCATTAACTTTTTTTTTTTTTTTTTTTTTTTTTTTTTGGTCAAGGAAAAAGTCCATTAACTTTCTTTTGTGATATTGTTGTTTTGGACGCTTTTGGTTGGGTCAAGAAGGCCATTAAATTTTAAAGTCCATTTAGCTTTGGAAAACGAAAAGTTGCGGATCCACTTAAATAGGCTATAGCAAACGACGACGTATAATATAGGTCATTTAAACTAGGGAGGTTTAATAAAAAGGTTCCGGTACTGTTCACTTTTAATGAAAAGTCCTTTTTAAAGGTATAGTGAATAGTGTCAGTTAAAGGTAAAAAAGGACTTTTCGTTAAAAGAGAAGTTTTTTTGGGACTTTTCATTAGTTTTCCTTTTAAAGTATTCATTGTCTTCATCTTCTCACCCGCTGCTTGCTAATGCATCATCTTGTCGGTGGCCACCAGATTTCACGCTTTTCATTCTGGATGCAATTCATTTTCAGACAAACTCAATCGCCCAGGAAGATCTCCCAACCGCCCAGCCCCGCCTGCTCTGCCTAGCTCGCCTAGGCCCTCACTTAGGCGCCGCCGAATGGGTTTTTTGACTTATCAAACAATTTGACCTTAATCGGAACGGCTGGCCACGGCCCACCGCCTAGGCCCATTTTTAGAATACTGATGCCAACTATGACAATCAATTTTTCATTTTTTTGGGAGAAATGCTAAAAGTGAGACTTTATAATAATTATTTGGCATCTCAAAATTTAATATTAATTTTTGTGCTAATATTATAAAACATTGTGCGAAAAATATTAAGCGGCAAAGAGTCTATAGATAATCTCATTTTTAAAAGAGTCTCCTTGGCATTTCGCTCTTTCTGGATAGCTCCTAAAAATGTGGATATATTAATTGACAAAAACTACACCAGGTCCCCTTAAAAATCAATGAACTAACATGATTATAAGAGCACTTCCACCGGAGCCCCAATGGCCCGACACCCAGTCAAAAAACCATCCTAGGACCCAGTGGATGCACTCCAGCCCGCCCACTTGCCTGGCACCCAGCCCAAGCCAAGCAACAGCCCAGTCCAATTTTGATAGACCAATGGATCGGCCTAATAGGCTGGCGCGTGAGCTACAAACGCGAGTGGGGGAGAGTAGGCGACAGGATGCAGGCGACGGGGTGTCACATCCCGACCCAGGGGTCCACCACATCCCGGGCCCGATCCACCACCGTAGCACGATATTGTCCACTTTGGGCCCCGACTACGCCCTCACGGTTTTGTTTCTGGAAACTCACACGAGAACTTCCCAGTGGGTCACCCATCATGGGAGTGCTCTCGTGCGCTACTCGCTTAACTTCGGAGTTCCTACGGAACCCGAAGCCAGTGAGCTCCCAAAAGGCCTCGTGCTAGGTAGGGATGGGAATATACATATAAGGATCACTTCCCTGGGCGACGTGGGATCTCACAATCCACCCCCCTTAGGGGCCCGACGTCCTCGTCGGCACACCACGGCCAAGGTTAGGCTCTGATACCAAATTGTCACATCCCGACCCGGGGTCCACCACATCCCTGGCCCGATCCACCACCGTAGCACGATATTGTCCGCTTTGGGCCCCGACTACGCCCTCACGGTTTTGTTTCTGGAAACTCACACGAGAACTTCCCAGTGGGTCACCCATCATGGGAGTGCTCACGTGCGCTACTCGCTTAACTTCGGAGTTCCTACGGAACCCGAAGCCAGTGAGCTCCCAAAAGGCCTCGTGCTAGGTAGGGATGAGAATATACATATAAGGATCACTCCCCTAGGGCGATGTGGGATCTCACACGGGGCCCGCTGTCGGTCAGATTTTTCTTCACCCGTGAGTGGGCGACGTGGCCCTCTCAGTGCCGTTGGATTTCGAACGACTAGTTTTTCTAGACTGTTGGATTTCCAACGGTAAAAAAATTTTGAAATTTTCTTTTAACCTGGACCGTTGGATCACAGATCAACGGTCCACGATTTTTCACCCAAAAATAAATTAAAAAAAAGGCCCAACGGTCAGAATTATAACCATTGGCCAAGTGGCAGCGTCTGGGCTGTTGGATTTGAATATTTTTCAAATCCAACGGTCCAGATTAATTAATAACATTAAAATTAATTAAAAATTATTTAAAAAAATATTTAAAAATATAGAATTTTTTTTTTTTTATAAATACCTAACCCTCATCTTCCACCTTACACCACATTTCATTATTTTCTACACTTTCTACACTTTCTACATTTCAATATTTTGTACACTTTGAGAGAAAAAAATGAGTTCGTGGAAGAACATTGAAGATATTACGTTGTGTGAAAGTTGATATCATGCTACTCATGACCCGATTACAGGTAATGAGATGGATAAGCGAGAAATGTGGAGTAAAATTACGAAAGCGTTTTGCGATGTACATGGAAAAGACGCAAGAACTAGTCAGGGTCTTCAAGGTCGTTGGAAAAAGCTCAACGCATCCTTTACTTGTTGGAAAAACGCCGTCTCTCATGCTTCCGGTAATTTGCGTAGTGGGACAAGTTTAGCGGATCAGGTGACAATAATTTTATTTATTTATATGCGTTCCATCCGCACCAATCTTTAAATTTATTTAATTTCTTATAAAATATATGTAATTTTTATGTACTATTTCTTATGTAATCTTTTAATTTATTTAATTTCTTATGTAATATATGTAATTTATATGCATTCCACCCGCATCAATATTTTAAATAATTTATTTGTGTTACACCCGCATTTTTTAATACCATCTTATCCCACATTTTTATAGACACTACCAGCACAAGCATTCTACAATTCAAAGAACCACAACAAATCATTCAACAAATGGGATTGTTGGGAAATCGTAAAAGATTCCCCCAAATACAAAATTGTGCCAACCGGTCCAGAAGTTGTCATGCATAACATGGGTCTACACAGTTCGCCAGAACCAGACACGGCCGAACAAGAAGCCGACACATTTGAAGACACGTAAGAGGAGCCTGAACAAGTGCCGGAGACCTAACCGACTCGTCATTCCCTTAGGCCTCAAGGTAAAAAAGCATCAAAGAAAAAAGGTAGTTCTTCCAGAAATGACTACACTAAATATATGGAGGAACTTGCTCGGCAAGGTGAACTGACCATGGCGCGGGAAAACGCTAGAGATGAGGAAAAAGCTGCTGCTATGGCAGCTTTACTAGCAGCTACTGAGGCCCGTGATGCGGCGGCTGAGAGACAAAGAGAAATACTTAATCGAGAGAACGAGTTGATTAGAGAAGCACTTCGTAGAGAAAATGAGATGCTTAGAGAAGAAAGGATGGCTCAAGTAGATCGTGACACTATGAACAAGTCTCTAGTAGGACTGTCTCCGAATTCAAAATATTTTTGGACATAGGAAAAAAGAGACGTCGTGCGAAGGAGGCGTGCAAGAGATGCTGAAACAAGTGGAGGGGGTTTTAGCTACAGAAATCCTAGCAACGAAGATCCTACCACCACATATCCTAGCTCCACAGACTTTGTATAATTTCGTATTTATTTGTAGTACTTTATTTAATTCTTATGTAATTTTTATGTAATTTCTTATTTATTTTAAGAACTATATTTAATTTCTTATGTAATCTTTATGTAATTTCTTATTTATTTTTAGAACTATATTTAATTTCTTATGTAATCTTTATGTAATTTCTTATTTATTTTTAGAACTTTATGCAATTTCAAATTTATTTTTGTACTTTTTTAAAACACATCAAATAAGATTACATAACTCACCAAATAAACTTAAAAAAAACACCAAATAAAATTACATAACCTCCACCATATAAACTTAAAAACAAAAAAAAAAACACACTAAATAAGATTACTAAAAAAAAATACAATTTATTCTTCAACCACAAGCCTTATTTTAATTATCTTCGCCTTCGTGCAATCTCCACTGCTGCTCAATCAAGTAATTCTGGCGGGTTACGTGCCAATATGGCTCTTGCAGTAAAGTGTACCGCTGAGCGATCAATTCATTGTAACGTCCATCCCGTTCCAACGGCTCGTGTTGCACGGGATCTTCGGTATTGTCATGAGCACAGTAGATACGTGTTCGTGAGTTGTTGAACGGATCCGGTTCGTATTCATCGACGGCATCATAATCATACTCATCTTCAATAATCATATTGTGGAGAATAATACACGTCATCATGACGGACTGAAGAGCCTCGACATCAAACAATCTAGCTGCAGCCCTGACAATCGCCCAACGAGCTTGCAGGATTCCAAAACAACACTCGACATCCTTCCTACATGACACACCCCGACCGAGATCGAGGCATGCTGCCCGTCACGTGAGGGTGACGTAGCCATGTGCACAGTGCGGAAGCATTAAAATAGCAAGAATTACGAATGAATAAAAACCAACTTCAAGAGTGTTAGAACAGAAGTAAGTGTGATTACACATTCAGAGCACAAAGTCTAGGTGCCAGTCAATGCATAAGAAGTACTTAATTTAACAACACCCGAAGGTGGTCCTACATGAGTGATGGTCTGTCAGAACGTCCGATGTATCCTCGTGAGCCAACAACAAAGCTACCTAATACCTGGAGGGGCGCAAAACAAAAGCGTGAGTGGGCAAAAACAAAGTCTTTCGAAAATCATTTCAAAAACAAGCTTTATATCCCCTCGTCGTAAAACCTGTATACTTTCCCAGAAAATAGTATATAAATATACCAAATCTCATCTGAAATCATCATCATCAACATATGCAAAGAAGTCATGAGTATGCCATGCCATGTCAATCATCAGGTAAGTAACTCAAATGCACTAATAACGGCAACAACTCGTCAGCTGATTCTAGCTCATAAATCATGCCTGCACACGAGTCGAACCCACTTATAGTGGTCTATACGACAGGACTAGGTGTAAAACAATACGCTCTAGTGCTACAATCACGTGAAGACTGTGCGAATGATCGCGGGTCACCTACGAGTCGAACCCACTGTAAGTGGTCTATACGACAGGCCAGTGCACCTAACTTGGGTCCAAGATGAGCGTATGGTGCGGGAGGTGAGCATCACGTGAAAGACTATGCCCCTAACTCTGGGCGGGAGCACTAACACCGGGGTGCAGGTTAATGAGCTCTCAATGCATCTCATCATACTCTTTGTGACACAACTTCTTATTAACCACACATGAACTTACCTGAAACTTACCTGAGCGCCCACAACACCAACAATCATGCGCATACAATTCATCATGCATATTCAACAGTATATATGCATTGGCATGGCAAATCATTGATAAACTCATTTAACATGCATATTTTGGGAAAATACTTAGTATATAGGTATATACGGAAAACAAAAGCCCACTCACTGATATGTAGATGGACCGTAGCCCCCGTGCCTAGCTTGGCTACGCTCGTCCTCCGGGTAGGTCTCGCCTATGTGAGAAACAACTATAAATACGTTATTTTAAAGCACATAAACGAAACTAAGAAATAACTTCTCATACATTGCTCAATTGAGGTGTGTGAATATACCAAAATGACCTACACAACCTCAGGAACATCCCCAAATTTTTAGAATATTTTTCCGTCCACCCACGCGCCCTCACGCGCCGGCCAAGGCACGGCCAGACGCGCCACCCACGCGCGGCACGTGCTTGGCACACGGGTCAGAGACCTTAACAGCGTTAGGAATATTCCGTCTAATCCCAACAGAAACCGTCCAAACTAACTGATGGTGTGAGAATATTCCGTCAGACTTGACGGAATATTCTCTCGTCTTCAACCTTCAGCTCCGGCGACCGTCGCCGTCGCCGAAAACTGGGTAAAACTTCTAAGCCACTATTCTCACTCGATTCTCAACCAAAATCTACGTAATTCATACCAAAACGAAGCTTAAAGTGAGTAGAGTGACGTTATACCTATTTCAAACCTCAAATCCCACGAAATCACGTCGGAGGGAGTTCGAAACTCCAGTCACCTCTGCAACTCCTCGAATCTGAGCTTTCCGACGTCTAAATCTTGCCAACGAACCACTCCGAGGTTCGTGAGGACCTCCTAAAGCTTGCTATGGTCATTAAATTCACATAAAAACGTCCATTAAAAAGTTGATGAATAGTGCTTAGATCAGAGGTTCGTTTTTTCTGGGTTCTCCGACGTTAAACCTCGACCAAACTCACCCAAAACACTTAGGAGGAAGAGAAAATACCTTTAGGAGTCTTGAAATGGCATGAAACTTTGTCGATCGCCGTCGTGCTACTGTACCTCGACGGACCTCTCGAACTCTAGGGTTTCACGACCACCCAAGGATACCACTCGACTCGTAAGGATACGAGGAGTACAATGATGCCCTTAAGGACTTCGATCTACAACTTTTCGAAGGGTTTTGGGGTTGGTCCGTACGTTTGCAGAGGGAGGAAGAGTGTATCCGAGAGTGGGAGAGAGAAGAGAGTCAACGGGAGAGAGAGAGTGTTTTTGGTTTGTGTGTGTGTGGTCCATTCACATAATCAAAGATAAAATAATTACATAATCCGGGACGGGCTGTCACACTACACCCCTCTTGACATTTTGCAAAGTGTTTTTCTTTTTCACTCTGGGGATGTGGGACTGTTTTGACAAACGTTGACCACCTTGGGTAAATGCCATCTGCAAGGTAGTATGATCCCTCGTATTGAGTACCATTGAACCAATATGTGCATTTCGGCGATTTTTCTTGTAGCAGTTCGTCGAACACTGGAGATTGGGCAAGGACATTTATATCATTCTGAGCTCCTGGAACACCAAAAAAAGCATGCCAAATCCATGTATCAAAAGAAGCCACCGCTTCCAAAATGATGCTTTTGGCTCATTTTCTGTCGCCATAAGCTCCTTGCCAAGCACTTGGACAGTTTTTCCAAGTCCAGTGCATGCAGTCGATGCTTCCAATCATGCCAGGGAAGCCTCGCATCTCACCCTTCCTCAAAAGCCTTCGCATGTCCCTTGGCGTGGGTGTCCGGAGGTACTCATTGGTGTAGAGGGCTTCAATTGCAGAGCAAAATCGCATCAAGGACTCCAGAACAGTTATTTTTCTCATCCTCGCAATCTCATCCACTTGATCTGCAGATGCTCCATATGCAAGCATTCGCAAGGCAGCCGTAATTTTTTGCTCGGGAATAAGACCTAGAACATGAAAAGCATCCTCTTTTTGCACAAAATATGGATCATGGTTGCAAACATCACTCATGATTTTGTCGAACAAACATCGTTGCATTCTAAAACGAAGTCTAAAAACATGACCAGGGAAAACGCCGTTGGGAATAAAATAATCTTCCAAGAGATCTTTACCTCGTCTTTCCCTTTTTTCTATCGAAGTTTGCGGCACGTCTTGGTTTGGCTATCTGACCCACAGCTTCCATGACACGACGGGAATGTGAGGCCCTCTGCCTTCTGTGGTGATCATCCTTATCCTCCTCCATGAAGAAAGCCTCATCTCCACCTCCATATTCCTGGAGATTGATCAATTCTTCCTGTTGTGCCAACAATCTTTTCTGTTGCTCCTCATATTTTTTTTGCACTCTCCTTGAAGAAGACATTGTAAAAAAAACTCAAGATTTGAAAACGACGAAGAAGGATTTTGAGCTAAAAAGAAGGATTGAGTTTGGTGTGAGGATGGATGTAGAGATGTAGGGTTTATATTGACAAAAAAAGAAAGGATGAGGTTCTGAACAATGCCACGTGGCACTACGTGATTGGTTGAAAATCTTATCGAAATCTTGGCTAAATTATTGTAAACAGGAAGTGACACGTGGCGTGTCGAGATTGGTTGAAAATCTTATCAGAAATCTATCCACAAAATAGTACGTTCGGATAATGACACGTGGCGTGACGAGATTGGTTGAAAGTCTTATCGAAATCGTGGCTAAATTATTGTAAACAGGAAGTGACACGTGGCGTGTCGGGATTGGTTGAAAATCTTAGCGAAAATCTATGCACAATATAGTATGTTCGGATAATGACACATGGCATGACGAGATTGGTTAAAAATCCTATCTGAAATTAAAACAAATTTTTTTATTATTTTATAAAAAAAATTTATAATATTTGAAATGGGCTGGGTGCCAGCGCATTTTGTAGGGGTGGAGATCGTTTGGGCCAGCGGATTTTTAGACTGGGTGCCAGCACATTTTTTTTAGGGGTGTAGATGCTTTGGCCTATTACTGTTCATTGGGGTCTATTATTGTTCATTTGAGTGGATAAATGCGCTTGGTGCTAGCACCCAGTTTTAGGGGTGGAATTGCTCTAATACAAGATTTAGGTTAGTTGCTTCCCCCTCACGGGATTTTATTCACAGAATTCCATAACTCACGCATGCATACATGAATTTGTCAAATAAAGAGACACATGAAATATATTTTAAATAAGAGATCTCTTCCCATTCCTTACATCTTTGTTACTTAACGAACACATGCTGTTGGAAGTTTATAAATTAAATAAAGAAATTCGATGAGGATCATATACCTAACGAAATTAACGAATTCCAAATTCATGTTTCATTCCTATGAACCATTGCACAAACCACGAACAAGAGCGCCACATGGTTTATCAAACTCTCTTGTGCTCTTCGAAAGGCCGGTTATTAGCAAGCTAAGACACACTATTCATTGTTCGTCCAAGACCACGATGGTAAATTCACTGCCCTCCTTGTCTCTGTTGATGATATTATCTTGGCAGGGGATAACATACAAGCAATTGAGAACACCAAATCTCTTCTCTATGAAGCAATTCAAGTTGAAAGACCTTGGATAATTAAAATATTTTCAGTGCATCGAAATTGCTCGCTCTAGCCAAGGTTCTAAAAATCGCTAGGCGCTAATCGGGCGGCGGGCGGCCGGTGCCTAGGCGGCCTAGACGGATTTATGTAAATTTATTATATATCTTGTAAATAAGTGTCTATTTACACCTAAAAAAAAAAACTATACTTGTATGGATAATAAAAGAATGATAAAATGCAAAAATTGAAGTAGAAGAATACACAAATTATATACATCCAAAAAGTTCAACATTTAAAAAATAGTAAGCATATAATCATAATGAGGAGGATTTGGATGATAGACTAAATTCTTCTTGTTCATGAATCATGATCTTTGTATTGGATTAGACATAGACTAAATTATTTAACCTTGTTGTATCTAGTTTATTTGTTTTCTTTGTATGTATCCCCTCAAAAATGCTCCAATTCGTTTCACTAATGGATGAACTTGTAGTAAATCCATCACTTGCAAATTAGGTACACCATTTCCATAAGAATACTACCATGAAACCAAAAAAAAAAAACACTCAATTAATAAAAAATATATATATAAAATATGTAAAAAAAACCGCATAGGACCGCCTAGCTCTCCGCCTAGGCCCGCCTAGCCCCCGCCTAGGCCCGCCTAGCCCGCCTAGGCGCCGCCTAGCTTCCAGCCGATTTTTTCAAGCGCCTTGCCCAAAATCGGGGCGGGCACCACCGCCTAGCCCCTAGGCGGCCGCCTAGGCCGATTTTTAGAACAATGGCTCTAGCAAGGGTGCTCCTTCCCTCACAGTGAAAATATACCCTTAAAATACTTGAGGATGCAAATTACCTTAGCGTGAAACTAGTCATCTCTCCTATGGAGAAAAACTTATCACTCAGTAAGGACGAAGGAAAATGCATCGCTGATCTTTCTTCTTATTGACGGCTCATCGGGCAACTAGTCTACTTGACGATCACGCACTCTGATTTGGTCTATGATGTCCACATTCTGAGTCAATTTATGAAGAAGCCTCAAACTCCACACTTGGAGGCAGCCAGCCCACAGAGTTTTAGGCCATCTCCAACCGAAAGAGGGCCAAATGGCCATGTTTAGCTCTATAGCCCTACAAGAAATTATATTTTAATGAACAATGTTAGGCCATATTTTATACCATCTCCAACCAAGGGAGCCAAAGGGCCATAGGCCAAACATAGCCCTTTGACAAAAAACATCTCCAACCGAGGGGGCCAAAAGACCATAGGTCAAACATAATTTATTATTTTAATTGAATTAATATGGTTAATTGAATTGAACTGCCATATTAAAATAAGGTTTGCGGACATATTTTGAGTCCCACTTGTTGCTAAATTAATAAGCCTTCGGATTTCTTATCTTTATAGAATGAAAAAGGATGTGAAAAATTGGTGAAGAATTGAAATAAAATGAGGTAAGATAGTATGGAATGGTGAAAAGGATGTGAGAAATGGGGTAGAAATGGTTTAGGTATTTATATAAAAAAAATTAGATTTTTTTTTTAAATTTCGTAAAAAAAGTCAAATAGTAACCTGACGTCAGCATGATGTCAGGTAGCATGTGCTTGGGCTGGGCTATAGGGTTGGCGTGTTGTCTACTCTTCGCCTAACCCTCGGTTGGAGACGGTTTTCATGTCAAAACGGGCTATTTTTAGCCTTATGGCCCTTTGACCGGGTCAGTTGGAGATGGTCTTACGATATGTTAAGCATACACCAGGGCAAAGTATTCTCCTCTCTGCAAGAAGTCCATTCAACTGAATGCTTTTTGTGATGCGGATTGGGCCAAATGTCGTGACACACATTGTTCTACCACCAGATATTGTGTAATTCTTGGAGAATCCTTGATCCCCTGGAAGAGTAAGAAACAAAAACCGTGTCACATTCCAATGTAAAGGTGGAGTATCGTTCAATGCCTGCAAATTCTTGTGAAGTCACTTGGCTGGAATTTGTTTTACAATACTTGGTATCAAACATAAACATCCAATCAAGTTATATTGCGATAATCATGTGGCACTTCTCATCGCTTTGAATCTACTCTTCACTAAAGAACCAAACATATATAGAAATTGGCTGCCACCTCGTACAAGAGAAGGTTCAAAGTAAAATGATTAGGACATCTCACATTTCAACCATGGAACAGCCAGTTGACATCTTCACAAAGTCACAGAGCTTATACCAATTCACGACTTTGCTCTGCAAGTTAGGAATAATCAACATCCATTCCAACTTGAGGGGGAAAGTTGAGTAAAGCAAAGTCTGTCAGTCTCTTGATTTAAGGAGCCCATCTCCTTAGTTACTTTACAATCATCTCATTGCTTTTCATTCACATTGGAGTCTAACTTACATAATAGCTTGTATGGGCCTTAATTTCAAGATCTTGATTAATCTATGTATCAGTCTCTTGTACCTATTACTCTTTTTCTTAATGAAAACCATTCACACAGAATAAAAGGTTTTACAGTGTTTTATATAAGACAATTATTGTATGAATCGTACATATGCAATAAGTTTCATTTGCCTATGTGTTTTTGAGGATACAGTATTCGTCAATGTAATATGAATTTGTATCAAAATATAGGGTGGTAAATTGTAGCATCGTTCCAAGAAAATGAGTGTCGATATGCTAACAAATTACAAACTATGGCCATTTTCTATATTAATACATCCCAAATAATATCTGGGGATCATCAAACCCTAAGAACTCTTTTTGATTGCCAAAAACACCTTCATATTCGCAAGATATACTTTGAGCTGTAATATGTACTTGGCAAGATTGTTATGATGAGGAAATTCCCTTTTGTTGAATATCCTTGTTATTCTCACTGCAAAAGAATCATCGATTCACAATAATGAATTTGACAAACTCAGAACAATGATGACATTCATTACAGTATATAGATTTGGAACTTTGACACGTGAATCTGGATTAGTTAACACTAAAGACATCCAAGTTTCAATTTGATTCGATAAAGTTAAGAAATGTGCACTAAAGCTATAGCTTATGCATGAAGGGTTCAAGTATATATGGACCCTAGAGAATTTTCCACCACAAACAGCAACTTTTTAGGTAAAGGTTTATAACTTTAATTCCCTCAATGAAACAAAATTTGAAAGTGAAATTATTACTAGGTACAAAAACCCAGTTGAGGATTTGGCAGACAAGAACACTTGTTGGTTCTTAAAGTCTATTAGAAAGAGAGATTTTTCAGTGTGTAGAGAATATAGTTCGGTACATCAAATGTTATAATACAAATGGTTGGATATTTGAAAACAAAAATTCAACCACTTATATTATGATACTTAGTGTATCAGATCGTATTTCAGCATACTGAAAAATTCCTCTATTAGAAAAGGAGCTTGAAGAAGTTGGGTTCATATAGATGATCTCCTTAGAAAGTCCAATTAGTTTTAGATATGATTATGAGACAAGGTTAATACCAACCCTTGGAGTAGTTTCAAAGGCTTCGAATCTTTTTTTTTTGGTCAAGGAAAAGGCTTCGAATCGAAAAGAGCATAAACGTGAAATACATACATATATATATATACATACATATATATATATACATACATATATATATATATATATATTATTAGTAGGATTACTCATCTCATTGTGGTCTCATAGTTGAAACTCTGTACTTTTTAAATTGTTTAATTATTTAACGTCACCAAAATAAACTAAACGAACGAATAGTCTTTGGATTAAACGTAGAATGATAATCAAATGCCTAAACTAAAGAAGTTGAGTCATTGCATGATGGTATGAGTTTAAACCTCGTGATTAATCTAACAAAATTTATCGTTTAAAAAAAAAAAACTATTTTCAATTGGGTATTGTTATTAGTATTAAAAAAATGTAATTTTTATGAGTGCAATTTGTTATACACGCGCTAATAACAGCTTTATTCGATATGATCATTACTGAATTTTTTCTTTTTTTTTTGGTCAAGGAAAAGGCTTCGAATCGAAAAGAGCATAAACGTGAAATACATACATATATATATATATATATATATATATTATTAGTAGGATTACTCATCTCATTGTGGTCTCATAGTTGAAACTCTGTACTTTTTAAATTGTTTAATTATTTAACGTCACCAAAATAAACTAAACGAACGAATAGTCTTTGGATTAAACGTAGAATGATAATCAAATGCCTAAACTAAAGAAGTTGAGTCATTGCATGATGGTATGAGTTTAAACCTCGTGATTAATCTAACAAAATTTATCGTTTAAAAAAAAAAAACTATTTTCAATTGGGTATTGTTATTAGTATTAAAAAAATGTAATTTTTATGAGTGCAATTTGTTATACACGCGCTAATAACAGCTTTATTCGATATGATCATTACTGAATTTTTTCAAAGATGATCTCTAAAAAGCAGTCTCAAATTTATACGGTTTCCATTGATAAACCACCAGCCATTTGACTTGTAAGTTATAACTTCTTGTATATGATTTTTCTAGAAAACCAATTGACTTGGAGAAAAAAGCAATTGAATGCTACTAACTCTTGTGATTAGCAATCACCTGCATGCAAGCATGATGAATCGGTGGTATTCTACAAGATATCATTATAAAATTGTCTTCACTCTCTCTTCATCATTACTTGCGATAAATAATGCATGCTTCTGCATGGAATATTGCAAAATTCATCATTACTTGTCTTCGCTCTCTCAATGTACTGCAAAATTAATCAATTACGCAATTTTGATAGGACAATACTTGGGTCCTCACCGGGGAGGATCCAAATTTTACTACCCCTAATGAAAAAGTGACACTTGTCTTTTTATTCTATTTCAGATATTTTTTATTCTATTTCAGATATTTGTGGGTCCTTTTAATGACAGATGGCTTGATTTGATTGGGTTAAATGGTAAAATCAGTATATTCGGTCCTTCCCGGTGAGGACCCAAGTATTGTCCATTTTGATATCCAACTGAGTACGGCCCCTAAGGAAATTACACATTAAGCACATTAATGTAGTGATCGATCGCAATGGAGAATAAGACGAAGAGTTCCGAGCATTGCTAATTACAAAGCTCCTTAACAAGGACAATCGAAAGAGAGGGACAAGCTTCTTCATCGCCGCTACAAAACAAATCTGTGACACACTAGTGAATTGGGCGAGCCCTTCGAAAAACAAACGTCCATGGCTGCATTGCCGTGTACCCAGTAACATGCCTAGGACAAGCATGTGCATTGGTTCATCCAAAGCTCAACCCTTCCTAATATCCAACAATCCGAGGGCAACCGAGGGATGAAAACATGCATGTTGAAAAAAACCCACTTGCGAATTCCCACTCCCAAGCAAAAAAGAAAACAAACTCACCCCAAAATCCCCTCCGCCCTCCCCGCCCTCTCCACCGCTTGCAACAAATTGTCCCACATTTTTTTAAAGAGAAAAGTTTTTTTCCACACTGCCGTTTTAAAAAAAAAAAAAGTGTTAAGGGACTCTCTCAAAAGTAGAATTTTTTATGGATTTTTTGTCACTTCATATTTTTGACAAATTATTTTATGCTATTGGCATGGGAATTAACATAAAATTGTGAGTGTTAGAGAGTTCATGAAAAGTCTTATTTTGACAAAGCCTTTTTAGCAGAAAATGATTATAAGGAAATTAATGGGTCGTTAGGAAACAATCATTGTATATTTCTTGCCCAATATTCTTTTTAATATTACTACTTTTAATTTAAACTAAAGAAAAAAAAAAATCGTAATCACTGAGACAATTCATCTCTTACAATACTCTTAAACTTCGTTGTCCTTTTCTAAATTCCACAAAGCAACGTAAAGTAGCTAATGCTAAATTTAGAGTTGTATAATATTCACATGCTCCAAATACTGCTTGAATATTTCTAACAAGTATCTGAATGATTGAACCTTCTTTCTCCTTTCTCTACTTACTTTCCTTTTTCTTCTCTCCCTTATTTATATATACCTAAATTATAGATTTGAATCCATCACTCGCTAAGGCAAGGCAAGGAGCACTTGGATGGATGTGGCCAATCATTTTTCGAAAAGTGCAAAGATACAGTCCCCTGGCCAATTTATAAAATGTAAAGTCATTATCAAGCCAGATAAATGTTCTACAGAATTGTCTCTTCATCATCCAATACATGGATTTAGTGTTTATATGTTTATATGTAAAAGTATTCTTGTTGAAGACTACACTTGATATAGGGTTGGGGATTACAAATAAATATAATAAGTATTTATCATTCCCCAATTTGGAATCCTATATCATTCACCAATTGTTAAAAAATCAATAAAATAAGGTTTATGTTATGAACTTTCTTAGTTTATGTGTGATTGTGTAAATACTATATTAGATTTGATTCTAGTTATTCTTTCCTATATGGACTTGTATTCTTTGGGGATAAAGGATTTTTTCTCCCTCTTATTACTATAAATAAAAGCACTAGGGGAATAGAACATCTCTCAACACACATTCCCCTACAATTCTACAAACACATCTTTTTTTTTTCTCTCTTTGCCGCCGGCTCCCTTCCCTTTGTAAGGCTACAACACGTTATCAACATGCTCTTACCGCTGCGCTTAGGAATCTGACGTGAAAATTATTCGTCTTCAATCAGGGGAGTATTACGTTTCAATTATTTTTAATTGATTAAATTTTGATTTTATTGATTCATATACTTTTATTGATTCAATTTAAATTTTTTATGTTGAACGTGATTCAAGCTTTGGAGATGGAAAGCCAAAATTGAAGAATTTTTTTTTTGCATCAAACCAGTTCATCAATATCATCACGCAATCAGGTTCTTCCAAAACAACGATTTTTATCTCGATATTTTTGCAGCCCTGATAGCATGAACATTCACCATAATGCATGACCCAATTTTACGTTTTTCGAATTTTAGATTCTACATAAATTGTGTATGCATTATATCCTTAATTTTTGAATTATGTGAATTTGACATTGCCATGAATTGCATCAAATATATGTCCATGCATTAAAATATTTGAATTATATGATATGCATTGAATTGAATTGAATTGAAAAAAAGAAAGAAAAAAACAACAATCGACAGACGCTAGGGTTCTTTGAACCCATGACTTCGAGTCGCTCACCCAAGCCTACAGCCTGTGTGGCTGAGCCGAGCCGAGTCACAAACCGAGAGCCAGCAGCTATCTCTCTCCATGAAAACCAAAACGACGTCGTCCATGGCATTGTCCCCAAACATTCCCTCGTTTGCAGACGAGTCACGACACCAACGTCGACTTCCATTGAGAACCACAACTTGAAGTTGTGATTTTTGGGACAAATTCATTGTCTCTGACGATGACCATTGAAATTCCCAAAGAATTTCATTAAGTTTTCAAGGATTTCGATTTGAAATCCCCATGGTTTTCACACACAACGTTGAGAAATTGAACTTTCTTTGTTCACAATAGGGTTCTAGTTCGAACCCGTGCTTCCCCTGACCAATATTCACCAAGAATACGGCCACTAGTAGTGGCAGCGCTGGCCTTAATTTCGATGTCTTACCCAGTAACCCTGGGTTGTTTTTTGGTCCTTAACCGAGCCCACTTGGGCTTAGCTACACTTGGTCCAAACACCAGCCATTTGGGCTTTAGTGTTCATTTTTAAGCCTATTGGAGAGATTTATTAATCTAGGCTCACAAATTGCAGCCCACAAATCGAAACCCAGCCTAAGTATGACACCAGTTCGCTATGGTGTCTCATATGCTTGCGATGCACTGGATCGCATCCTCCTTGGGTACACCTGTTCGCGCCACACATAATTCCAGCTCGCTGCTGGAGACACGGTGCATTGCTCAGCGTCGCACCAGATTTGTACCCTTTCATGGGCTCTTCTTTGGATTTGACCTTTTTTTTTCTCTCTCGTGCCTTGGGCCTGCAGCCCACCTAAGACCAAACTAGCCCAATATGGGCCTAGACCTCACGGCAGAGATTTACTTAGCCCACCCGTGGGCTTTGGTCTATGTTTTTAGGCCCCCGAGCTTAATTGCCTAATTATTTTAGGCCCAATGGGCTTTATATTTTTTCACCCACACTTTAAATTTGGCCCGAAGTCAAATAATTAATTTAATTATATTTTTAGACCTAAAGTTCTACTTGCATATTTCTTGTTGCATATTTATGTATATACATATATATATATATATATATATATTTGCGTTTGTCTGCAGGAACATATGAACCTGAAGTTCATACTTATTTTGAAATTTGAAGCTTTTAGAA
This sequence comes from Cotoneaster glaucophyllus, assembly GCA_036320875.1. Lineage (NCBI taxonomy): Eukaryota > Viridiplantae > Streptophyta > Magnoliopsida > Rosales > Rosaceae > Cotoneaster > Cotoneaster glaucophyllus. Next base: position 12,496,326 of record CM070062.1, read on the forward strand.
AGAAACATGCCTTTATTTAAAACCTGAAGTTTTCCTTAAAAACATCACCCATGAAAACCCAAAGCTTTTTCATGCGAATTTTAACCAATACATGTATATTAGAACCTAAATGTTTTACTCCTATGTGAATGGATTGATTTTTTTTTTCTCCATTGCACTAACCACATCTTGTCCACCTATTTTGTGATAGAAACATGTCGAATTTGAACAAACTTGAGTTCACCACTTTGGAGGTCTCTGGAAGGAACTACCTCAAATGGGCCCAAGATGTGAAACTCCACCTTACTGCAAAGAATTTGCATCCCGCCATTGAAGATGAGACGGACAACCTGGTTGATGAAGCTGAAAAAGCCACTGCCATGATCTTTATCCGAAGACATATTCATGACGCACTACAAACTGAGTATCTTGATGATGAGGATCCACGAGCACTATGGGTCGCTTTGGTTGATTGTTTTGATCACCAAAAGGACATCTTCTTGCCTAAAGCAAGAAATGACTGGCAGCATTTGCGCTTCCAAGACTTTAAGTCTGTGAATGAATATAATTATGAAGTTTGTCGAATCCGATCACTTCTCAAGTTTTCTAATGAAACTTTGACCGAAGATGATCTCTTTGAGAAGACCTATTCGACCTTCTCTGCTACTAATATTGTCATGCATCAACAATATAGGGCTCAGAAGTTCACCAAGTTCTCAGATTTGATCTCTGTTTTACTTCTTGCTAAAAAGTAGTATCAGCTGTAGATGAAGAATCATCAAGCTCGACCTACTGGGGCGACTGCTGTGCCTGAAGCACATTATAACACAAACCAAGGCCCGAAATGCCAAAAGAGGCATGGTAAGGGTGGCCAGAAGCCACCTCGTCAAGGTCAACAGAGTCAATGCCCATCTAAGGGAGGAAACAAAGCCCAGAAGAGCCCTAACCTTGCTCCCAAGGCCCCAAACTTCAAGAATAAGGGCAAAGCACCTGAAACCATGGATGTGGACATGTGTTATCCTTGTGGCTCAAAGGTCCATTGGTCCCATGTTTGCTGAGCTTCCCAGAAGGTTGTAGCTGAATATCATTCTTGTTGTAAAAAGTTTGAATCAAACTTTGTGCAAGTGGACTAACCGGAGTATACCAAGATGGAGGTTTCTGACTTTCAAGAGGCTGTTACCCCTCTGGAAGATTAGAATCTTAGACATAAACTATTTTTTTAGTTGAAATAAGACAATGGGGCCGAATTCCACAATAGTGGCTGAACCCCCTCCTTGTTTTTGGTTAATTTTGAACAATTTTTCTTTATGTTTGGATTATTTGTTGGTGATTTGTTTTTGGATATTAAGTTTTTAATTAATTACCGTCCTTGAATACTTAAAATTATTTTGAATGGATATTTGTTTTAAGAACTTTTATGCATGTGACCGATTCAAATTAATTTTTCATTCTAGTTATGACTAGTGGGGAAGTTAGTTGTCTGGAAGATAGTGCAACCACGCACACAGTTTTGGGTGAACACATCTATTTCACTAACTTCATGCCAAAGAATGCACCCTGACAACCCTCATATGCCCATCCAACCTGATCGAAGGATACAGTAATGCACGTATAATGTTGTCCAATGGTACAATCTTGATCATTGATGAGGCATTTATTCTCCACGTTCCGGAAGAACGTTGTGGAGTTTTAAGGACGTTAGAGATAATAATTACTACGCTGAAACCCACGTAGAAAACAGAGTTGAATTTCTATGCATAACTTCTTACGAATATGGCTAGAAGCATATTCTAGAGAAGATGAAGTGTATCTCGAGTGGTCTGTATACAACGACTATGTGCCCCATAGAAAGACATTATGTGGCCGGCCTACCTTTGGGACTACGCATGAAATTACACTTTGGCATGATCGTTTGGGACCTCCTGGATGAAAAGCGATGCGTCATATCTTTAAATCATCATACAGGCATCCACTAACCCGAAGTTTAGGTTCGATCCAAGGAATCGCTTATTACTAAGCCTTCTTATGACTAGACCATTTTTCTACAACGAATTCAGGGGGACATTTGTGGACCGATTCACCCTCCATGCAGACCATTTAGATATTTTATGATTTTGGTTGATGCCTCCACACGTTGGTCACATGTGTGCTTGTTGTCCACAAGGAACGCTGAATTCTCCAAACTGTTGGCTCAGATTATCAAGCTCAGGGCTCACCACCTTGATTATCTGATCAAATTTAATCAAATGGATAATGTTGGATAATTCATATCTAAAACTTTTGATGACTATTGTATGTCGGTTGGGGTTGAAGTTGAACATCATGTACCCCATGTTTACACCTAAAACGGCTTGGCAGAGGCATTTATTAAGCATTTACAAATGATTGCTCGATCGTTAGCCATACATACCAAGCTCCCAATCGCTGCTTGGGGCCATGCAATATTGCACGCAGCAATGTTGGTCCGTCTGAGGCCTGTTGCGATCCATCCATATAGTGTCATTCAGTTGGTTACTGGATACGAACCCGACATATCGCATCTGCGCATTTTTGATTGTGCGGTCTATGTGCTGATTTTGTCGCCCTTACATATAAAAATAGGGCCTCAGCAAAGGATGGGAATCTATGTCGGATATGATTCTTCTTCGATCATTCATTACTTAGAACCTTTGACAAGCGGTCTGTTTACAGCTCGTTTCGCGAATTGTCACTTTTATAAGACAGTCTTCCCGTCGTTAGGGGGAGATAAGAACGTCAACGTTCCTGAAAAATGACTCGAATTATCGTGGACGACTCTCACTTTGTCTCATTTAGATCCCCGCACAGCTCAGTCTGAAACTGAAGTGCATCGCATATTAGATTTCCAAAGTATAGCTCAGAGCATACCAGATGCATTCACCGATCTAGCACGAATGACAAGATCACATATTCCATCTGCGAATACGCCTGCACAGATGGATGTACCAAATGTACGACGGACTTCCCTCCTGGAGACCCGGGAAGCAAACTTTGGTGATCCACGTACATTATTGGCTAGCCAATCATCTGGCCCTACACATAAGCATGGCAGACCTCTTGATTTAAAGGATTCACACCCATGGAAGAGGAAACCCACGACATAGGCTTCTGAAGAGCCTGTCATGAATCCGAATGTCCCTTACTCATTTTATCCAACTCATGAGGAAATTCAAGATTACGGAAGCGTCTATTAAGAGACGAATCCTTCTCCTGAGAATCATGAGATTTCGGTCTATTATGCTAGTATAGATGATGTGTGGTGTAGAAATGAGATGGTCGTCGATGATGCATTAGCATATGCAGTAGCTGCTAAGATCATGTTGAGCGGTGACATTGAACCCTGTTCGGTTGATGAATTTTGACGTAGAACCGATTGGTCAAACTAGAAACAAGCAATCCAAGTAGAACTCGATTCGCTTGCGAAACGTAAGGTGTTTGGAACTGTAACTCATACTCCTCCACATGTGAAGCCCGTTGGTTACAAGTGGGTTTTCGTTCGGAAGCGTAATGAGAAGAACGAAATTATGCGTTACAAAGCTCGTCTTGTTGCACAAGACTTCTCACAACACCCCAGGATTGACTATGACGAAACTTATTCACCCGTTATGGATGTGATTACTTTTCGCTACCTTATTAGTTTGGTAGTTTTCGAAAAACTGAGTATGCAGCTGATAGACGTAGTAACTGCTTATCTCTATGGGGATCTTAATACGGAAATCTATATGAAAGTTCCCGAATGACTTACATTGACTGGATCAAATATTTCCAAACCTCGAAACATGCTCTTTGTTCGACTGAGGTGTTCACTCTACGGTTTGAAGCAATACGAAAGAATGTAGTATAACCGTCTGAATGAGTATTTGACTAGTCAGGGGTATGTGAACAACTAACTATGCCCTTGTGTGTTCATTAAGAAGTCACATTCCGGTTTTATGATAGTTGCAGTATATGCTGATGACATGAACCTTATCGGAACTCCTAAAGAGGTCGCGAGAACTGCCGCGCACCTGAAGTCAGAATCTAAGATGAAAGATCTAGGAAAGACTCGATACTATCTCGGTCTCGAGATAAAGATAAAGCATTATTCGGATATAATCTTAGTACATCAATCGAACTACACCCAGAAGGTGTTGCGCCAGTTTAATGAGGATAAAGCGAAGCCTTCAAGTACTCATATAGTCGTTCGATCGCTAGATGCAAAACGAGATCCCTTCCGTCCGAATAAGGATGATGAAGAGATTTTGGAGCTTAAAGTTCCTTATCTAACTGCGATAAGCACTTTATTGTACTTAGCTCAATGCACTAGACCCGACATCTCCTTTGCTGTTAATCTTTTGGCAAGATACAGTAATGCACCAACACGCAGACATTGAACTGATGTTAAAGACATTTTCCGCTACCTCAAAGGCACTGCGTAGGTGGAATAGAACATCCCTCAACACACATATTCCCTTACAATTCGACAAACACATATCTTTTTTTTTTCTCTCCTTGCCACTGGTCCCCTTCCCTTTGTCATATAAAATAGGCTACAACAGTTTATATCTCTTGTGGATAGTATTTTTTTTTTTGTAGAAAATCGTTGATTAACTATGAATTTTTCTTATACAAGCAATAATGAGAGGAGGGAGAAATATTTACCCGCTTAAGCTACAAATCTCTTATATTGGATTAGTAAAGTCATATTTTCTTTACGACATGCACATTAGTAAAAGTACAAAGGGAAGAAAGTGAAGTATTCATTAATGATTTTCATTTTTATTAGAATATTTCGGCTTAATAAAACTGGCTAAAGCAAGATGACTAGAGCAGTGTGTAACAATGGCAGAGCCAAGATCTTACATAACGGTGGGCCTTTTCACAAATATGAAACTTTATTTTTTAATGCCTAAAATATGGTATAGATTGATTGTATTTCTATTTATTTATCTCAATTCAGATGAAGAGACATCTTAGGTTAATATGCAAGATAGAGATAGATTACAATTTTCATACCGCATCGACCATATAGTCACTTAATCCAACTAATATTTAAGAGCAGACGAACTAGAAGTTCAAGCCAACAAAACAAAAATATAAATAAATAGAAGCCAACATTCTTAGCTTAAAACCAGTAAGTGATAAATCCCAACAATTAGATTTAGTTACCGCGCTCGAAAATTTCGATCCAGATTAATCTCCTCCGCCCAAAGATGAATGTGGAGTAATTAACAAGTCGAAGAAGCTACATCATTATAACTAGAATAAGAGAATCACAAATTCATGAACTTCAAGATTGCAATTATACTTGCCAGAAATAAAAGGAGGTTATGTTTATCTTATACATAGAAAAGGGAAAAAAAATTGCAAGATAGGCCCATGACTACCTCTGTCCTTTAGCGGCTCCGCCATTGGTGTGTGATGCAGGAAGCAACGTGGTAGAAAATTAAAGAAGTAGGATTCTCTCCCATCCTTTCCATTTTGTCTTTCTCTATTTATAAAAAATTATTATATAAGATGTTGACGTATGTTAATCGTGACCGTTCAAATAGAATGAGAGAAAAAAGGGAGGAAAAAAAGAAAAGAGAGAATCCTACTCCCAAACTGAGTGGATATAATAGATAGGTAGGGTTCACTATTTTCAAGTGCAAGGAGAGACTTGAAAACCACAAATGCTTCACTTCTAGCACTACCCTACGACGTAGAGAATAGAAGAACAAAACAACAAACACTTAAATAAGAGCAAGGCTCTTAAAAAATGAGTTTACAACTCAAATTTCAGTATTTGTTTGTTATAGAATTAATGGGTGAATGCCGACTCAAAAGAATGCCCAAAGACTTAGTAATAGTGAGTAATAGTGTTTGATACTTTCAAAAGTATCATCATTATATTTTGATGGTTGTAATTACAGGAGTCGCTCTATAAATAGAGCACCCCGCCTGTTATCAAATACTGCAAAAAAAGAAAGAAAGAAAGAAGAGAAATAATATCAATATCTCTCACCTCCTCTACAATAATTTTGTGTTATAGTTATAGTGTGGTATTTTGCACCTGCTTCGCTCCCGTCCTTAGCAAAGGTTATCTCTCTAACTTTTGCCTATTTATAACACGTTATCAGCACGACTCTCTAACCCTAACCAATTCTCATATCCCTTCAATGAAAAAGAAAAAAAAAATGCTTCGCTCCCGTCCTTAGCAAAGATGGTGCGGTACAATCGCCCTTCTCATTAATCATGAAAATCTCAAGCCTGAAGTTTTGAGTGCTCATCATTTTGGCCTGAAGATCAAAATGAAAAATTTGTAAGAACCAGAAGTTCTAACACTATATTCCTGGAGGAATACATATTATTGCAAGTTCTTACACATCTCATCTTTCTTTCAGAAAAGAAAATGGCGAACTTGGCAAAGCCTGATTTCGTTGCCCTGAACATTACTGGGAAGAACTACCTTACCTGGGTAGTGGATACCAAGATCCATTTGGAGGCTATGAATCTTGGGGAAACCATTAGGGAGGAAAATAGTACATCCTTTCAAGATCGGGCGAAGGCCATGATATTTATTCGTCGCCACCTTGATGAAAGACTAAAGAGCGAGTACCTAACGGTTTAAGATCCATTAGCTCTCTAGAAGGCATTGAGTAACAGATACAATCACCAGAAAACGGTGATTCTTCCAAGAGCTCGTTATGAATGGACTCACCTAAGGATCCAAGATTTCAAGTTAGTGGCTGAGTACAATTCAACGATGTTCAGAATTAGCTCCCAGATGAAACTCTGTGGGGAAACTATCACTGAAGAGGATATGCTGGAAAAGACATTCAGCACCTTTCATGCCTTGAACGTGCTCCTGCAGTAGCAGTATAGAGAGCGAGGCTTCACTAAATACAATCAGCTGATATCTGTACTCCTGGTAGCTGAACAAAACAATGAGCTCTTGATGAAAAATCATCAGTCCCGACCTACTGGATCTGCACAATTCCCAGAAGTGAATGCTACTTCCTCGAAGTGAACGCCACATCCTCTGGTGGCAATAATCATAAACGAGGACGCGGTCACAAGCGAGGCCGGTGGAATGGGAAAGGCAAGAATCACGGTGTCCAGTTTCACAACCAGGTTTCAAGGTAAAATTCAGGCCCGAGCTTTAAAAATGTAAATCGCGACAAAGGCAAAACTCATTTGAACAATGCTCCTAGAAACTCTGAAGGAGCTTGCCATAGGTGTGGTGGCAATGGGCATTGGGCGCGTACCTGTCGTACCCCAAAACATCTGGTGGATCTATATCAAGCCTCCCTCAAGGAGAAGGGTGTCAAGATGAACTTTCTCGACCAGGCTAAACCAATGGATATTCTTGATCTAGTGCTCAACTTATCAGGGCAGTTGAACACAACCCACCTAGATGCCTCAGACTTTATTATGGAAAGGGGGAATGAAACATACCGGTCTGATTGAATCATTTATGTTTGATGTATCTTTATTATTCTGAACTTGTAGTTTGAACTCGCAATTCAATTCAATAAAAGTGGCATTTCAATTTCCTTTTATTATGAATAAATTGTTTGTTACCTGTGATTCCTTTTACTCAGAAAGCATGGATAAAAACTGTGGTTATTCTCAAAACATGAGAAATAGCGGAGATATTTGTCTTGCAGACAGCGCAACCACGCATACAATACTTCGTGATCGAAAGTATTTCTTAAGCTTAATGCTTACAAAAATAAGGGTAACAACAATATCAGGACAATCAGATGTAATTGAAGGCTCAGGGAAAGCCCAGATTATGTTACCAAATGGAACAATATTGTCCATACAAAATGCGTTGTATGCTACTCTATCTACTCGAAATTTGTTGAGTTTCAAAGACATACGTTTAAATGGATACCACATTGAAACAAAAGATGCAGAAAATGTGGAGTATCTATGCATTACCTCCAATGATACCCAGAAGCGTATATTGGAGAAGTTACGTGGTTTGTCGAGTGGATTATATTATACATACATAAAGACAGTTGAATCACATATTATCATGAACCAGAAGTTCATTGATTCAAAGGTTTATATGCTATGGCATGACCGTCTGGGCCATCCAGGATCCACCATGATGCGTAGGATCATTACCAACTCTAATGGACATCCATTATTGAGCAGACACATTGATATCTCAAGTGATAACCCTTGCAAAGCTTAATCTCAAGGGAAATTGGTAATTAGACCATCACAACTAAAAGTTGATGCTGAATCCCCATCATTTTTGCAAAGAATTCAAGGGTATATTTGTGGCCTATTCAACCATCTTGTGGACCATTTCGATATTTTATGGTTTTGGTTGATGCATCTACCCGATGGTCACATGTTTGTCTCTTGTCTACTCGAAATGTAGCTTTTGCGAGACTTCTTGCTCAGATAATTAAGTTGCGAGCACAGTTCCTAGATTACCCAATTAAGTCAATCCAACTTGGTAATGCTGGTGAATTTACGTCCCAAACCTTTGATGATTACTGCATGACATTGGGCATTGATGTTGAACACCCTGTTCCTCATGTCCATACTCAAAATGGTTTAGCAGAAGCATTGATTAATCAGCTTCAGTTAATAGCTCGCACTCTGCTCATGAAAACAAAATTGCCAGTTTCTACATGGGGACATGCCATCTTACATGCTGTATCATTGGTTTGATTGAGACCTATAGCCAACCACCAATACTCCTCAGTACAACTCGTGTTTGGGCATCAACCGAACATTTCACATTTACGAGATTTTGGTTGTGTTGTTTATGTGCCTATTGCACCGCCGCAAAGCACTAAAATGGGACCTCAGCGTAGACTAGGGAATTTATGTGGGTTTTGATTCACCATTTATCATTAGATATTTGGAACCCCTAACAGGTGATATGTTTACAACTCGTTTTGCTGATTCTTACTTTGATGAGACAGTCTTCCCGTCGTTAAGGGGAGAAAAGACTGTTCTAGAAGAACGACAAGAGCTAACATGGGTTGTACCCACTTTGTCTCATTTTGATCCACGTAGCACTCAATGTGAAAATGAAGTAAAAAGGATCGTTCATCTTCAAAGTATTTCCAATCAAATGCCAGATGCATTTAATGATGCTATGAAAGTGACAAAATCACATATACCAGCTGCAAATGCACCTGCAAGAATTGATGTCCCTGTTGGACAAAATAAAGTGGCAGTGAATGAATCATCTGGTGCACGCCTGAAGCGTGGTAGACCCCCAGGTTCAAAAGATTCAGCCCCTAGAAAGAGAAAAATGAAGGCACAGCTAAATCTAAATGAAATCATTCAAGAAGAAAGAATGAATGACAAATCCACAATTCATGACTCTGGACTTCCAGAAAAAGAAAATGTCCTTGATGAGACACATGTCCCTGAAGAGACAGAAGTACATGAAAGCAAAGAAATCTCCATAAATTATGCATGTACCAATGAATTGTGGGATCACAATGAAATAATCATCGACGATATGTTCGCATTCGCCGTAGCCACTGAAATCATATTAAGTGATGATGTTGAGCCCCGCTCTGTTGATGAATGCAAACAGAGACAAGATTGGCCTAAGTGGAAAGATACAATCCAGGCAGAATTAAATTCCTTGGAAAGGCGAAGTGTTTTTGGACCAGTAGTCCAAACTCCGCCCGATGTAAATCCCATGGGTTACAAATGGGTATTCACAAGAAAGCGAAATGAGAAAAACGAGATTGCAAGATACAAAGCAAGACTCATTGCACAAGGCTTTTCACAAAGACTTGGAATTGATTATGAGGAAATATACTCTCCTGTAATGGACGCAATTACGTTCCGTTATTTAATAAGTTTAGTGGTTTCAGAACAGCTTGACATGAGACCTATGGATGTCATCACTGCGTATCTATATGGAGAATTAGATACTGACATATACATGAAGGCTCCAGAAGGACTTAAGTTGCCTGAAACAACTAACAAACCACGAGGTATGCTCTCGATCAAATTAAGACGATCATTGTATGGGCTGAAAAAATCTGGACGAATGTGGTATAATCGTCTCAGTGAGTATTTGATCAAAGAAGGGTACATCAACAATGTTGTGGAGCCAAAAATAATCACAAGGTGACACGTGGGTATTTTGGCAAAAAATGACCAAACTACCCCTGAGGTACATCGGGATTTCTACGCGTGAGCAGCAGACAATCATCCTTCAACAAAGTCAAAAATGCTCCAAAAGAGGTAAACAATTCAAAGAACATCTCATCAAAGCCCCTTTTTCAAAGTAACCTCCAAAATATTACGTTAATTAGTTAATTAATGGATTAATTACCCAATTAATCCATTAAGTATCAATTAAGTTATCCCATTAACCACAAAATAAATCCAAATTAACCTCAAAATTATACAAAGGCCGGCCACCTTTCCTTGCTCCACACCTTTCTTATTTTCTCCATTTTATTACCCTATTTATGCAAATTAATCAATTTTGTAACCACCAATTTATTCCTTTAGGTTTAATTAGCCAATAAATTGGCTAATTAAACCCAAATTTCAACCTAAAAACCCCATTAAGGCCGGCCATTTCTTCTCAAAAATGGACAAGCCTAACCCTATAAATAGGCTCATATTTTCACCAAATACTCATTCCAACACTCTTGCAAAAATCCCAAAATTCTCTAAACACTCTTTCTCTCTAAATTCTAACTTTGGCATCGAAGGTTCTTCGGCCAAAGACCCCCCATTCATCGTGGGCGCGTGAGGCTCTTGGCCTTGACCAAATGTGTTAATTATTTTGTAGGTGCAATATTGTCCAAGATCAAGGAGGAAGAAATTTGCATCCACAAATTGGTGCTTTCATTGAGAGAAAGAAATCCACACTCGTAGAAGACTCTCGCATAAAAAGGTTTTTTTCTCTATTTTCTAATCCACTTGTATTTTTTCATACGTTCTTATTATTAGAATTTTTTATTTGCAAAGGTTCTTTGATAAAACGTACAAAAAAAAAAAAGAAAAAATACAATGGCTAGAAATTTAGAAAATTCCACAAGTGAAAATTCCAATATCTAAGAAATGGGACCGCGACGATCCACAAGATTGAATGTGATCCTAGGAGGGGAGGCACCACCACCACGAGTTTCCACCATGGGAACCACCGCGGTGACTACCACGGTAGCCACCCACGGCGAGGTCCATGGCGTCATCACCACGGCCTGAGCCGTGCCATCTAAGGCCACGGCCCAAGCCATGTTACTCCAAGCCCAACGCGAGCCCAATGCGTTGCCGAGCCGAGCCCAAGCCTCACTCCCGTGACCCAATCTGCGCCCGTGCCCACTCCCGTGGCCCAGCCTGCACACGCCGAGGAGCCTACTCCCGTGGTCCAGCCTGCTATTGTGGCCCATCATACTCCCGTGGCCTTTCAAGCAGCCCAAGTCGGCCCAAGACTATCTCAGCCATCCGGACCTACCATCGAGCCGGGGGCATTCTCACCACATTTCTCCGCTGATTTGACATTTCCCAACTTAAATCCCGCGCCCGGAGTCTACTACCCTTCCACTGCTCAACGAGGCACATTCCTTCCAAGCTCTTCCAATCCAAATGGCGAACAACACTTGTCTCGACAAGTCATAGAGTTGACGAACGACCTAACACAACAGACGACCTTGGTAAACCAGCTCTTGCAGCGCACCAAGATGCAACGTGTCCCAAACGAGGTGTCCCGAAAAAGGACAAGGGCAGACGAAGAACCTCTCCAGCAGCGTCCTGGCAAGCAGCCACTCGACCAGCCCCGAACTGAGCGTTTGGGCAGAATACACTCCCGATTGGGCCCCCGAGATAGCGTATACTCCCGTCTTAGCACGCGGAGGAGCGTGCACTCTCGACTAGGCCCACAGACGAGCATACACTCACGGTTCGGGCCACATTCCGATAATCAATATGAGCAGCTTTCCAAGCGAAGTGTTCATTTGCGACTAGGTCCGCAAGGAGCATTCTCCACATCACATCGGAGTAGGCAGCACCACGGGCAGAGAGAAGAAGTCACTCAAACCGGCTGAAGTTCAACCAGCAGCCTGCGAAATCCCTCGCCTGCTAGGAATCCACCACATGCACCGCTACCGCGGCATAGACGAGTCGAGCACGTAGAAGAGCAGCCTAGACCAGCATGTCAAAATTGGGGGCAGCCGAGAGCTCCGCTACCCCAGCAAAGGCAAATTCAGGAAGAAGTAGAGAAAATTTTGACCAAGCGATTGCGTGCTTTCCAACGCAACAAGGTCACCGACGAGGCACTGCGACGGGATATGACCAACATAAGCAGGTCACCATTCACGGACGAGATCGAGCAGGCAGAGCTTCTACACGAGTTCAGTATGCCACATTTCACATTCTTAAAAGGAAATGGAGACCCAGAGAGACACTTGAAGCACTACCGAAGTGCAATGATCCTCTATCGAAATAATGACGATCTCATGTGCAAGATATTCACCACTACTCTACAAGGCGAGGTGCAAGATTGGTTCTATACCCTGCCGCCACAATGTATCCGGAGTTTCGACGAACTTTCTTTGGTTTTCACCAAAGAATATTCATCCTACCACTCGATCAAGAAGACGTCAGACCACTTGTTCAGCATCAAGAAAAACCCAAAGGAGTCGCTTCGCGACTATGTGAAAAGATTCAAAGCAGAGAAGGCAAAGATAGTCGGATGCAACGACTCGATAGCTAGAGCAGCCTTCCAAAAAGGACTTCCAGCAGACCACCCGCTGTTCGGAAAATTGATCATGAAAGAAGATCTGACTCTGGCAGACTCTTTCACTCTAGTAGAAAAGCATGCACTTTGGGATGAGGCTTGCTGATCCAGATTCAAGGACCAGAATGAATATCTGACATAACATCCCAACTATCCAAACCGGAAGCAACAGAGGACATATTCGCATGTTTGATAGTATATGAAGCAGCAATAAGCTCTACCATCATACGAGAAGAGTTGGGGGCCCGACTACCTGTATTCCACAGTTCAAAAGCTCTCCTCGATGCTACCAGAAATTCAAAAGCTAACTTTGGCGATAGTTGTTGTAACCCAGAAGCTCAAGTTATACCTTCAGACGCACGCAGTCATCCTCATGACGCCCTATTCCGCCCAATCCAGACGCGCGACGATAAAGGCGCAGACACTGGCGGTGCAAAGTTTTTTTACGAACGCAACAACTCAACTCAAAAGGCTCGCCAAGTGCAGACAAACGTTAGAGTGACGCACTTGGAAGCAAGTTTTGTCCTCGTCGCCCCAAAAGGTTCTACATAGGAGCAGCATGTACTAGCATTTGAGCACTATCTCCTGCTATGTGTCACACAGCCCCAACCGACATTTGCTCCATAATTCAACTCTAGAGTGGCCCAATACCGACAGTTTAGCATTTCCTGCTACGTGTAACATGGCACCAGCTCCACGGCTCCCTACTGCGCCTTCACGCCTAGCCTAGGCAATGCAACAGAGAGGCCAAACGACGCCCCGGAGGCAGCCGAGCACACCTTAGCCTCACCTACTCCCTCAATGGAGATTTCTGGCTTTTGCATGTCGACGACGCATCCAACTACAAAGGATTGGAAGCAGGTGCGGTCCTTGTCGCCCTAGACAGTTCAATGCTCGAGCAGGCGATCACCTTAGGCTTTAAAGCATCTAACATTGAAGCAGAGTACAAGGCCCTACTAGCAAGCCTCCGAATGACAAAGACTTGGCGGTGAAGAAGCTTGCAATTCATTCTGATTCCCAGCTAATCACCAGCCAAACTACTAGAAGGATGACACAATACCTAGAGAAGGTACGCAAGCAATTTGATCCTTCAAAGTTGTAGGAGACTTCATTTCCAGAATTGCTCGGATCTGCTTGGGATGCGCCTCGATCCCTCGTTGGGTGACTAAGTACCCTAGGAATCGGCCTGAAGATACTCCAAATGTGCATTTGGTGGGGTTGAGCTTCATCTTGTACTTTCTAAGGATGTCGAATGTTTCCGCCAAATTGTGAATGTGGTCTGACCGCTGCTTGCCTTTCACCCTGATGTCATCGACATAGACTTTCATGGTAACCCCAATTTACTTTTTGAACATCATATTCACTAACCTTTGGTAGGTTGTTACTGCGTTCTTGAGGCCAAAAGGCATGACTTTGTAGCAGTATGTACCTCGCTCGATCACAAACGCGGTTTTCTCCTTATCGGGCTCGTACATGGCTATTTGGTTGTAGCCAGAGTATGCGTCCAGGAAGCTGAGCAGCTGGTTTCCAGAAGTTGAGTCTACCAAAAAGTCAATTCGGGGGACCGGATAAGGATCCTTCGGGCATGCTTTGTTGAGGTCGGTGTAATCTACGCAAACCCTCCATTTGCCTTTCTCCTTCTTCATAACTAGCACAACGTTGGTGAGCCATGCGGAGTGTGCTACCTCTTCTATGAATCCGGCCTCCAACAGCTTGTCTATCTCGGCCTCGATGATTTCTACTCATTCGGGTGCAAAGTGCCTTCTCTTCTGGATTACTGGTTTAGCAGCGGGGTCAACATGTAACCTGTGGCAAGCCACTTTTGGGTCGATGCCGGGCATGTCGGATGGTGACCATGCAAAGATGTCTTGGTTCTTACTGAGGAAGGTAGTGAGTTATTCCTTCTCGGTTGGGCTTAAGCGAGAGCCAATTCTAGCGGTCTTTTCTGGCTACTGCGGATCGAGAATGATTTCTTCAGCGTCTTCTTCGGGTTTCCAGCCTATCTCGTCTGCTTGAGCGTCATCTTCTCAATCCACCTGCTGTAATTGCTATTTGGCAGCTCCGTCATCTTTTTGGACTTCAGTGACCTCCACGGGAGTGAAGGTCTTCTTCCTTGATTCTTTCAACATTTGCACGGTGCATCGTCGGGATGCGGCCTGGTCAGACTTAATCTCTCCAATTCCTCATCCCGGGACGCGGAAACGGATTTTTTGGTACTTGACTGAAGTAACGGCATCTAGCTTGATCAACCAAGGCCTCCCAAGGATCCCGTTGTAAGGGGATGGTTCGCTTACGATCGTGAATGTTTTCTTTGAGATTACTGGCGATGTCTTCACGTCAAGTGTGATTTGGCCGATTGCAGTTGAGGTGTGTCCATTGAATCCAGTGAGTACCCCTGCTCAACGTATTATTGTGCTCTCCAAACCCATCTTCTGGATGACTGAGAGTTGAAGTAGATTGATCGCACTTCCATTGTCAACCATCATTCGGTCGATTATGGCATGGGCTATTTGGACAGATATCACCAGCGCGTCGTCATGTGGTAAATCAACGCCTTCTGCGTCATGCTCGGTGAAGCCAATAACGGGCCCAGGTAGCGTGTCGGCTGCCTGGACTTACGAGATCAATAGGGCTTGGTGGATCTTCCTCTTCTTAGAGTTGTTAGTGGCCCCCAAGTGCTCGGATTCGGCAAAGATACCATTAATCCGAATTGTCTTGGCTGGTGGCTCATCTTCCTCCTCAGCATTCCTTCTTGGCTGCACTGCTGGCTTGTCCAAATACTTGTCGACTTTGCCTTCCTTCACGAGCTTTTCCAGATAATTCTTCCAAGTGTAGCAGCTTTCAGTGGTGTGACCTGGTCCTCGGTGGAATGCACAATATTTGGTGTGGTCCAACTTGGAAGTATCTCCCTTTGGTTGCTTTGGCAGCTTGAACCACGGCTCATTTTTTACGTCGCGGAGAATTTGATGGATCGGAATTGAAAACTTCGAGTAATTCCTTGTCGTGGAGCCTTCTTTGGTCATGGGCATGTCCCTCCGCTTGGCCTCCTGTCTGCTCTTGCTGGGCCGCTTTCCATCTTCCCTTCTTTGAGCCACCACCAATTCTTTTTTAGGCTGCTCGGGCGCCTTTTCTGCTTGTTGGGCCTCGTCCCAAAGTGCATGCTTCTCTGCTAGGGCGAAGGAATCTGCTAGAGTCAAGTCTTCTTTCATGATCATCTCTCCAAATAGGGGGTGATCTGCAGGGAGGCCTTTTTGAAAGGCTGCACTAGCGATTGAGTCGTCGCATCCCACGATCCTCGCCTTCTCTGCTTTAAACCTTTTCACGTAGTCGCGGAGTGATTCCTTCGGGTTTTTCTTCACGTTGAACAAATGATCGGATTTTTTCTTGATCGAGCGGTAAGATGAGTATTCTTTGGTGAAAACCAAGGAAAGATCATCAAAATTCTGGATGGACCGTGGTGGCAAGGTGTGGAACCAATCTTGCGCTTCGCCTTGCAAGGTGGTGGCGAATATTTTGCACATAAGGGCGTCATTACTCCGGTAAAGGACCATTGCACTTCGGTAATGTTTCAAGTGCCTCTCTGGATCTCCATCTCCTTTGAATGATGTAAAGTGCGGCATGCTAAACTTACGCGGAGGTTCCGTCTGCTCGATCTCATCTGTGAAGGGCGATCGGCTTATGTTGGTCATTTCCCGCCGCAATGTTTCATCGGCCATGTTGCCACGTCGGAACTCGCGCAGCCGCTCATTGAAAAGCTTTTCCACCTCTTCTTGGATTTGTCTTCGTTGGGGGCAGTGGAGCCCTGGGCTGTCCCAAGTCTTGGCCTACCGGCCTAGGCTGCTCCTCCGGACGCTCCACTTGTCGTTGCCTCGGCTGCCTAGCTGGCGAAGGATCTCCCCGTGGGCTGCCTGTTGAACTTGAAGCGGATCGAGAGGCTGCTTCCCTTCGTGCGTCACGTTGCATCCTCCGAAGTGACATGGAAGATGCTCCTTTAAGGCCTAAGCGCGAATGAATGCTCCGCCTGGAAGGCTGCTCTTGTGGTTCTCTAAAACGTGGCCCCAACCTTGATTGTATGCTCGCTCGCGGGCCTAATCGAGAGTGCACGCTCCTTCTCGCGCTAAGACGGGAGTCCATGCTATCTCGGGGGCCTAGCCGAGATTGCACACCGCCCGACTACTCAGTCTGATTGATTGGCTGTTTGCCAGGACGTCGCCGGAAAGGTTCCTCGTCTGCCCTTGTCCTACTTCGGGACACCTCATTTGGGGCACGTTGGATCTCGATGCATTGCAAAAGTTGATTCACCAAGGTTGTTTGTTGTGCTAGGGCGCTCGTCAACTCCCTGACTTGTCGAGACAAGTGCTGCTCGCCACTCAAATTGGATGAACTAGGAAGGAATACTCCTCCTTGAGCGATGGACGGGTGGTTGATTCCGGGCACGAGATTTGAGTTGGTCAACGTCAAATCTGTGAAGAAAGGTTGTGAAATCGCTCCTGGCTCAACGGTTGGTTCGGATGGTTGAAATGGTCTCGAGCCGACTAGGGCTGCTTGGGACACCACTGGGGCAGGCTTGGCTGCAGGAGCAGGCTGCTCAGCACGAGATGCACGCGAGTGCGAGGCTTGGGCCGTGGCTTTGGTGGTATGGACTTTGGGTGGTGCGGCTTGGACTGTAGTAGCGGTGCCATGGACCTCGCCGCGGGTGGTCACCGCGGTGGTTCCCATGGTGGAGCCTAGTGGTAGTGGCGCCATCTCCCTTAGAACCACATTCAATCTCGTAGATCGCCGCGGTCCCATGTCTTGAATGTTTGAATTGTCACTCGTGGAATCTTCTAGATTTCTAACCATTTTGTACTTTTCGTTTCCTTCTTTTTTATACGCTTTATCAAAGAACTTTTTACGAATAAAAAATTCTAATAATAAAAACGTACGAAAGATACAAATGGACTAGAAATTGAAGAAAAAACCTTTTGTGTGCAAGAGTCTTTTTCGAGCGTAGATTTCTTCTCTCAATGAAAGCACCAATTTGTGGATGCAAATTTTCTCCTCCTCGGTCTTGGACGATTTTGCACCTACAAAACAATTTGCACCTTAGGTTAAGGCCAAAAACCTCACGTGCCCACGATGAATGGGGGGGGCGCTTTGGCCGAAGAACCTCCGATGCCAAAGTTAGAATTTTAGGGAGAAATAGTGTTTAGAGTATTTTTGCAAGAGGAGTGGAATTAGGTTTTGTGAGAAAAAGGGTGATATTTATAGGAGATGGCCGGTCCCCTTTGGAGAAAAGGTGGCCGGCCTTTGAGGTGGAATTTTGAGTGTAATTTAGGTTTAATTAGCCCATTTATTGGCTAATTAAACCAAAAGGGAATGTTTTTGTATTTATGAAAAGGGTTATAATGAGTAATTGAATAATTGGCTTAAAAATGAAGGAAAAGGGAAGGAAATATGGGAAATAATTAGGAGGTGGCCGGCCCTTCCTTGGAGAGAGGGGACCGGCCATTAGGGTGATTTTATGGCTTTATGACTAATTTAATTGACAAATTAATGAGGAATAATCCCATTAATTTGTCAATTACCTCAATTTATGTGGGATAATTGGTAGTTCTTGAGATAACTACCTAAAATGTGGATGGATGAAATAATTCGGAATTGTTTACCTTTTATGGGCACCTTTGACTTGACCGGAGATAATTACCCGCTGCTCGCGCGTAGGAATCCTGATGCACTTCAAGGGCATTTTTGTCTTCTTAATCCAAAAATCCACGTGTCGCCTTGTGATTATTTTTGGCTCCACAAGTAGGGCCCACCTTTGTTTGTTCTTCAAGTTGCAGCTTCTAAAATGTGGGTCCCTCGTTTCACTTGCAATCTTATCCATATGGGGTGGGTACCAATCTCAAATTCCCACCCCCATACTCAAAATTCCAAAATTCGCACTTCCAAAATACGTGCATTTAAGAGGTTTTAAGCCCAAATTTGGGGGTTTTATTGTTTCCCACCCCTCCCTTAAAGACATGCTAGTTTTTTAATTACTAGTACATATGATCTTCAACCATAACTTTTGGAATGCGATGATCGGTTTGGAAAGTAGAATAGAAGAGATGAGTACTGTGCTACTACTACCTTGCATGTCAGATAGGAAAGAAAAGCAAGATTAGAGTGACAGAAAGTGAGAGAGAAATATGGAGCTTCCATTTCCTGTCATGCATCCATTGATTTCATTTCACGAAAAGCCAACTACAATGACATAGAAAAGTGTATTAATTGTATGGATTGGAATACCATCAAGTCGCATAACTAATTTATACGTTAATTCTGTTATGCATTAAAGATATAATCTTATGACATATCTACACTTTATAATCTAAGTGATTTAGTTAGACCACACAACAATACATTTTCTAGCATCATGCACTCACACTGAATGGAATTTTAATGACTGCGGATGTGAAATTAAATAAAGCGTGTTCTTCGCAATTGTAATATTTTACACTAATAACATAACATTAAGTAATATAATATAACGCGTAAATTTCTCATCATTTATCTGTATATTATCTAATTAAGGTGTCACCGGACGATTAACATGTTTTCAGAGTGAGAGTCACCCACTCATGAGCCTAACCAAGGTATTAAATATCGGTAATATCGGAAATATCGGTAGTCCGAAAACACGGAAATATCGATGGAAATATCGGGATAATATCGATATCGATAAAATTTCCATGGAAACCACGGAAATTGTAAGAAAAACTTGGAAATTTTTATTGAAACTTTGCAGAATGTTTATTTAGTCAATTATCTATTAGTTTATCACAAAAAATTGGAAGGAAATGCATTGCATGATGGATTTAACATTATCAAGTTGATTATATAGCGAGCTGGCAAACATTGTGAGTGTAGAAAATATATAGTAATTAATGAAAGAAGTTTAAACACACCAAAATCATTTATATATAATGAATTAGTGCAATATTTTACACTTTATACATTACATGGTAAGATACATGAGTGACTTAGTACCACATAGAGTTCCTATGAGGTTCAAAATTTTCACTATCTTCATCATCTCTATGCGTAGAGTGAGTGTATTGTGAAGAGTAGTTATCAAATGATAAATCCCCAAAATAGTTTTGCATGTAATTGTTAACATGCCACCCATATGGATCCGAGATTGGTTGACGTTGTCCATAACCAAAATCATTTGAAGATTGAGTGTCGGATTCTTTCCATGAGTCGCTCGATTCCATCCCAACATGAATGGGATATGAAGGGTAGGGAAATGGTTGGTTAGGAGTATAACCATAGTTACTACTTCCTTCTTCACTTGACAAAGTCCCCTTGCCTCTTTCTGAACGAGTATAGTCCTTCCCTATGGCACCAATTCCTGGTCCTGCCCGCCTACTGCCATGGTCCTCATCCTGTGTTGCATGCGTGAAGTTTGCCTCACCAGTGAAGGGGCTCATAAATCCAGGAGGTGGTCCATAATAGTTTCCATATCCGGGAGGTGGTCCATAATAGTTTCCAGCTCCACTACCTCCAGCTCCACTACCTCCTTCATCATTATGAAACCACTATTATTTGTTGTCCATGGTCTGAAATTGTACAAAAATAATTGTACAATCACTAGTGAGTCAGATAGATTAGATGACATGAGTGACCCAAGGGCCAAGCCCAACCACACACACACACACACATGCCACCAGGCACACCACCACCACACACGCACACAGAGTCACAGACGGACAGTCCTCTCTCCTCTCTCCCCCACTTGCACACAGACAGTCTCTGTCTCTCTCTCGAACCTTCCGTCTTCTTCCTCCATCTCCCAGATTCCCACACACGGTCACACGCATACACACACTGTCACACGCATACACACACTGTCACAGAGACCTCCTCCTCACCTCACCTCTCTCTCGAACCTTCTCTCTTCTTTTTCCTCCATCTCCCAGACTCCCACACACACAGTCACACGCATACACACACACGCACAGAGACCTCCTCACCTCACCTCTCTCTCGAACCTTCTCTCTTCTTCCTCCATCTCCCACACACATGCACAACACAGAGACCTCTCGGCGCCGTCTCTCCTTTCTCTCTTACAATTTCCAAATCAACCAAACCCCTCATTCTTCTCCTTCATTTCAACAACTTGATTTCTGGGCAGTGGTTTTCTAACAAAACAACTGCGAGTGCAGTGATTAGATGGAGGTCCAGAGGATGCGGATGCAGTGCAGGAAACGATCTGGTAGAGACAAGTCTGATACGGAGGTCCAGAGGATGCGGATGCAGTGCAGGAAATCTGGTAGGATGCGGGGACGGCGACTATGGATCGCTGGGTCGATCTGGCTGTGCGGGAGGTCTAGTGCGAGAAGGGCAGGTTGGTTGTGGGGTGCAGATGGTGATGGGGTGGTGGAGGTTCTGGGAAAATGTGAAACAGCAGGAGCGATGATGCAGATCTGCAGGTGCGGGTGCAATTTCGGCCGGATCGTCTTTCTCCGACGAGATGCAGCGGTGTTTCGAACTGGGTGCGGATAGCAGAAGCGATGCGGAGCAGCAGCGTGGTGGTGACTATGGTGTTGTTTTACAGTCGGCCGGAGCTGTAGAAGCTCCGGCGTTCTTCTCCGAAATGGATGTTCAAAAAATATCCCGATATTTCGAAAATATCGCGATATTATCACGAAAACCCTTTGGATGTTTAAAAAAATATCGTCCCCCCGAAAAAGCGATAATATCGGCGATATTATCGATATTTTGTTCCTTGAGCCTAACACACAGCTCTACTCTCATGCCAAACGTGCATCAGCCATTCAGCAGCTAATAAGCTGAGCTCTCTCACAATTCCCGAATACAGCGCAAAATCAACTTGTGGAAGGAGGAGCTAACATCAAATGTCACATTAAAACAATAATATGGATAAAAAAAAAACTTATACATATCATTATTTATTCGAATAAAACACGATGATTGCGATGAATTCATTCCATACAGTTATTCTTCGCGGAAGGAGTCGTCTCTGGGTAGGACCCTAGAAAGGTCATGCAGAAAATGGAAAAGTGAACGAAAAGCAGTTTTGGTATCGTACTGAGAAAAAGTGAGATGATATTGTGGGCGACGTTGGATTCTTGTATTCATGCAAATGCAAACGCCACAATCACGTACGAATACCACCAACTAATGACATCGCTTTCTGTCACTCCTCACAACCAAAACCGCTTTTTTTTTGAGAAAAGAACTTGGCTGCTGAAGAATTCAGCAGCAGGTCTTACTTACATTACACCTAATTTCGGATGAACACGTGTTCAAGTTTTAATTAAAAAAATTAAAATTTGGATACGTGTTCAGTCAAAATTGGGTGTAAGCAGGACATGCGGTTGAATTTACAACAGCCAAGTCCAGTTCTTTTTTTTAGATGATTTTGTAGCTTGACAGAAATTGTTCCATGCGAGATCAACACAAATTGTTTCATGCGTCTATTAATCCCGATTCCTGCCACCTATATATCCTATGCACATAATTGTTTCAATACTTCATTAATTATAAGGAAAACTAATAAAAAAAGACTTCAAAACTTTGAGTTTTAACGATAAGGACAAAATAAAGGGTAAAGTGACTAGTACCAGGATTGACTTTTTAGTGTAAAAATGTGATTTTTCGTTAAAGTGAACAGTACCAGGAGCTTTTTAAAGTTCCCTTAATTATATCGACATACACATATTCCAAACAGTCAAATTTGCTCATCCGTTTATATAATTATTTCTCTCTTTAAAGTTAGATGTTACAACCTAACAAAATAATTGATAAGCCACATAATATGTCAAATTATGTAGCGTAAGAATTGTTGAAATTAATTTGGCTCCTCCATGAATAAGGAGGAGCTCATCTTTAATTCACTACGTCGTGGATTTAGTGAATTTCATTATCATAATTAAAATCATTCATATTATAATGTACTTTGTAAAGATCATTTTTGTAGAAAAATAATAAAATATGAAATTGTTTAGTCATCTAATTGTATAAAAACATATACGGATTAGGCAAAAACATTAAGAACCGTTATCTATTAACTACAATTGATTGACTAAACAACTTTTATTTTAATTGTTTTTTAATGGGTAAATTGCTTGAGATTCACGTAGGTTAACATTTGACATGCCTATCCTATGTTAAGTTATTAATAGTTCTTAGAAAAATGTCAATTCATAGTATTTTTCCAAATGTTGAAGGAATAACATATAGGCTGAGTGATTTTTTTTTTTTTTGAGCAAATGATATTATCTACACCAAGAGAGATGGGGTGGGCTTAGTCTCGTAATGGACTAGCAATAATGTGGTTCAAATTTGTTTTTGGCGAGAATCGAACTTAAGATCTCTTACTTATAAGCAAAGTGGAATACTACTTGATCATAATACTAAGTGGCATAGGCCGAATGATGTTAGAGGCCTCGTTAATTTACTTTTCTATAGGTCATTTTCATTATACAAACATATTAATTTTCCTATAGGTCATTTCTGTATTAAGCCCAAAATTTAAGGGAGAAAATTTGTCGAGCACTTGGTGGACCTATCATCATATGCATTCATATCAACAAATGCCTAAGCAATTTGATGTTGAGGAGTGTTATCGACATGTCCTTTCAAATGTTGACGTGATATTCTTAGAAGGCGTTTCGTCAAACACTTCGTAGACACAAAAATGTCCTGTATCAAATTTTCGGAGGGTCTCCAAAGAACTTTCACATGCATTTTTTCTGCCTTTTAGACGATCCAGCAACCACACGGGTTCCTATGTGGATTCGATCGTCAATGAAATTTGGCGAAAATTGGTTTTTTTTTTTTTTAAGTTCTTAACCTCTCAATCGTCCATAATGTTTGGCTCTTTAGGTACAATCGAGTTTTCTATATTACCATGCTTAATCATGTTTAGAAATGGCTGAAGTGCTACAATTATATATTTAATTTCACATATTTTTATTAATAAAATTGGTACAAAGGGGAAAGCTGGGGGTTTCTTGGAGTAACGGTTATATTTTTATTACTAAAAAAAACTCGCAGACTTGACCATTAGCTTTTACTGCATCATCAAAGGAAATAGTTTAAAACATGGGAGCTTTAATAAAAAGGGCTTGAACTAAGTTTATTTTAACCAAAAACTATCCTATAACTTTTTTTAACCAAAAACCATCTCAGAACAAGGTAAAACCCACCACACCAACAAACAGCTCGACCACCAGCCAGTCACTCATGGGCTCTCCTTTGGCCCTTATCCTCCTCCTCCTCCTCCTCCTCCTCCTCCTCCTCCTCTTCGTCTCGCTGAGTACTATTCTTTTTTGAATCACCCTATTTCGTTGAGTATTGAAGAAGTTATATCCATTTGAATCTTACCCAGTTTCTGCGACCTCCGAGGCTTTCGAGGAATGTTCCGGCCAAACCACAACGAGTTAGCCATCGTGCAAGGTACCATTCTCTTCGTCTCTTCGAGAACTACGATTTTCATTTTTGAATCACTTGATTTCGTTGAGTATTGACAAAGTTATGAGCGTTTAAAGTTTGTCCAACTTTCCGGCAAAAATCCGGCCTTCCCTTCCGTTTAGCTCCGGCGAGCAGTAACCACACCAAGCCCTTTGGGTCGTGCGCAAACAAACACTGTATCTGGAAAGAAAATGAACATTAACACTGTCGTTGGAAAAACATAACACTGTCTCTGCAAAAAAATAACACTGTCGCTGGAAAAATAACACTGTCGCTGGAAAACTAACACTGTTGCTGGAAAAACTAACTGTCGCTGGAAAAATAACACTGTTGCTAGAAAAACTAACACTGTCGCTGGAAAAACTAACACTGTCGCTGGAAAAATAACACTGTCTCTGGAAAACTAACACTGTCGCTGGAAATAAACTAGCAGTGCAGTGACTTAAATTCCAGAAACAGTGACTTAGATTCCAGAAACAGTGTTACTTAAAATCCAGAAACAGTGACTTAAAATCCAGAAACAGTGTTACTTAAAATCCAGAAACAGTTTATTTTTACATTCCAGAAACAGTGACTTAACTTATAACATGATTTTTTATTAAACACAACTTATAACATGGTTTTTTATTAAACAAAACTTATAACATGGTTTTTTATTAAAACTAAAACTTTTCAAGCCATTTTCATTAGTTTTCCTTTAAAACAATGATTATTAACTGGTTTCCAACCATAGAAGGAAATATTTTTCTTTTTCCAATTATTAAAAGTGATTTTATTTGCTTGTCAATAACCTTAAGGAATATCTCTTAATGTGTAGGACATAAGCCTGATATTAGGTTGTTGATTTTAAATTACTTTATTACATAAATTCCATATTTTTCAGCAAACAGTAAGACTTTTTTTTTTAAATAAAGGCGGACATTATTCAAAATTGACATGATACAAGAAATCAAATTTATATCATCAGATGGTTTAGTAATTCCAATATTAGTAAGAATATTCCACAAAAGTGTACCAAAATAAAATGTATTGAAAAGATGGGATATATCTTCCAAATCTAGAAAGCTTGTGTCTATTATTTAATCGATTTTGGAGCATTAACCAAGCAAAAGTTTGATCTTAAGCGGAACCTTTAGCTTCCAAATTTTGGATATATAATTATCAATTCCTCGATTTTCGTGTTTGAATTGCATATTAATTGTTAGAAATAATAATATGAATTTAATGGTGGCAATAGAGAGGAAGAAAATTGAGAACGTTGAGCCAAAAGAGTTGTAAAACAATTTGTCTCCATGATACTATGGACTCAAATTCACTTGATATTATTTCTTAAGATTTGCACAACTTAAGAAATAATCTGAAATTTAGAGACAAGAAAGAAAGAAGTAGAGATATATTCTGAATGTTGAATTCGTGTTGTATTTATAGAACTCTAGATGATGTTTCATCAACAGTTGTAACCCTCCAATTCTATACCCAATCAGTTATATGAGTAGAAGGATGCATCATTTCATAATTTAATTGCAACCTTTAAGAATCATATACACTCATTCGGTGATGGATATTTTCACTCACACTACTACAATACAGCCTATCACCGGCGAAGAGAAAACCGACAAGAAATGCATTTTCTGTCGCTAATTTGTCAAAAATCCGCCATAAAACAATGCAGTGTCGCTTGAGGAAAGCGACACAGTTGCTTGCGTCACAAAAGGGCTTCAACGTCGCTTTGGACCCTTAATGCGCCACTAATCAGTGTCGCTTTAAAGCGCCACTACGTATAACGTCGCTTTAAAGCGACGTACACTTAAACAATAAAAAAATAAAATTTAAACACTACGTCGGTTTAATCCGACGTCAGCCAACAATAAAATATAAAATATACATACCTTACGTCGCTTTAAAGCGACGTCATCTAACAATTAAATAACTAAATATATATCTTACGTCGCATGAAAGCGACGGCATATAACATTTAAATAAATAAAAAACATATTAAAGCGACGTTAGAAAACATTTAATAAATATAATACGCAAACGAGTGACATTCTTAACCGACATCACGTGTTTTAATAGTGATTAAAACAATTATATAAATGTGTCTCTTAATTCGTTTTCATCTAGTTGTAACTAAACAAAAATTTTATAATCAAAATAACAAACTTAAAAGTAGTTGCCAAAACAAACTTCATTAGTAGGGCCAAAATATACAGTACTTCATATATAATATACCCCACAATATACAAAAACTCATCCGTCATAACAAACACTAAATCCGACATTACAAACAAACATACAAAAATAAAAAAATATAACAATAAAAGTGTCATATTTATCCAACTGAATGCATAGGACACCATATCAGGAGTCACCCCATGACCATATCCTCTGACTCTATTATGATTCTCAGGACCCATTGTATCAACATAAACTCGGGTCCTAAGTTCTTCACTATCCTCTTGGCCGGCCTCAATCAAACTTTGCAAATTGCTCTCCATTGTTGCCTTGCATTACAATTTTTAAAAATAAAAATTCAATCAATCGTAAGTACAAAAAAGAAGCTATAGCTAATAAAAATTAATAACATTGATAAACTAACACGAAAAAATATATTACCCCTGTACGCTCTGATGTTTCATCAATCCAGCTTTTATCTTTTCGTGTATGACATTCACGAAAAAATGTTACTGGATCAGGCTCTTTCCCATGCTTGTTCCGCTTTATCAAAATTAAAATTTCAGATAACAATTTTAAGAAACCAATAACCTTTCTTCAAAATGTACAATACTTACAAATTCTTGCCTCACTCGGGCAAAAGATTTTGTACCAGTAGTATGATTCATTGTCTTAGATTGCCGATTAATTTTATTTTTTTCAGCAACCTCCTGCAAAAGAAAAAAAGGAAATTATTCGACAAACTTAAAAGAGTTTAAATGAAATAAATCATATATGTATTACCCTTGTTTTTTCTATATTCCAATATGCCACCAATTCCAACCATTGTGCAGGATTCACATTAGGAGGAGGGTGGATGCGCTCCTCCGCTGCTCTTTCAGTATAATACTCTTTTTTTAACTTATTTCTATACTCCTTGTGCGCCTTCTCCGCACACTCAAGTGTCCACGCCTTCGTTGGGAATTGAAGGTCCACGTCTTCGTTGGGAAGTTCCTTAATAACACACATTTAAAAAAAACAAATAAAAACCAGGAAACAAATGTTATTTTTCAGTTAATGCACAACACTAATTTAAACACAAAACAAAAACAGAAATTAACAATAATTAAAAATAGAACCAGATTGGAACTCCTCTTCCACATGAAGTTCTTCAGAAGGTTGATCTTCCATTGCAAAATCTGGAAGGACGTAGAGAAAGAGAATGGTTGAAATTGGGGAAGGAGAGGGAGGATACGAGAGCAAATGAAAGAGAATTGAAAGGAAGTGTTGGGAAAGAAAGGCTTTTAAATCTAGACAAAAACTTAGCGTCGGTTTTGTAAGCTTTGCGTCGGAGTATGTACCCCTGGCGTCGAAATGTATAACCTTTGCGTCGCTTTTGTACCCCTTGCGTCTGAGGCAAGACTAAAATTTGTCGAATGATGGCCTGCACACTTAGATAACCTGCACACCTGCACACTTGACTGATGGCCTGATGGCCTGATTAGATAACACTTCTTCTGACTTCGGCTTCTACCTTTAAAAAAAAAGATAAACACTTCTGACTGATGGCCTGATGGCCTTGCGTCGGTTTTGTAACCCTTGCGACGGTTTTGGTAACCCTTGCGGCGGTTTTGGTAACCCCTTGCGACGCTTTTGGTACCCTTGCGACGCTTTGTAACACTTCTGACAGAATTTCTTAGCAGATTTTCTTTACAGCCTTGCGTCGGTTTTGTAACTGGGGAGTATCAATTTTTCGTCATTGAAACTTGGTTTAAGATTTCCCTTTTCCCTCCTTTATGCTTCTCTCTGCTTTTAGTTTTCCTCTTTGTTTTCATTGGTTAGATTATCAATTATTATTCTTTTATCTAAACGATTTTTAAACTAATTTAGTTTCTGAAATTGAGATTCGAACTTAGGTAGAAATGTGCTAGCAAATCACCCTATGCCAACAAGTGTAATTCACATCTAGCTTAATCTGTTATGAAAAATAAAAGGAGATTCAAACTCAAGCGCAATAAAACGAACTGACTGTTATTAACTGATTAAAAATGAAATAATATAGATTTATTAATATATATTAATTCACTCCGAAAGGCACTTACTCACCACAACAACCACTTTAAAACAGCTTAAGGAGTTTTGGTGAACTGGGTTTTCTTGCTGCGGACATAATCTCTCTTACCTAACAGAAAGCTTCCAACTTTATTTAGATTATTGCATAACTGAATGTGCATGAATAAAAATTTGATTTTATATCCGCACCACAAGCACAACTTTACTGTCTCAACCACGAGAATGTGCATGAATCAATGAGAATTTCATCCTTCTTCATTAAATGGCATCTCTTTTATGCAACAAAAAGAAAAAAATCACAAATGATCTACACAAAACGAATGAATTATTATCGTAATGTTTCGGTGTAATAATTATGAAGTCATGTAACCAAGGACTTGTTATATATGATTTTTATCGTAGTTTTTTCTTCTGGCAATTCCTGAAGAAAAAGGGAGGGAAAAAGTTTTTAAAAAAAATAATAATAAAGGGAGGGAAAACATTCAGAGATCAAGTAACGAGATAAAACTTTTCGACGGTTATAAACAAAAAATCACGATTTAACGGTTATTTTAACTCCGATTTTGATAATTTTTTACAGCTACACTCCTTGACCCTATATGAATACAATGAATGAACTCGATCTTCAATTTTAAATATTTGCACTAGTGGATACCACAAAATCTTATGTTATACTTAATGAAAGTATGAATAAACTCTTAAGTATTAGTGAATCTATTGTTTTGATGGGATACGAATTCTACGAAACTAGTTTCAACGATCCAACCGTCAAACATGTTTGTATATGTTTCGAGATCGCATATGCCAAAAATTGCAAAAAAAAAAACATTCAGAGATCAAGTAACGGGACAAAACTTTTCGACGGTTATAAACGAAAAATCACGATTTAACAGTTATTTTAACTCCGATTTTGATAATTTTTTACAGCTACACTCCTTGACCTTATATGAATACAATGAATGAACTCGATCTTCAATTTTAAATATTTGCACTAGTGGATACCACAAAATCTTATGTTATACTTAATGAAAGTATGAATAAACTCTTAAGTATTAGTGAATCTATTGTTTCGATGGGATACGAATTCTACGAAACTAGTTTCAACGATCCAACCGTCAAACATGTTTGTATATGTTTCGAGATCGCATTCGCCAAAAATTGCAAAAAAAAAAACATTCAGAGATCAAGTAACAAGACAAAACTTTTCGACGGTTATAAACAAAAAATCACGATTTAACGGTTATTTTAACTCCGATTTTGATAATTTTTTACAGCTACACTCCTTGACCCTATATGAATACAATGAATGAACTCAATCTTCAATTTTAAATATTTGCACTAGTGGATACCACAAAATCTTATGTTATACTTAATGAAAGTATGAATAAACTCTTAAGTATTAGTGAATCTATTGTTTCGATGGGATACGAATTCTACGAAACTAGTTTCAACGATCCAACCGTCAAACATGTTTGTATATGTTTCGAGATCGCATTCGCCAAAAATTGCAAAAAAAAAAACATTAAGAGATCAAGTAACGGGACAAAACTTTTCGACGATTATAAACAAAAAATCACGATTTAACGGTTATTTTAACTCCGATTTTGATAATTTTTTACAGCTACACTCCTTGACCCTATATGAATACAATGAATGAACTCGATCTTCAATTTTAAATATTTGCACTAGTGGATACCACAAAATCTTATGTTATACTTAATGAAAGTATGAATAAACTCTTAAGTATTAGTGAATCTATTGTTTCAATGGGATACGAATTCTACGAAACTAGTTTCAACGATCCAACCGTCAAACATGTTTGTATATATTTCGAGATCGCATTCGCCAAAAATTGCAAAAAAAAAACATTCAGAGATCAAGTAACGGGACAAAACTTTTCGACGGTTATAAACAAAAAATCACGATTTAACGGTTATTTTAACTCTGATTTTGATAATTTTTTACAGCTACACTCCTTGACCTTATATGAATACAATGAATGAACTCGATCATCAATTTTAAATATTTACAATAATGGATACATCAAAATCTTATGTTATACTATAATAATTATATATATTAATTTAACAATTTTATATCCCTAAAAACTATAATAACTATATAATATAATTATATATATATATATATATATATATATATATATAATGTTTTGAAGTAATATTTGTAATATTCTTGCACATTTAATATTTGTAATAGATTAGTAGTTTTTGAATTTTTTTTTATTAGGCTTTTATTTTCGAGTGTAGATGTAGTACTTAAACGAAAAATGTGTTTTAATGTTTCGAAGAAACCTTTGTGTCGATTTAAGGAACCTTTGCGTCGGCATAATCTCTTCTTGCGTCGGAATAATCTCATCTTGCGTCGGTTTAAGGGACTTTGCGTCGGAATAATCTCCTCTTGCGTCGGTTGTAATCGACGCAACCTCTGACTTTGAAAATCCATGGAAATGATGGAATCTCTGAACCTGCAGACTTTGAACGTTGTGGTGAGTTTTTGGAAAATGTGGGTTTGTGTGTTATATAATTTATTTCAAAAGTCGTGAACCAAATTAATGGTGCATTAATATTACTTTTGACAATTATGTTCTATCTTTTAGTGTTGGATGTTTGTGAGCAATGAATTGTTTGGTGCAAATGGTTTTCATTTTTTAATTCGATTCTAGATTAAAATCTTTCTACTTTTTAGTATAAAATAAAAAATAATAACATTGTTTGTATAAAAAAAAATACTGTTAAATATTTGGCAAGTAACACAGCTAATCAATTATAATAATTAAGCATCAAGTTCGCCATCAAAGTCAGGCGGTCCTAATAGTAAAGTTTCTTTAGCTTCTTGGTTCAAGTTTTGCATGCTTTGATGCTTTGAAAGTTTCTTTAGCTTCTTGGCTTAGAACCGCCACTAGATTTCAAAATATTTATAAAATTAAAATATATGTCGCTCAAAACCGACGCAGGATTTAAAATATTTAAAAACAATAGTTAGTATCGCATAAAAGCGACACTCATACTTTATGTCGCATAAAATCGACACTGAATGAACTCTTACGTCGCTTTAAAGTGACGTTAAATTATTACGTCAATTTAAAAGCGACGCGCATATTTTATGTCTCTTAAAAGCGACACTGTTTTAATTTCTTACGTTGTTTAAAAGCGACGCTAGATGTTTACGTCGCTTTCAAAGCGACGTCATGTTCACTTAGTGTCGGTACTGTCTAATGCGCCACTGTACTATATTAAAGCGTCGCCACAACTGACACTATAAGCCCCTTTTGTAGTAGTGTCACAACTGCTCACTAATACACAACCATTCCAAACAATATTCCTGATACATTTGAAATTTTCTAACAATTCTCCCCAAATTTCAAATATATGTACTTCTTCTATGATACTTCAAAATAAATACATAGCCTATGAGGTGTCCTTAGACTTGAACCCCTAGTTAGTCCAAATATATCAAAGCTTTGTCAGGTGTTGTGGTAGTCGCAACTTTGAACCAAGGACCTTATATGACTAAGTCGGATATATTGAACATACTTATTATGGATCTCTCTAAAATTCTTTAATCCACGCTTTATGGCCGTGCGCATACCTTGTTTCGTAAGTAATCCTAGAGAAAGGTCATTTAATCTCTTTCGAAAGCGGCCAAACTTCCTTACTTATATAGGTAAATCTGTCTAGGATGTCCTTACCTTTACATCCTCGCTATCCGCTTATAGATTTATTAAGAGTATAATACCATACTTAACCTCCACCAGATAAGTGTCCTTATGTCGCTAGAACGTAATATAACATATATAGATGGAACTACAAATATTGTCTAGCATTCTCACGTAATCACACATTCGATTTGTTATTACCCGTTGAACCAAAGCCTATATTTCAAGACTTTGGTTGGGTTTCTGTCGAAGTGATTGTCATTTAATAGACCTTAGACCTTAGTCCCATCACTTTTGATGTTTTATAAACCATGTCTCGTGCGAGCCATTTCTTCAAAGGATCCGCAAAATTCTCAATTGATTTAACATATTTCAAACTTATTACTCCACAACGAAGGAGTTGTTTTATATAATTGTGTCTTAGACCAATATGTCTTGACTTTTCATTATACATCTTGCTCGTGTTGCTTGACTATCACAATAGATAGTAATTGATGGAGTTGGCTTCTTCCATAAAGGAATTTCCATCACCAAATCTCTAATCCATTCACCTTCTTTACAGGCTGCTCCCAATGCAATCAACTCAGACTCCATTGTCGAATGTGAAATGCATACTTGTTTCTTGGATCCCCAAGAGATTGCTCCTCCACCAAGAGTAAATATCCACCCACTTGTTAATTTGGACTCCATTCGGTGTTCCAACTAGCATCACTATATCCTTCTAAAATAGAAGGATAACCATGATAATGTAATCCATAATCAATCGTTCCTTTCAAGTATTTTAATACTCGAGAAATCCCTTCCCAATGCTTATTGCTTGGATTACTAGTGAATCTACTCAACATCCCAACGGCATACGCTATATCGGGTCTTGTACAATGCATTAGGTACATAAGACTACCTACAATCCTTAAATATTTTAGTTTATGTATGCATCTACCATTATTCTTTACTAGTTTAACACTAGAGTCATACGGGGTTGAAACTGGTTTTTGATTAAAATAATCAAATTTGTTTAACATAGTGAGATTGTACTAGCGATATTGAAGCATTGTTTCTTTTGATTTTAATTCCCAAAATCACATCTGCCTCCCCCATATCTTTCATGTCAAAACTAGCGGATAAAAGCTTTTTGGCTTTCATTACATACTCTAAGTTGGTTCCAAAAATTAGCATGTTGTGTACATATAAGCAAATGATGACTTCACCATTGGTGTCAAATTTACTATATATGCATTTGTCTGCATTATTGACATTATAACCATTCGACAAAATGACACTATTAAATTTTTCATGCCATTGCTTGGGTGCATGCTTTAAGCCATATAAAGATTTAATAAGTTTACAAACTTTATGTTCTTGACCCGGTTTAACATACCCTTCCGGTTGTTCCATATAAATTTCTTCGTCTAGATCTCCATTCAAAAATGCTATTTTCACATCCATTTGATGGATTACTAGGTTATGAACTGAAGCAAGAGAAATTAGTAATCGGATTGAACTAATCCGTGCCACTGGGGCATATGTGTCAAAGAAATCAATTCTTTCTTTTTGTCTAAAGCCTTTGGCCACAACCAAGCTTTAAATCTATTTATTGATCCATCTGTATTTAATTTTCTTTTAAATACCCATTTACAACCTATTGGTTTAGAGCCTTGTGGTAAATCCACAAACTTCCAAGTCCCATTAGATGTAATAGAATCTAATTCATCTTCAATTGCTTCTGTCCAGAAGAAAAAAAACATCTGATGAAGCCATTGCTTCATGGAAAGAGGATGGATCTCCTTCCGTATTCATTACAAAATTTATTTCCTTTGTTATTTTTTCTCTATTACCTTCAACAAGATAAAGATAAAAATTTGAGCCAAAGGAATAGTTTGTGACTCTGGCTCTTTTAGGATATCTAGGATTATCATCTTTTGAAATAGATTCATTATTGTTTGAATTTTCATGCAGACTAGTACTATCATCATGCGAACTAAAGGGCTCATTAATGTTTAACTCATTTTGTTTCAATTTATCTTTAGCATATATATGCTCAAAGAATTCCACTTCTCTTGATTCTGTAACCTTGTTTGTTCCAAGATTAAGAAATCTATAGGATTTACTATTTTTTGCATATCCTATGAATGCACATTTATAGGTCTTAGGCCCTAATCTGGATCTTTTAATATCTGGTATTCTTATATAACCAAGACATCCCCATATTCTTAAATAATCCAATTTAGGTTTCCTGTTAAACCATAACTCATATAAAGTCATGTTGGCCTTCTTGTGTGGTATTCTATTAAGAATGTAACATGAAGTCAGTAAAGCTTCTCCCCATAAATTATTTGGGAGTCCTGAACTTATTAATAATGAGTTAACCATTTCTTTTAAGGTTCTATTTTTCCTTTCGGCAAGTCCATTTTGTTGTGGAGTGTAGGGGACTGAAACCTCATGTCTAATGACACATCCCGATCCGGTATGTCCATTGGAACTCCAAGATGCGGGAGCACTAACACCGAGATGCAGCAATGATGAGCTCTAAATAAATATAAGCATGCTCATATAATGCAACCATTTCAATCACATAATAACTCACCTAAACTTACCCGCGCCTCCATATGATCATTTAGCACAAACACATTTCATAACAATGCAACATTTAAAAATAATACCTTTTCTAGACATGGCATGAAATGCAATACTCAATTTAAAACATCTCTGGAAACCCTAAAGTTTATATACACACACACACACACACACACACACACACACATACTATAAAAAGGGAAAAAGAGCCACTCACCTGAGGTCCGCGCTACAACTCCCTAGTACGAACATTGAGGCGTCACGAACGAACGTCGCCTAGAACAAATATTCAGTCACGTCTCAGAATTCTTATCGATAAAACACGTAACTTACATAAAACACATCCCCAAGGACATTCTAAAATGATTTGAGACCCATTGATCAAAAGTCAACTGTCGGTCAAAGATCGACGGTAGGGTCCATAACCCTACGTAACTCGATCTGGAAGATCCGCAACTCAGATTTCCGATCCGTAACTTTCAAAGATCCAAATTATGCTTCTAAAACATCATACTAAAGTTTTATTACGATCCAACGGTTGGATCTCCGCCAATTGCAAATTCAAGTGGCGGTTAACGTTTTATTTTATGCACTTCAGTCACCATGGCTGTAAAATCATCACTTTCTTCAATCATATTTACTTGTGACTTAAGATGTTTCTTGTAATGTCGACAATTTTTCATAATATGACCAGGTTTTTGACAAAAGAAGCATCCTTGCTTCACATCACTAGTGTTCTTCCCTTTCTTTTTGAAACTCTTTCCCTTAGGAGGAATAATATATTTTTTGTTTTTGTCACTTGACTCTCCTTCAACCAAATTTTCTCTAGAAAGATCACTTGTTATCTCTGTTAACTCGCTGTCTCGCTTACGAGATTCTTCTTCTATACAAAGGTGTCGAGTTATCTCTTCTAGAGTAAATTTCTGCTCTTGGTGTTTGAGTTTCTTTTTATAATTGTTCCATTTTTGTGGTAATTTTGCTATAATTACACCAACTTGGAATTCCTCATCAACAGTTATTACTCCAATGGCAATATCATCCATAAGGAGTTGTAGCTCCTCAACTTGGGGAAGGATAGGCTTACTATCTATCATTTTGAAATGCACATAATTATCGATAAGAAATTTGCGTGCCCTAACCTCTTCAGTTTTGTACTTGTTTTCCAACCGCGTCCAAGACTCTTTTGCCGATGGAGCATTTTGATACACATTGTAGAGAGCGGTTGACAAAGCATTAAGAATGTGTCCTTTGCATAAAAAAATCATCTTCCTTCCTCTTGTTCCTTTGATCCTTCAAAGCAGTCGACTCATCCACAGTATCTTCTGGAATTGTTGGAAGATCATCTTGAATAATGTAGGCCAACTTCAAGGAAGTCAGGAAGAACAAAACCTTTTGTTGGCATTGTTGGAAAAAATTGACCATTGAAGCAATCGAGACAAACCAAATCTTGATTCATGACTTGAATTGATTGAACAGTAGTTGCTAATGTCTCCATTGATTGTTTAATCTTAAAATTGTTAGAAATAATAATATGAATTTAATGATGGCAGTAGCGAAGAAGAAAAATGAGAACATTGAGCCAAAGCACGAATTGAATTCGCTTTCTTTAAGACTAATTTGTCGCTCTTTCTTAGTGAAAAAAGAGTTGTAAAATAAATTGTCTCTAGGATACTATGGACTCAAACACACTTGATATTATTTCTTAAGATTTGCACAACTTCAAAAATAATCTGAAATTTAGAGACAAGAAAGAAAGAAGTAGAGATATATTCTGAATGTTGAATTCGTGTTGCATTTATAGAACTATAGATGATATTTCATCAACAGTTGTAACCCTCCAATTCTATACCCAATCAGTTTTATGAGTAGAAGGATGCATCATTTCATAATTTAATTGCAACCTTTAAGAATCATATACACTCATTCGGTGATGGATATACCTTTTCACTCACAACTGCTCACTAATACACAACCATTCCAAACAATATTCCTGATGTATTTGAAATTTTCCAACATTAGTAACAGTCTTTATTGTAAGGATGCCATTCAGAGAATTCATTATTTTCATTTTGTTTGGATTACATTTCAATAATAGTTTTAATTGTAAAGATACCATTCAGAGAATTCGT
This sequence comes from Cotoneaster glaucophyllus, assembly GCA_036320875.1. NCBI lineage: Eukaryota > Viridiplantae > Streptophyta > Magnoliopsida > Rosales > Rosaceae > Cotoneaster > Cotoneaster glaucophyllus. Next base: position 12,533,095 of record CM070062.1, read on the forward strand.
TATCTTCATTGTGTTTGGATTACTAGTTGGAAATTAGGATTGAGTCTTCACACATTAATTTCATCTTATTGTTGCTTGTGCAATATATTCACCCTTAACTTTGGATTTGTGCCACTTAATACTATGGTTTAATGATATTTTTTCATTGTAATGTAGTAGTATTCCTCTTCACTACAGTGCGGTGCTCTTCCTTTTCACTTGTAAGTGAAATGTCTTAAATTTGAATTTCATGGATAGCAAGTTCGATATCGATTAAATCCCCCACCTTTTAGTGTTAATATATCGTTACAAGGGGCGGATTGTGATACTATTTCTTTTACACAGCTTTTGATACACGTTTTTATAAGGCCTACTCCATAATGTATTTGGACGGTCTGAAGCGTCTATCTTTTAGAACATCATTGGTAGATTATCCTTGCAAAAAATTAGACAATTCAAAACTATTAAGACATTCATTTGTAGTAAAGAAAACAAACAAATATGATTTTATAAAGAAACCCTAAACCCTTTAATCCATCGGTTATACGGTTTCCAGATCTAAGTGATTTTGGTAGACATGATCTTTGAGAGAATACCTAAAAGATAAACAATTCGAATTGTTGAAATACAATACTAAGTAAGCTTCACAAAAATGTATATCAAAAGTTACGTTAAAAAAAAGTACTGTCATGAATACATCTTCATTGTTATATATAATAAATAATTGAATCTCTGGTACGTATTAGTTGAATGACTCATCTATAGATTTCATTATTTGTGTTTGCTATCCTATAAACAGAAGGAAAGACAACGAAAAGACTACACAAAACAGTGTCCTAAAAGGTTATCGTAAGAATAATAATACTTTCTTGTTAGCGCAAATGGAAAGATTAATAATGTGTCACGTACAACTTTTACATGCATAAATAATTAAAATTAAGACAATAGCATTACCATTACGATGTGATGTCAACCATACGAAATTCCAGATATATTCTTTTATATATATACCACTAGTCTAATGAATGTGCCACTGCCAAATGCCAAGTAAAGGTAGGATTAATCGATGTTTCCTCGAAACCGCGTGGCTACTTTTCCCCTTCCCTCCAACTCCAATAATATTATTGTCGAACTCTCTGTCTGCTCTCTCTGCAACATGTAAATTAGTTTTCCACCGTTTATGTAAACGCCAGTTATCAAATTTTAATCCAAATTTAATATGTGAGATTAACGTACAATCCTAGTGGGTTAACAATTAATTAATGCTCATTAATTCTAACAAATACTTGAAAGACACGATCATCCAATCTTGATACCTAAGACAAAGCATAAGACAAAAGATGCGCCCCAGAGAATAGTTTGACTCTTAATACAAGATTAATGATTATTAATCCATTACGTGGTCTCCAGTCCAGGATGATACAGTTTTGACATGTGCTTGTTATAATTATATATACATTGGGGCCGTGCCGCCGTGCTAGTGTTAAAGTATTATTATGCTTATTAGTGAGAAGAATCAATTCCTAAGCTAGTCTTAAAGTTTTCAATTCGTTTTATAATTTGGATCGATATACGCATATGTCAGTTATATATACAGGTACAGCTTGCAAAGGAAATACATGCATGTTCATGCAAGAATTCTGTTTTCCCGTAAAAGAATAATGTATGTATTCGGCTATTTGCCATATATGTTTTCCATCAAATTAAAAAAAGTATTGACATTGGATGTTATGTCCCAAATTCTTGATTTGGTGATTATAGGTGGAGGATTAGTTAATCCCAAAAATTGACTATGGATGGGCAAGGCTATTAGCAATATTATCACCATTCATTTAGATTAATAGATCTTACCCATGTTAGAAGTGATGATTTTATACCTTTTATTTTGTCTAACAAACTATGATTCTTTGCTATATGATTTGCGGTAATTGTGTCTTCACGAAGACACAATTACATGTAGTTAATTTTTCATCAAATACTTCAAAGGGGTTTGTAGTGTTGAAGTGCGTAAATTCACACATAATATATATGACTAAATTGGAATCTCATGGTTCCTCATACAATTAACTATTTGTACAAAACCCTACACTTATTAAATTGCACTATATCTAATTAAGTTGAGAACAATGTTGATGTGGATTCGTAGTGAGCCGTTGAACTCTTTTCAAAACTTTGACATGGTATCAGGGTGGGCCGCCTCTAGACCTCATTGAACCCGAAAAATCTTTGAAACCCAAATCAAATCAAATAGGGTCATTGATATGAGATCAAATCTTCTGCACCCAAATTTGGTATGGCCTCTCTGTGGCCCCAATAAGTGATTGACACATATTCATTATCTTTACTTTCTAAATTTTGTTGTTATGAAATATGTGTCATACATTTATTGGGGCCACAGAGAGGCCACACCAAATTTGGGTGCAGAAGATTTGGTCTCCATTGATATGGAATTGGTGTTACGTGTGACAACCCACTAAAACATGGTCAATACTTTTGCACTCGCGGTCTTAGACACGATTCACTCTTTCTAGTATCATCTATATTAATATGAGAAGAGCTTGGATCCATAAGGTTAAGGAGGAGTTCATCCTTAAAATACTTCGTGGCCTATTCGTGTTGATGTTAAGAGCCATTCATATTATAAATCACTCTGAAGATCCTCTTTGCAAAAAATAAATTAAAACTAAGATTGTTTAGTCAATCAATTTTAACAAATATATATACAGTTCAAAATGATTTTATGAAGTTGTCCATCTATTTTTATAAAATTCGATGACTAAACGATATTAGTTTTAATTACTTTTTTTGTAGAGATAATCTTTACATAGAGAACGCTTCGCGTTTTCTTATCTTCTTCTCGTCCTAGGAGTAGGAGTAGCACAAAAAGAGGGATTAGCATTAATGACCTAATGATAAACTAATTCATATAAATGAACAGTTCTGATCATAAACACAAAGGTCTGTAAATAAATCACGAGATATTTTATAATGGAGTTCCTCGTTAATCCTTGAAGAGGCAAGTCTTTCTCTATGTGAAAAGAAGAAAATAAAAAATAAAAAAAAAACTTTTTCTTTGTTATATCCAATCCAATCATACCAAAAGAGCCAACAAACATTAAAAAAATAAAAATAAATAACTTTTTCCTCCACTTTCTTCTTCTCTTATTTGATCGGTTACAATTAAGATATATCAATATTTTATATATTTTTTTTTTATAGAGAAAGAAAGACAGAGAGAAAAGAAAAGGAGAACAAGAGGGGGCTAAAAGCTTCTATTAATTTCCGCAAGAGGAAACGTGTGTGCATGCAAACCTTCTTTCCTGTTTCCTTGATTATTCCTTAAGCCAGGACATGATAGATAATTAATTAGGTTACTTGCACTAATCACATAGAACAAATAGACAAATTAAATTGTTAATTCCAATTAGGGATATTATGCGTATTTATCCATGACAAGTTACGCGTATCTGCATGTTCATCCAGCCCTACTTGAGAACTTATAGAAAAACAAACGCCTGACAATCTGATGCTAATGCATCCTTTTTCGGATCAGACAGATTTGTGGGTCAAAACTTTCAGGGTATTGGATTTTTAAATTATAAATTTGTCTGATTATTAATTCGATGAAAAGGACATAAATTCACCTTGAGATTTGAGTTGGAGAGAGAGAAAGAGAATGAAGAGAGGAAAAAGCAGATTCCATTTCAATCTTTATGGCTATAGCTTTAGCTCTATGTAATGCATTATATTTTTATAATGCATTCTGGTGTGTAAAGTTTACGCGTAACTTGTTATTATCTGAAGTTATTAATAGAATGTCATGTGTGGAAGATTTATACATAATTTTATTAGTAGTTTGAAATATTATGATAGCAGTAAGTCTGTTTCACAATAGTATTATTTTTAAAAGACATAGTAGCTGGGTGTTAGAAGTAGTCCACAACGTCACGGTAGTGGCAAGTTCGATCAAGGATAAGCTCTCTCTTTGATGTGGAATACACACACACATATATATATATATATAGACACGTAAATCTAATTTAAAGAGATTTTTATTTTAAGAGAAATTAGTTATGATGCTCATTCTATATCAATTCAAACATTTTGAATCGTTTATTTGTCAAGTTACATCCAATAAATTATTCTAATAAAATATTACGTAATTCAAAATCGTTGGAGACATTTAATTAAGTGCAAAAAATTGACGAACGTTGTGTATATGTGTGTGTGTGTGTAATTTCAACTTTTAAGTGCAACTAGTTCATGTTCTTAAGCCTCTTGTCTAGATTTCCTAGTACCTATTCCTTGAGCAGTGTGGAGAGAGAGAGGGAGAGAGAGAGAGATGGAGCTTAGCGAACATGGTTTCTTAGAGGAACTGCTACTCGCTCCAAGAAGAGACAGTTGGAGCAGCTTCAACTCTGGATTGAATGAGTTATTTCCCATCAATGGGTGGAGTTTAGATTCTTTTGAAGAGAACCCCGTTCTGGTTTCCTCACTTAATCCTCAATTTGTTGGATTCTCCACACAATCAAGCTTTGAAGAATGCCCTTTCACCACCACCACTACTGCCTCCTCAGCCTCCTACCCTTTTGTTGTTGATGGGCTCAGTGCGGTCCCAGAGATCAATGGCACTACTACCCCTCCTCCATTTCCACCACAAGATCATCAAGATTACCCTCCGATGGTGGAAGATGAAGAGTTTGGTAATTTTCTTGGGAGTGAAAACCACAGCAGCTGCTTGGAGTTGGAAGAAAGCAAGAACAATGATAATATCAGTACTTGCAAAGTTGAGATGGACCAGCAAGCAGCAGATCATCACATTATTCCTTCAGCTTTTACCATGGGATTGTGTGGTGAAAAGAGAAGCAGCAAGTCTAAGAAGTTAGAAGGGCAGCCTTCAAAGAATCTTATGGCAGAGAGAAGAAGAAGGAAGCGCTTGAATGACCGCCTTTCCATGCTCAGATCAATTGTCCCAAAGATTAGCAAGGTGATCCAACTTTTGCATTTGTCAAAGTTTCAATCTTCTTTTTATTTTTATGTTTTAAAATGGTGGCATTTCGTTGTTTTTATGTTTTTATCTTTTTGAAAGATGGGAGCGTGAAAATCACTAACCAAACTTAACTTTTTATCTGCTTCTGATGCTGCCCAAATTCTCCCTACTAGTTTTGAGAATTTTGTGTGAATTACTATTTGGTAAAGATTAATTTTGTGTGAGTTAATGTGAAAAATGGCAGATGGACAGAACATCTATACTTGGAGACACAATAGATTATATGAAAGAGCTTTTGGAAAGGATCAATAAGTTGCAAGAAGAAGGAATTGAAGAGGGTACCAATCAAATCAACTTAATGAGCACCTCCAAGGACCTAAACTCAAGTGAGGTACTAGTCAGAAATTCCCCAAAGGTAAAATCCATTACTTCAATCTCTCTCTCTCTCTCTTCTCTCTCTCTCTCTCTCCCTCCCTCCCTCCCTCCCTCCCTCCAACTTTTGCCTCATTGGATATACAGTTTGATGTGGAGAGGAGAGATGGAGATACCAGGATAGACATATGCTGTGCAGCCAAACCAGGATTGCTGCTGTCAACAGTGAACACTTTAGAAGCATTAGGGCTTGAGATTAAACAGTGTGTTATAAGTTGCTTCAATGATTTTTCAATGCAAGCTTCATGTTCTGAGGTTTGTCCATAACTGGAATTTTTTACAATTTTTTTCCACTAGTCTTTGGTTTTTAATAATTAATTAAGTGTTTTTAATGATATTTAGGGAGCTGAGCAGAGAAATTTGTTAAGTCCTCAAGATATAAAGCAAGCATTGTTCCGAAATGCAGGATATGGAGGACGATGTTTGTAGGAATAAGGGATGCAAATTGCAAAAGGAAAAAAGGGGTTGCTTAGAATTAAGGTGTGGATCTAGGACTTAGGAGGGAGATGGATTTTGACATGACTCCATGAGATTTTCCAAATAATATTGTCTATTTTCCAATAATTATGCATTTATCAATTGATCCATCTTGCAGCCTATTATGTATTATCTACTCAATTTGAGGTATATATCTTTCAATTTGGGGGATTTTCTCATATTGCATAGGTGCGACATCTGTGGTGGTTGGATCTTTTGACCGCTGTATCATTGGCCGCACATGTAACGCTCTATTCATCATGTTTGTCATACATCAGAGCATAGTAAAACTTTCACTAATTAAGGCACATGTGTACAAATCTTGTCTTCTTGACCAAAGAATATGGCGAAGAATATCTAAAGCGCCAGCAATGATAAAACTACACCGAAGCCACAGCAACCTTAAGAATTCCTTTCACCAACACAAAAAAAACATATCTTACTCACAGGATGTCATCAAATATTCTTTTCCCATCATGTCCAAGGCTTAAAGCCAAAACATTTGGTTTTTTTTCTTTCACTAGACATAATGTTGTCACGAAATGAGGATGGTACATGTTGAACAGATTAACAAAGGATTCGGATTTGGATCATTTGCTTGGATTTTTGTATGCCGGGATCTGCTTCACATCCCTTCGATTGCCTTAATCGGACGCAATCCCCTACTTCCAATCAAACTAATAAGGGTTCGTTTCGTATGAGTGTCATGATAAGCACGATGTTTTCTCGAAAATTTTTGTTTTGAACGTGCGATTTAGATTCATAGGTTGAAATTTCGCTATCATACAAGGGCAAACCTTCTTAGAATGACAAAGATTAGCAGAATTTAAGCCCAAATTGACGCAAAAATACACAAAATCAGATTGATAGGCTCAAGTTAGTCAAATATTAGCCGACATATCTCAACCATCACTGTCTTCCATTCTGTTACTTCTAAGATATGTGTTAGCTAAACTAAAAATTAGATGATACTTACAAGTATTTAGTACAATCTCCGTCTAACGATCAGATATGGACTCCTAGTATAAATACAATCACATGAATTATACCTAGCAGTAAGATGGTAATTGTGCTAAATACCTGTAATGTAAGTATTGTCGCCAGTCTCGAATTTTAAATGCATAGCAGAACTTCAAAATTTACAGAACTTGGATATGAATTTTAAACGAATTGCACGAGGATATGAAACAAATAATGAAATCATCCAAGAACTTGGATAATGATTAGAAAGAAAAAAAAAAGGAAAATATTTCACAGAATTTCTAACTTTCCAAATATGGATGATAGACTACAACAGTATACATCTCTGTTCATAGGGTACATTTTTAAGGAAAAGAGAAGAGTTGCACTTCTAAGTATCATCTTCACCTTCCTCATCATCACTTACAAAGCTATCATCGTCGAAATCAGAAGAGTCGCCGGCGACATTGGCCTGCAGATGTTGGAGTTTATTGATAGCATCTCTTGCATCAGAAACCAGGGCAATTTTTGCAGTTCTTACCACATCCACTTCATCAATTCCAGAAGTGGATTGTTGAGTGCATGTAGGTGCAGCTTTTCTCTTTGCTTCCCTGGTATGTAATTGATCAATATATTTCTCATGCCAGACCTTGTTTCGAACCTGCTTCAGTACCGGGGGGCTAACGAGAGGTCTGCCACATGAGCTACTAAATCTCGACAGCGGCTTCTTATGACCTGAAGATCTTTGACTACGGTTTTGTACAATTCCCTTTTTTACCTGTAAATTCTTTGGGGTAGAAGGTATAACACTCGCTTGACTCTCGGTAGATGAACCTAGACTGGGCTCAAGCACTGAAAATAGATCACCCTCGTAATCTTGGTACACTTGCTGATGTTTTTGTAACAACTTTCTGACAGTTTTCTGGGCAAGATGACTCCTCTGTTTACTGCAAGCTGGCCTTTTAGACTTTGGCTCAGTGGGTTTAAGCAGTTTACTTGCAGAGAGTGAAAACTGTCCAAAGGGAGACAAATTTGTTAATGTGTTTGCCTTTGACCGGGTACGAGGTTGAGGTGGAGTTCTATGCTCAGAGTGGACTCTATCAAAGCACTCCTGTGCAGATTTTCCAGGCACCTGAGATTAATTTGTAGGTAACATAAGTTACCGTGGATATATGCATGTCTAAGGACAATGATACATAGTTACTGTCTCAAGAACCAATCCAATGAAGCCGCTAAATGCTCAAGGAACTTTAAAACAAAGCATTGATTCATGGCTAAAAACTTCACTGGCAGATAACTATTCAAACCAGTAACTGTTCAGGATAGAATAATGGAGAGAAATACGCAGTTGGTTGTAAGTAACGAAAGGTTAAGTATAAAAACCTTTTCAAACTTTGGAACATGAACAACTGTTAAGGTTATCCATGCAAAATTAAAGGTTGAATGTAATCCCTATCTCATATTTGTATCATGTAGCAGAAGAACATTAAGATTTTATTACGTGACTCAAATGGAAGTCTGACTATCCTTAATTTTATGAATTTACTGCTCCTACTAAACACTTTGCTGCAAGTAATATGGTTTTTGTTATGAAAAATTAAATGGAGTGTTCAAAGTTCAAACAACAGAATGATGCTTTAACAGCCAAAGAAAAAACAACTTAAGGAGAACCAATAAGGTGAAAACCATGTTAAGCAACATTAAAAATTGGTTACAAAAGAATCCTTTCTACAACGAAAACTAACCCATTGCCGAAGTTAATCAATAAGAAATATTTGGTTGAAAGAGAAATGCCCATGATTATCAAGAGTGGCAACCATAGAAACTTAAAATTCCTTTTAACATTAGGTCTAATTTAAAAATATCTAACAGTTACTAAGAGTCATTCTATTTGGTTCTTAGAGAATCTTATTGACCTTGTCTTTTAGCTTTTAAAGAGTTTTCTGGCCTTTAATAAATAAAATGTCTTCAGTATTTCCAAGGCTTTTGGTTCGATGTATGACGTCTATAAATTTTATTGAAAGGCTTTGTTACCTTGATATATCAATGCACCTTTCTCCTCTTCACCTTTCTCCTCTTTACTTTTCTCCATCTCTCAAATTTCTCAGAAACTATAGTAACCTAAAAAATTTCTCCTTGGTTTGTGCTTGTACTATGTCATTTGAAAAATAACCTTTTGCCTAGAGACTTTGTAGCTATTATTGTTATCAGTTTTTTCATTCGAGAAAATTTTGGTCATCAAGCTCTCAAGCAAGAGAAGAAAGCTATGATGTGCCAAAACAAGGAATATCGAAAAGGGTCCTCTTCTTGGCTAGCCCCTACCCAACAGAAGTTCACTATACACCTATTTTACTAAAACGACAAAGATTATGGTTCTTAGCAAACACAGGCATTCTTCTATCAGGTTGAGTCTCATGTCTGTATTACAGTCAAATATTAAAAACCCCAAGTGCTTGGGTCTACAAGGTATGTGCTTAGGTCAACTAACGTAAAAAAATTCATACCAGGTCATTCTCAAAAGCCATACCTAAAGTTTGGTTCTTGGTAAGCCCAATTTTAGCCTATCACCAGTACAATCTTTCCTGACAATTAAGAGGACTATTAGTCTATCAACCAGGCCTATCACCTACTTGCATAATCATAAGCCTTCATAAAATATCATAAACAAAACCTTCTCAGGCTAGTAATACTGTTGAGTTCTATAAGGTGGACTACCGTATCAGCTCCAAACTATATATCTGAAATATCCAAAACCGCACCGAATTTGAGAAGAACTGCTTAAGACCAGTTCCCAGTATGCAACCAAACTTACCAGCATTGTCACTCATTGGGAAAAGCAAGCATCATCTACCTATATCTTAAAAATCCTCCTTTCAAAAGTTAGAGTGATGTTTTGTTCCACAATTGAACTACATGAATTTCAGACAGTATAATATCTTTCCCTCCGCTTTTTTGGCTTTTAGTTGAATTAGATAACAAAAGACTTGCTGAGATAAAACCAAAAACCAGATGTGTACTTCAAGTCCCACTATATCAACAAAACATAGGAGTAATTGTCAATGACTCAATATCAGTGACAAAGTTTACCATTTTTATTAATATAATCCGGATTGCAGACTTCAAAAAGACACAAAAAAAAAAAAAGTACTTTTTTCAATTTAATTTTAATATTGAGAGGCTAAATTTTACTTTTGATCCCGATAGTGTAGGACTGACTCCACTCTAATCTTACAGTTCTAATGTCCACGCTCCACTTTGATCCCGATAGTGTAGGACTGACTCCACTTTAACCTTGTAATTTGGTAAGTTTTGAATGTTGTCCAGAGTATACATTTCCATCAAATTCGTTAAGAAAATGATCAAAAGGGGAAGATAATTTCTTCATCGTGGTGTGGTTCTATGTTGCTGTCACATTAGTTTTCCCAGCTTAGCAAATACAGGGGAACATCCTTTTCATCAAACAACGAGGAAATGTAATTTTGATCATACTAAAAACTTTAGCAAGGTTACTTCTTTAAATTAAACTACAGAAACCGAACAATTGGGCATAAAATAATTCCATCTTCTTATAGCTAGTAATATGAAACAAAACTAAGCAGCTTGACATGAAAACAAGATTTTCAGAATTTAAGGATCATAGAAGGAATAGAAACACACCAGTTTAGAAACCTTCTTCCAGAAGAGGGGTGTTGGCTTCGCTATCAAATAAGCTCTCTGCAATACCAGTTCTTGTTCCTTTGTCCACCCTTGAACAACCCCAACACCTTCTTCCTCCCTCTTCCCCCCTTCCTCCTCCCTCTTTCTCTTCCTCCTAACCCTCGCTTCTTTATTTCCACCGTCTATCTCTTGCATTTTGCACTTTTTCAGAACTTTTTTTGATGAATCAATACGAGCTCCATCTTTTCCAACACTTGAGAACTCATCTTTCTTCAACGACCTATTTTTTCCACTCTTAGATCGAGAACCAGTTTCCTTATCAGTGTATTGATCCACAACAGATTGCTGAATACACAACCTGACAGATTTTCTTCGACATTTTTTTAACCCAGAACTCAAATTTCCACAATTACCGGTCCCATTTTCCAATTCGCCCAATTTCTTCGAGATTTTCTTTGGGGGACCATTACCTTCATGGACGAGGACGAGCTGCTTGTTCAAAATCCTTGAAGAACGTCTAAGACTCTGAAACCCCTCAACCCCATTGTTCAATCTCGGAGACCTCCTCAACCCATCGTGGGATTCACTCGATTTCTTAGAGCTGAGTGGGAGACTCGGAGGACGTACGACACGGTTGCTTCTGGCTGTGGGTTTGGGGGTTTTCGGATTTTCAGACTCCGCAGCGCTCTTTTCCCGGCGAACAAGTCTCTGACTTTTCCAGAGAATCGCTGTGGACGGCTCTGCTTCTTGAGTTTTCTGGGGTTGGAGAAATCTGGGAGATCTTCGGACAGTTGTGCTCTGTTGTGCTGTCTTGACTACGGAGGCTCTCACGGGCATTTTCGCAAACACTTGGTGGGGCTTTCTTTTCATAAAAGAGACTTTCGAAGAGAATTTGAAATTCAAACGTTTACCCTGTTCGGCAGTCGTCGATAGAAATCGTTTTCATAAAGTATTCAATGAAAATAAAAATACTCTAACTTGTTCGGCAGGTTTAGTCCGAACCTAATTATCTCATTACGAATTCACTCGGCAGTCGTCGCTCGAGTCCATGTCCGAGTTCATCGAGTCCAAGGCCACGCTCTCCTTCTCTCTCTCTCTCTCTCTCTCTCTCTCTCTCTCTCTCTCTCTCTCTCTCTCTCTCCCCCCTCATCGGGTCTTTGGTGGTTCCAGTGCCGTCTGCCGGTTCAGTTGGGAGGTAGTGGGTTTGACGACCATGGTTCGATTTGGTGGTTGTGGTGGTTCCGGGGACGTTTCTAGTTTTCTATGGGTGGTGGTTGGTTTGACGGCGCTGGTATGACGGTGGTGACTATAGTGTTGGTGGTGATGGTGGTGGTGGTTCAAGTGATTGGGAATGACGGTGGCAGTGGTGGGTGGGACGAGTCGTTCCTGTGGGCAATGGTTTCTTGCTTAGGAAATGCAGAATACTGAATATGGGCTTTAGCAACACTGCCGAATAGGAAAATATTGTAAACTGGGCTTATCCGGTAAGTCGACAAGTCCACAAGTATTAAAAAAAGGGAGGTTTAATAAAAAGGTCCTGGTACTGTTCACTTTTAATGAAAAGTCCTTTTTAAAGGTATAGTGAATAGTATCAGTTAAAGGTAAAAAAGGACTTTTCGTTAAAAAAGAAGTTTTTTTGGGACTTTTCATTAGTTTTCCTTTAAAAAAAAGGTAGGCTGGAAACAAGAAACCTTAAACCGATCCGACCAAGTTCTACTTTATAAGTCATTCTCTTCTGGGCATGATTTGACAACAACAAATGGTTGGGATTTAACTGAGAACTCGTTTTGATGAAATTAATTTTGGATTTCAATTTTAGAAGAAGGACTAGATATTTGCTTTTTGCATAAAGCACTTAAAATGCTTATTTAGGATCTCCTTGGATTTTTACTACGGATTGGTTTCAAAATATTTTCACCAAAAGCGCTTTTAAATTTTTTTTTTTTTTTTTTTTTTTGGTCAAATGGTAAAATTCATTACCAAAGAAGACAAGTACAATAAAGGCCCACACACAAGTTAAATACAACAAAAGAAAATGCCACAAACACACAAAAGACCCACAAGGCAAGCCTTGGAGCCCAACCCACAAAGAACAACAATACAGGAGAACCTAAAAAAACTACTATTCCTACAGCTACAACCGCAGTCGCCTTCACCAGAAACCGCAAAACGAACTTCATGATTTGATGCCTCCCACAAGCACCTTGGATCACGCCATCAAGAACTCCATAAGTGGTGAAGAACAAAGTCGCCACATCCTCCAAGGACAATCTCAAGTACTTTCCACCACGAAACCAAAGAAGCACGCAGGAAGACATAACCCACAAGCAACAACGCCAATAAAGGTGAACATCAGGAAGGGCCAACATGGGTGGTGGTGTGAACACCCGAGCCAAAGCTCTACACACCCTCCTATAGATCGGTGACAAATCACAGAAAATAGAGATGGTACCCGAACGAAATTAAGGATCGGCCGAGAAAGGATGGAAGGTGATGATGGAGATGTTGAAGGGGAATGGGTTGGGGAGGATTGGGAATTAGAGCTCAAAATGGTAACATTAAAGGCCAAAAGAGAAAAAGGAGGAGAAGATCGTGAAAGGCAAGGACGGGGAAAATTGCAAGCTACCAGAAAAGCAAAGAAAGGAAGAAGAGACAGGAGAAGCATGGGACTGCCATCGACCCTAGCAACAGCTAGGGACGGCGGAGACGCAAAGCGATAGAACCGAGGACTACTCACACGAGGCGGTGAGAAATACTCTCACAAAAGGAGAGGAGATCTCTCACAGAATGAGAGAGACTTTGCTATCTTTTTTTGTCTCACTATCATATACTCAAACTATAGTTCTCTAATCACTTTCATGCCTCTGTTAGTTGGACTGTTAATTCTTCTATTAACGATGATGTGGTGGTAACGGAATTCATCTATCCCTCCCTTATCAGGGTCTAGCCCGAGTCCAAGAGCTTTGATAATGTAGGTAAGCTCCAATGAAAGAATATTGGAAGGAAAATATACTTCGAATAAGAACTTTTTCCCATTCAATAGTCAAGAATTCTTGACTGCATCGAGTTGGAACAATCTATTCTTCTGAATACCTCAAATCAACGCCAATTTTCTGCTATTACCATATAGTATCCATCTCTATCGGTGATAAATAAAGCATTTGTACTTTACGTTTTATCTCTCAGAACAGGCTTTCTAGAGACACTCAATAATCAATTTTTGAATGATATGCTAAGGATCCTATAAGTCCAACATTGATTCCTTCAGACATGTCAATGGAGAAATGCATCCATAGTGACTGTGGTGGATATCTAGTATACAAAAACTAGTAGTTCGCCTCCTCTTGGGCCCATATAACTCAATTTTCATCCATGAACTATTTTTTGCTTGATCCAAGAGTTTGGATGACGGTGAAATGCCCAAGATCCTGTTCGGATTAAGCAAAATGCAAATCGGGCCTTGATTTTGCCACCACTATTTGCAAGGAGTATTCGAAGGAAACTGAGTCCCTCACAACAGGTACAACCATGGGACCTATACCTCTGACATTGTCGCCCAGCACTTGCCAACTTCAACCTCGTTCGATATACAAGTGGAATGGCTCATGGAATGCCACCTCACATACGCATTGTCGGCTATAAGGTGTGCTATAGCACCAAATGTTTAGGGTTGGACATTCTCGCAGGCATGCATGAATCGGGCCATCGTCAAAGTCGTTGATGTCTTGTCGCTCTCTTAGGGTTGTGGGGATGCTCCAAATTCACTTGTATCGTCGAGTTTTCTTCGAATTTTTTATATAAGGTATCTATCCCAACTTTTTAAAATCCTGAATCTGTCCCTACTTGCAAGTTTTCAATCTTTTGATGTGGTTGGTGCTCGTTTAAAAATTATGTTAAATGTTGCTCGAACATATGACTCGACTTGATAGTGTGAATTTGAATGCTTTAACTTTTCGTGCATGAATTTTCTAGTTTATCCACTAAAAAAAAATCGTACACAAATTTATGTCATTGAAAATCGTCCTTGGCTAAAAAACCCTTTATAAAGGAGGGGTAAAATGCAAGTGGTTTGTAGCTCAGTTGGTTAAGAACATTCACTCTTATATTCAAGGTCCCGTGTTTAAATTCTTCTCCCCATAGTTTAATATAGAAATCTTATTGTTTGTTAAAAAAAATATAAAAAAAAAAGAAAAAAAAAAGAGGTGTCAAATATTTTCTTTGTTTCTTAAACAAACCATTAATCTTATAATGTCATCTAAATCTTAAGATTAAGAATCTCCATTTGGATGGACCCTTATTATGCTCTCTACTACAAGCCAGATGTAAGGGCTAAATAATGTGGATTTGCTCACCAAACTTGCAAATTATTAGTTTATTACTTGTTGAGTTAATAAAGTATGGGGAGTACACCTTCAAACGGGAGTTGAAAACAAAGGCATAATAAGATGTACAACTTTCAGAATCTTCATCTAAGCAGAGTCAAGAAATTAGTGGATGTCTATGTAGGACCAAGTATCCCACTCATACAACTTGATAAGTTCTTATTAAAATATTATTTGATGAGAATATGCATAGTTTCTTCAATAGTACGTAGTACTGAGTAGTACGGAAAATGAATAGTAGAGATTAAAAGTAGAATATCTAAAATTGTGAAAATTAATTATAACAACTAAAACACTGGCAACAAGTGATGCATAGTAGTAAAGTCACACCTGGGCAACCCATGTAAAATAAGATATCCATTGCAGATTTGAAGCTGCCAGGAAAGCATTTTGGTTGGTAACCACATCTCTTTCGAAAAGAAAAAAAAAATCGCAAGAGAGAAAATTAAAGAAAGAAAATGTTCAATGTTCATTCTTTTTATGACTTAAACCTAACTTTGTACATGGACTTCCACTATTAGTACTATTACTGATCCTTGGACAAAGCAGCCCATGATGGTTTATTTGTGCCTGCAGTGCCCCACTACATCAACATCAGCTTATTGAGTTGAGCTTGAAGGAGCAATGACCTAATTTTCCCAAATGGTAATGTTCTCTGCCCTTTTTTCATATGCAGTGATGTCCTAATAGCAAGGTCTAAAATATCGATGATATCGGAAATATCGGTAGTCCAAAAACACGAAAATTTCGATGGAAGTATCGGGATATTATCGATATCGATAAAAATTGAATAAAAACCACGGAAATTGTAAGAAAAACTTGGAAATTTTTATTGAAACTTTGTAGGATGTTTATTTAGTCAATTATCTATTAGTTTATCACAAAAAATTGGAAGGAAATGCATTCCATGATAGATTTAACTGATTTAAGTTGATTATATAGCGAGCTGGCAAACATTGTGAGTGTAGAAAATATGTAGTAATTAATGAAAGAAGTTTAAACACACCATAATCATTTATATATAATGAATTAGTACAACATTTTACATAGAAAATATGTAGTAATTAATGAAAGAAGTTTAAACACACCATAATCATTTATATATAATGAATTAGTACAATATTTTACACTTTATACATTGCATGGTAAGATACATGAGTGACTTAGCAAGGTCTAAAATATCGATGATATCGGAAATATCGGTAATCCAAAAAAATATCGGTAGTCCAAAAACACGAAAATTTCGATGGAAATATCGGGATATTATGGATATTTTAGCCCATGCCTAATAGGGCTTGTTTTCATTTTCTTTTCAAATCCAACTGTTAACCTTGCAATAGAAAGGCGAGCGTTATTTAGTATGAAATGATTGTCAAAAGGGAAAGTCTAACTGTTGCTAGTTGCTGATATTCACTGTGCTCAACTTCAACATGCATCGATAATTGTCGATTTTTTACGCGCATTAATTAGGAATAAGATCCACTCCAGACCTCTGTGTCCGGAACCTGCAAATCGAGAAATTCAAATTGTTTAGGAGTGAGAAGAGATCCGTGATGTTCCCCTTATGAGGAGATTTTTTTATTTATGGAAGACTCGTTTGACTTCATGAAGGAATGTAGTTCAATTCCTTAATTTTGATTACTTAATCTTGATGATTGTACCAATATACAAATTTGAACTAATTTCAAGGATGTACTGCTGAAGCGACTTCTTTATTCATGTAGTCGTGAAACATGCATGCAGCTCTTAATTTCCATGGACATGTTTTACTATATAATAATTGTACTATAGCAGACATTAACGAGATCCGATCCAATCCAATCCACGAATATATCAGCCATTCTTTTAACCTTTTCTTTTTCCTTTCCGTCAATTGACTCAATTATGCCATCTCGCAGTACTCCCACCATGTTTAAAGCAGTGATTACAACAATATAATAATTAAAGATTTGATTCAGGAGATGGCTAATCTCATGTGTGATGGCCTATATATAAGAACAAAAACAAAAAATGCACGTTACATCAACAGTCACTGTTGAGATAAAACCACTACGGATTCCACTAACAATTGTCCATCAAAAGCTTCTCTGTATTGTCCCCATGTGATTTTTAGTGCAATTTGGGACCCGAGAATGCATATGTAGCTTGCTTATCATCCGTACGTTTACAAACCCTAATACTTTTCACTTGATTTTCTTCGAGAGAGTATATATATTTGGTGGTATGGAAGGACAAATCCGAATTGAGATATCTTAAGAAAAAAAGGGTGTGTTGAGCAGTTGGTTTGAATGAAGTCACTTGGATCATCATGGCATATAAAAAGGTTTACCAATAACTATATATGTAATAATGTAAAAATGTGTGGGAGTCATGTTTTACGGTGAGTTTTGATCCGAGTACATTTTCTTCAAAGCTACAAAGTGGTTTGAAAGTTTCATCTCCAGTAAAACATTATACATGCACTAATGAGCACATATTTAGCACACCACGACATAACAGCGCACAAGATCAAAGATACAATATTTGCAAAATATATTAGTTGACTGCTAACGAGTGAGAGTTAAACACAAGACACAAGTTTACGACAAATATACGGATCCACAACATTTCAAAAATATAGAAAAGAGTGGGAAAATGTGATATTTCTCATATTTTAAGGGTGCAGAGATATTTATTTGGGCCCCAAAAATCCCCTATGCCCTAGGGGAGAGAATGTGGGTGGAGATATGTTGTTGTGTAAAGACTAAAGAATGTGCTGGAATGGAATTGTTTTTTTCACAACACACCAAGTATTTGCCCACTAGCTAGCTAGTTTGTGATTGCGACGAACACTCTTGAAATGGCACTGTTTCTGAAAGATCGAAATGATGAACTGGAAAAGTGAGATGGCTCTGGCAATAACGACGACAACAACAAGAGAGAGAGAGAGAGAGAGAGAGAGAGAGAGAGAGAGTGTGTGCAAAGTTTCAGTACAGAGAAGAAAAAGGTCGTGAGTTTGTCACGGATATTATGGATATATTTGAAGTTTGAAAGCACCATGGTCCGTGGAAACAGTGAAATTTGGACATGAAAATAAAAGATGATCAGTGTGGGGCTAATAAAAGTTGAGTGGTTGAAGAATGAAATGTAAGATAGTCTTTGTTGGTCATCATGATCTTTGGGCTCTTGGAATATCACTTTCCATGACGTCAAATTAATCGGCTAATGAATTAAATTGTTTAATTTCCTTGAAACTTCTCGCTTTATGTTGCATGCCAACACAAATTGGGTGACGTGAAGCACATATGGTTGTTTGAATTCCACACATAGGACAATCTGCTTTGATGTTATAAAGAAAGTTGACGTTTCACAATAAAACTAATTAGCAATATGAGAGTATCCCAGTTACTTATAAGCATATGCAAGGTTCATTTTTTTCCGATGTGAAATTCATACTCTCAACAATGTTAACACATCATTTTTCTCCTTTTCCGCATATTTGTGCTTATTTTTGTCTTTTAGTTCTCTTTTGATTTATTAAATACAAATGCCTGAAACAAATAAGAATGCACGAAGAAAAAATGTGGAAAATAATTTCCCTTTCAAATTTCTTTTGGTTGTGGTGTTTATTCTTAAAAAATAACCACCATAAGCATCATGATTCATACATTTAATATAGGATGCTTTAGATTTTGGCCCTTACAACTCATGATTCCTAAATAAAAACTCATCTACATATAAAAGCCCAAATTTAAAATCTGCAGCCACATCGGAACACTATTAACCTACTAATACAATTTATTTACACGCATGCCACTTTCCCAAATCCCTAAATTTATTCCAAATTTAAAGTTGTAGAAAAAGTGAAATAAAATATATAAATTGTTGTATTGCATTAATTATATCCATATCATACCAAAAATTTACCTTTTTGCGATATATATGATTTGCATTAATTGGGAAGTAAATTAATTTGTTCCAATTATTAAAAAAAATTATACTAAATTCATATTATATATTTTGAATCAAATAACACTCCTCTAACTTGAAGGTAAATTATTTTTAATTTTTGTTACATATATTAGGCACGTTTTATTGTTGTATAAATATAGGTATAACATAATATTTTTCAATTAATACATCAAATTACATTTCTTCTTATTATGGGTAAATTGTTCTCCATGTATTAGTGAAAAAAAAAAATATTATACTACACACAAGGTATAATGTTTTGTAGGTAAATTAATTTGTCCAATTATATAAAAATATATATATACTACACCTAGATTATATTTATATATATATATATATATTTTTTTTTTTTTTTTGAGAAACCTAGATTATGTTGCAGTCCTATTAGATTAGGAGTGTGATTGTATAAATCCTCGTATATCTTAGAATATCTCTCATATTCTTATTAGGAGTTGATTACCTATTAAGAGTTGTAATCCGAAAGGGTGAGGAATTAACCTTCCCTACTACTATAAATAAAGATACAATGAGGTGGAATAACACACACCCACAATTACACATCTATCTTTCTTCTCTATGTCCCGCACCCCTTCTCTCTCTATGGCCTCCATAATTGTTCAATAAATTATGCCTACAACACGTTATCAGCAAGCTCTTGACGCTGCGCTAAAGAGAGTTTGATCTTCAATCAGGGGAGTATTACGTTTTAATCATCCTTTTCATGATTAATTTATTATTTTATTGAATTGATCTACATGCTATTGATTCAATTTAATTTTTCTGTGTCGAACGTGATACTACGCATTGGAGATGCTATTCCAGCTTTCTGCGAAGGAACTTCTACAAATTCAAAGGCTTTTGTTGTTTTCTACCAATCAGGTATGCTTAAAATAAAGTAAGATATTTGAAACGACCTTGAAGCATGAAAACATTCCCCATGATGCATGAACCCCCTATGTTTATATTTTACTTCCGATATATATATATTGTATATGTTCATATATTTGTCATTATATATATTGGTTTCATGCATCGCACAATCAAATTGTTATGTGGAATTTGTGAGTCAAAGTACAAAATTAAATTAGAAGCAAATATGGGTTTCCTCAACCCTAGGTTCGAAAAAATTGGGTATTTTTGGTATTACTGTGGGATGGCATCACCCTGATGCCTTTGGACTACCTGCGCAGCCCCTGTTTGGGTTTGCTGCTCCATAACCAAGGGCATGCAGCCCTCGTTTCTCTGTCCACAGCCCGCAAGCCTAGCTTGCTGGGCCCCCTGTGTCACGGTCTGCCACAAACCGAAGCCAGCCCATGTGGCTGGGCTTCCTGCGCTAAACCCAAAGGCCAGCAACCTTGCTGGGCCTTGTCCCCGTGCACCCTCCCTCGGCCCAAACTGAAACCTAGCTACGGCTAGGGTTTTTCTGCCATCCTGTAGGCTCTTGGGCCTGCTCCCATCCCGCCCGTGGCCTACAGCCACCATGGGCTGCTTTCCTGCAGCCATAACCCGAGACCCTTTTTAGGCCCATGCCTTTTACTCAAGGCACCCAACTCGTGCCCCCTTACCCACGGCACTAAGCCCAAATTATTTTGGGGCATTTTTTTGACCCAATGCTATTATTTTGGCATTCTAAATAATTTTAACCCGTATGTTAATATTATTTTGCTTCTACGATTGACCCCGAATGGTCCCGATCTATTTAATTAATTAAAAGTGACCTGCAGTCCATTAATCTGATAATTAATCCAAAATTATTGACCTGAATATCACTTTTGGACATTAACGATTCAATAATTTATTTTTATACTTTGAACCGTTGACTCACTTTCGTAGTCCCGAAGCACTCACACTTGAGTTCCTGAAGAAACTCAAATCCACTACACTTAAATCAGTATATTGCATTCTGTGTTCTTGCAGGAACCTCTCTTTTATGAACTAAACGTTCATAAAACTAAATTGAACCTATAGTTTCAAATTTAGTGCCTTTGAAACCCGAAGTTTTCATAAAACAATACACCCATGAAAACCCGATGTTTTTCATGAAAACCATGTCTTAGAACTCAAATGTTCTAACTTTGATGCTTATGGATGATTCATTCCTATATCACCAAATCACAATCTTGTTCTCTCCAATTCAGTGGATTGTCAAACCATCACAAGTTCGATTTTCTTGATTTGGATGTTTCTATTCGAAACCACTTTATGTGGGATACAAGACGTGAATCTCCACTTGACTATCAAGAAGCTGAGAAACCATTGAAGCCAACAATGGCATGGAAGAGCTGAATAAGCCTCCGCCATGATCTTCATTCGAAGACTTATGCCCAAAGCATTACGAACGGAAGTGCCTCCCGAACGAGGATTCCATGGCTTTTTGGCTCGCTCCTATGGACCGTCTAATCATGAAAGACATTGCCTGAAGCACACCATGATTACGTCTATGAATGAGTACAATTCTGAAGTTTATAAATCCGATCGAGTTTTGACTAGAGAATACTTTTCTTGTCCTTCCATGTTTCTAACTCGCTCTTGAAACAGCAGTATAGAAAGCGGAAGTTTTCTCGGATCTGATTTCTACCACAAACGTGAGAGAACGGTATAGACTCAGTTCGGCTGGAGTCTACCGAATAGCTCGACCCAGTTCGGTCAAAGCCTACCAAATGGTGATGCACTGCTTCGGCAGGGATACACCAAATGGCATATTCTCTCACAATCCAATTTCGAGTTTGTTTTTACAACATATGGTAAAATCAGGGCCTGCCAAGGTGTGGCATCATGCCCAAAGTATGATCCTTGGCACCTAAGACCTAAAACTTCAAGAATAAAGGATAGTATTCCCAAACCTCAACCCTGCAGAATCTACTTCCGTCTCGATGGAATAGGTCATTGGTTATGCACCTGTTCGTGTCCCTACCAATGTTGTTGAGGAGTACCATTCTAGTAGTCAATATGTGAGATTAATTTTGCTCCACCAAACATCATTGGAAGAGCAGAATTTTGACATGGATGGCCTTGTTGGCCGAATCCTCTTAGTAAACCACTTACTTTGTGAACATTTTTCCATGTTCTTGGATTCGAGTTTGGTGTATGTTTTACTTATGGATAATCTTATTGATATTGTCCTCGAATATGAGTTAATTGAATCATGTTTCTTAGTACATGTGACCGATTTAATTAAACATGTGATTAGGTAGGAATGTGGGAAAGTTAATCGTCTGGATGAATGCGTACTACGCACACTAACTTTACACCTAAATCACATCTCTAACAACGACTTCAGGACTATCCAGCCTGATTCAGAACATTGGCACGCTCCTCATTGTATGAATGGTACTGCATCACCATTTAAGGGACTTTAAATTCTCCCTGACGTTGAGTTTTTAAGGATATTCGAGATGACAATGATCATAAATGAAACCACTGAAGAAAATAGAGTGAAATATCTTTGCACCACCTCCAAAAATGAGCCTGAAACTTTGATTTAGGGCCAATGGGTTGTCCCCCAACTGGGCATACGCCATATATGGCCGGTCTGGAGCTAGGTGATTGAGTAGTTTACTTGCTTTGGCACGACCTTTTGGGACACTTAGGTCGACCAACAATGCTACGACGCATCTCCTTACCCGAAGTAAGGATCTTGTGCCTAAAAGCATACTTGCCAAAGACTGCTCATTTGTGAAATTTGATTTTCTAAATCATCCCTTGTAAAGATACGAACCGACTCTCTTTTCATACTGGATTCAAGGGAATATATGTGGACTTATACGAACCATAAAAATACTTATGGTTTTGGTTGATGAATCGACAAACTAGGTCACATGTTTGTCCACACACATTACTGCTAAACCTCTTGGCCGATTACGAGTTCACCACCCTACTTATCCCTTAAGGTCCGAGAGACTGGATAATGCCGGAGAGTTTATATCGACGGTTTTCGATAAAGTATTGCATGTATTTTGGGTTTATAATTGAACATCGAATTCCCATGATTCACCCCAAATAGCCTCGCCTAGTGATCATAAAGCGCAATTTAAATGATCGCCCAAATTTTGGGTAAACGTACCAAGTTCTCGGTTTCTACCTAAGGCTATGCAATCCTTGTACGCAATTATGTTGGTCCGCCTTGAGGCCCATTGCCACCCAACCTATATGACGTTACAGTTGGTTACTGGGTACGAACTTGACGATTTTTGTATTTACGCATTTGGGTGTGCATTCCATGTGCCAAGTTGCACCGCCGCAACGTACCACCATGGGTCCTCAAAGAAAGATGTCTATCTTTTGTCGATCATGATTCTCCTTCACAATAGCTCTCTTCGAGCCCTTGCACGCAATCTCTTTACTGCTCATTTGCGGGTTGTCACTTTAATGAGACAGTCTTCCCGCCGCTGAAGGGAGATAAGAACGTCAATGTTCTTGTAGAACGGCGTGAATTTTTGTGGACGTTGCCCACTATGTCTCATCTCGATCCTCATACCGCACAAGTGTGATAAGCAAGTGCGATGAATTCTAGATTTTAGAATGTTGCTCCAGACGCATTCCTATGATCTAACTAAAGTGACGATATCATATACCAACTGCAAACATTCCTGTAAGGATAGACGTACTTAAAGGACGTCGAGTCAACATCCCTGGAGGGTGTGCCGCCCTTGTTGGACGGTTTGGACGCCCCTGTTGGACGGTCCGGTATACTGGCGGATGGCCAATCAATCTGTCTAGGCCTAGAGCACGACAGATCATTCGGTTCGTAGGATTCACTTCCCTAGAAGAGGAAGACACGACACAACAATGAATCTAAACTCGATCGCTATCTCAAATCATTTCCATCTCATGAGATTTATCTGGATTACTCCCGAGACTTGAAGTTCTTGGTCCAGTATACTAGTTTGGGTAAGCTAAATGGAATTGAAATGAGATTATCATCGATGATGTTTTCACTTATATGGTAGCTACCAACATAAATGAAAAGCGACGATATCGAACCATGTTTCGTTGATTAAGTGACAATGTAGAACTGATTGGACAATTAAAGTTACAATCCAGGTCAAATTCCTTACCAAAGTGTGTATTGGACCCGTAGTTCCTACATTGCCTAAGGTAACCCGTTTGAGTTACAAGTGGGAAGCGTTATGAGACGAATGAAATAGTGCGATATGATGCAAGCCTTACGGAACAAGGTTTCTCTCAAACGTCCTGTGATTGATAACAACATTATGAAATATGGTTAGTGTTTCTCCATGGGGATATAAATACAGAGATTTACAAGTAAGTTCCCGAAGAATTACGTGGACTGGTTCAAATAGCTCCAAAACCACGGAACACTCTCTTAACTCGTTTTGAGGCGTTCACTTATGGATTGAAAAATCCGACGTATGTGGTATACCTGTCTACGTGATTATTTGATCAATCAGGGATATGAATGAATGCCCTTGCATGTTAAACTATGAAGTCTTATTCCAAATTGCTAGAGTTACAGTTTATGTCGTTAACACGAATCTCACTAAGACTATGGAAGAGCTTGAGAAAATTGCTTCGCACCTGAAGACAGAATTTGAGATGAAGGATCTTAGGAAAACTCGTTTATGCCTTGACCTGAAGTTGAAGCATTGTTCTGACGGCATTTTGGTCTACCAGTCGAGCTACACTCCGAATGTGTTACCTTTGAGTATACCTTTGATCGTCCATACATTAAATGCAAATGAGACCCTTGAAGAGGTTATGGAATCCGAAATTTCATATCTAAGTTCAACTTTGCGCTTCGTTGTACTTAGCTCATTGTATTTAGACAGGACATTTCCTTCGCTGTTGATCTTGGTAAAGATGCAGCACCGCGCCTACACGCAACCACTGAATTGGTATTAGAGACGTACCCTGAAGGTACTACGAATTTGGGAAAATCAAATCCCAACGCATCTCGAGCGGATCCGACCCTCTGATCCTCGGAATGATGCTTGCCTTGTTTGTTATGTTGACGCAGGTTACTTATCAAACCCGCACAAGGCAAAATCCCAGAATGGTTATGTCTTTACCATTAGGGATATCGCAATATCTTGGAGGTCCACGATATGACCTTAGTTGCGAAATCTTCAAATCATTCCAAGACTCACCTTACTTCACTAATCCACACGTGAGACATGGTTAGGAGTTCTTGTTGAGCATATTCGAACCACTTGCTGTGTTTTCATCCATTGTTGAGTCCCAGCGACGATCCATGAAGACTATGCCGCATGTATCAACCCGACCAAGCCATGATACATCAATGAAGTCAACACCAAGACATATTGCGTTTAAATCTACATCAGCAAAGCATCATGAGATTGAAGTCATGCAAGCCGATCCCAAACAACCTTGCCGACCTCTACACGACGTCACTGCCAAAGTCAACCTTCCTGAAGCTTGTCCGAGGAATTGGTATGCCTAACTATCATATGCAATGCTTGTAGTTCTCATTTTGGAAGTTATGTCAAACTCAGGGGGAGTATCCAGAAGTATACTCCCTTGATCTTAATGTACTCTTTTTCCCTACGATTAGGAGCATTTTTCCCACTGGGTTTTTGCTACCTAACTAGGTTTTAACGAGGCACCCATCCTGGACTGATCATACCCTTGTGAGCTCTTCTACTTGCGTCCGAAAGACGTATAGTTTTGACTTAATGCAACTTCTCACTTTTCTCCTTAAATTATGGGTTTTTCCCCACCTTGGGTTTTACCATAGCGATGTTTTGTGAGTTTTACTTTTTATGCATTCTTCCGTTGATTTGAGACTCGCATTCGCTCATTGTGCCAACGACTTCATCAACTGTACTTACTTCATCGCTGAAGACCTGATGCGCCATTTACTTGAGTATTTACACACTCAAGGGGGAGTGTTGCAGTCCTATTAGATTAGGAATGTGATTGTGTAAATCCTAGTATATCTTGGAATATCTCTCATATTCCTATTAGGAGTTGATTACCTATTAAGAGTTGTAATCCTAAAGGGTAAGGAATTAACCTTCCCTACTACTATAAATAAAGGCACAATGAGGTGGAATAACACACACCCACAATTACACATCTCTCTTTCTTCTCTATGTGCCGCACCCCTTCTCTCTCTATGACCTCCATAATTGTTCAGTAAATTATGCTTACAACAGATTATATATTTTGAATCAAATAACATTTTTGTATACATGGTAGGTAAATTATTTTTTATGTATTATTACATATATTAGCCTATTAGGGACGTTGTTTTTTGGTAAAAATATATAAAGTAATATGTATATGATTGTTCTAGGTAAAAACATAAAATCAAAAGCATGATCCAATTCCTAAGTTTATGTAATATTTTGTTGTTGGTATACAATATTTTGCATAATTGGAAATGAACATTTCAAATAGTAGGTAGGTAAATTAATATGGTCTAATTATATAAATACACACACACAGGTATATATATATATATATATACACACACACACACACATTTAGAATCAAATAACATTTTTGTACATGGTAGGTAAATAACTTTTTTTTATATGTATTATTACATATATTAGGTTTTTTTTATTTGTAAAAAAAATATATATGAACTCATAATGCCAGATATATAGAATTAAGCCAACAATTCTCATATTTGATATTAATATGCAATGAATTTTTTAACATTAAGGTCTTATTTTTCTTTTTACGAAATCATTAACTCTTTCCTTACAATCAGCATAGAATTAATTGTGCACATCAAATATGCAATAAGGGTATTTTAGGCATCTAAAAAATGTAAAATGTGTAAAGTAATATATAATTAATGAATTCACTTAGGTGGATCCTAGTCATTGGGTATTTTTTTAGTAAAAAAGTTATGTCGGGTTTTATATGGAAAAAAAATTTGAATTTAAGGGGTTAAAGTCATATTTTCAGTTTAATATATTGCTAGGCATGCATATCATTACTCACATTAAAATAAAGAATAAGACTAATGTATTTGTACCACATATTGTAATAATGATGTAAAGAGAAATCTCGCATATATGCCTATTAGATATTAACAATATAGGTGGAGTTCGTAAGTGTGACTCAACTATTGTACCCTGAAAAAAATTATAAAGCATAAAACGCGTACCAAACGCGGTTGGAGAGATTCTTCAATCGTAATCACTAATTTAATACTTACAAAGGAAAAAAAAAGAAGGAATCCTTGTGCCCTAAGCAATTGGATATTCATGCACTGTGTGATCCACCCTAAACAGCAAGTTCCACGCATATTTTTGTGAGATTCATGCTCATTGCGTTTTGGAGAGAACATTTTTCTCGATCAAACCATTGACTCGTGTACAAACTGTGATTACTGCAAATTCAAAGTAGCTTATCTACAATTGGTTTGCTCAATTTGGGTGGTTTGCGCATGCTCGGGTAGATAATGTATTCACAACATATTCTCATCATATAAATATTATATAGATAGTGTATCGTTATTATATTGTTATTATACTATTAATATGTTGAACACATACGGGCTACGGCCACAAATTATGCACAACCTAAATGCGCAAGTGAACACTTCTGTATCTATAATTATCCCTTGTGTTTTAATGTGTACAGTTGGACGTTTATGTTTCAAACTGAAGCCTGATTACATCGATCCATACCTAAATGACTTCGACAAAAAAACAAGAGAATTGAGGACATGAAGAATGCGAATTGGAGAGAGTGCACTCAGATTGTCACTATACATTAGCCTGTATTGCAACATAATTGTATGCTTTGTCTAGTTAATTATTTGGGTAAATTACATAGTAGCCCCTCAGGTTTGAGGTCTATTACAACCCCATACAACATCTTTAAAAAATTTCACTTTCATACATTTACTTATCATTTTATTTCAATTTCATACAACCGTTACATTTTCCATCCATTGATCCGTTAAGTGCTGACGTGGCTGCCACATTTGTGCCACGTGGCAAAAAAAATAAATTTTAAATTTTTTTTCTTAAAAAACCTGAATTTTCTTATTTTTTTTTTAAAAAAAAAAAAAAAAAAAACCCTAAACGCATGCGTCTCTCCTCCCCTCCCCCCGCGACCCCAATCCCTTCACCCACCATTTTCTCCCCTATGCAACTCGAATCCCTTCTTCTCCTCTCCTCCCCGAAACCCCAAAACCCAGAAACCTTATCCCCATCCTCTCTTCTCCCCCATCCTCATCTTCTTCCCCCTGCAACCCAGAAAAAAAAAAAAAAAAAAAAAAAAAAAAAAACCTTCAGTTCGTCTTCCCCACCCCTCCTCTTCCTCTTTCTCCTCTCTTCTCCCCCATCTTCATCTTCTTCCCTCGACCAACCCCACCTACAACCCAAAAAAAAAAAAAAAAAAAACCCTTCAGTTCATCTTTCCCCCCTCCTCTTCCCCTCTCTTATGCCCCATCTTCATCTTCTTCCCCTGACCATCCGCACCTGCAACCCAGAAAAAAAAAAAAAAAAAAAAACTAGATCTCGGCATCGCTAGATTCGTGAGGTGGGAGGAATTGGTGCAGATTTAAGGGGTGGGGGGGGGTGTGTAGAGGAAGGAGGAGGGAGGGATGTGGGTCGCCGGTGGAGAGGTAGGGTCAGAGGGGGAGGAGGTGGGTGGTCGTAAGGCGAGGTGAGCGCGGGGGTGGGTCGCCGGTGGAGAGGAAGGGTCAGAGGGGGAGGAGGTGGGTGGTCGTAAGGCGAGGTGAGCGCGGGGGTGGGTCGCTGGTGGAGAGGAAGGGTCAGCGGGGGAGGAGGTGGGTGGGTCGTAAGGCGAGGTGAGCGCGGGGGGGGGGGGGGGGGGGGGGGATGGGTGAACGTTGGTTCTTTTCTTTCTGGTTTCTGGGGGGGGGGGGGGTTCACGGGGGTGGGTTCTATTTCAGTTTTTTTTTTTTTTTTTTTTTTTAATGGGAAGGTTAGATTTTAAAAAAAAAATTAAAAATTATTATTTTTTGCCACGTGGCATACATTTGGCAGCCACGTCAGCACTTAACGGATCAATGGATGGAAAATGTAACGGTTGTATGAAATTGAAATAAAATGATAAGTAAATGTATCAAAGTGAATTTTTTTAAAGATGTTGTATGAGGTTGTAATAGACCTCAAACCTAAGGGGCTACTATGTAATTTACCCTAATTATTTATAAGCTGGTAGTGGTGCTTGTTGGTCTTGATTGGGTGCTTTTACGATGGTGCAACAAATACACTTTTCGGCTTAAAATCGATCGTCTCTAGCCATGTAAATTGAGTGACTGACGAGTTTCCAAAAAAAAAAAAAAAAAAAAAAAATTGAGTGACTGAAGAGTAAAGTATTGGTCCTGAAAACAAAAGTAAACTACTGATGTGTTCTCCCTTTATGTAACATTTAATTAGACCACCAATGTACTTTCTGCTTAGAAGGATATCTAAGACCTTATGAGGATCATTTTCGGATTCTCTTTATGAAGATCCGGGAATTTTTAAATTCTGTTCGTTTATCGTACATCGTACGGTCAGTTTTTGTCAGGTACTGTTTATATTAAATAAAAGTATTTAAAATAATTTATAATCGCATGATTTACGATGAACGGACACGATTTGAGAATCCTTAGAATCTTTGCAAGAGGATGCTCGTTCATCTAGACCAAGTCGCTGAAAGATTTTGATGTACTTATCACTTGTCAGCCATCATTAACAAGGCAAATATGCTTGACATTTAACCATGGCGTGCTCCCAATAACAAAGCAAACCTTCCAAAGAACATGGAATACTTCAATTGGCTGAATATACTTATTTAGCGGCCATATGTACTTTGAAGGAGGATTCTCTCTTGATCCTCTTTGTGAGATGAGGGTCCTGAGAATCTTTAAATCGTGTCTATTTATTGTACATCGTACGGTCAGAAATTATTTTAAATACTTTTATTTTAAATTAAATATGAATAGTACTTAACGAAAACAGATCGTACGATATACGATGAACATACACGATTTAAGAATCCTCAAAATCCTCATAAAGAGGATCCGGAGAGGATCCTCCTGGATGTACTTTAATCATGAGATGGGTTTTTATATATTTTATATAATTGTCTCCACTTGATCTCTACTCATGTAGATAATAGACATTTCACATCAAGTTTGAAAAGAGTTTTTGAAAACTTAATACTACGATTTAGTGATTTTTTTATATTTGTAACTTAGAGGTCTATGGTTCGACTCATGTGGATAGCGAGTTCGATATCAAATGATTGTCTCATTATATGGCTCAGTCAAAATCTCTCACTCGATGTACATTTATCGTTATTCAAATGAACTTCAATGATCTGAACCGTTAATTTTTCAAGTTGCGTCTCATACATCATCCTTGAGAAATATTTGAGGCATCTAATTGAGTTCAAAGAAATTGACGAACACTATGTTCTAAGAAACATTGAAATTTTATCGTAACAGTTAAAAGGGCAATTGATTTTGGATTAAATTGAGTTTTTGTAAAGATGAGACTTGCAAAATAAATAGTTTAGATCATTAAAATTCGATGTGATTGAGTCCCACAACTAATCTCCATTTTTTTTCTTCAAAAAATAGCGATCCATTCCATTACAGGACATGTATATATACAAAACCCTTAATGGAAGATCTCTCCATTAAATTAAAAAAAAAAAAGCGGAATTAGTGGTGGGTCTCACACGACATTGAACGTCAAAGATCCAAACCATCTATTTTTCAAGTTGCACCTCACAGATTATCCTTGCAAAATATTAGCCAAATATGAAATATTCCAGGCATCTAATTAATTTCAAAGAAATTAATGAACACTACGTTATAAGAAACATTAAAATTTTATCGTGACAATTAAATAGACAAATGATTTCGGATTGAATTGAAATTTTGCAAAGATGATCTATGAATCGAGACTTTTAAAATAAATGGTTCGGATCGTTGAAGTTTGATGTGGTCTAGGCCCTACAACTAATACCATTTGTAAGTTACATTCACTAGATTACTTTTAAATATATTTTTTATACACACTTAAGAAAGAACATAGGGATTTAGGAGTCAAAATCTCATATTGAGTTCAGATATGAGAAGAAAAAAAATGTCTCCAATGCATGTTACTCTTAAAAATTCATATTTGAATTTCCCACAAAAGTGCCTCATATTTTAGTTTCAATATGAGATTTGAGTTAAGGTGGAGCCTATGCCAACAAGGATTAATTTTAAGGAAAATTAATGAAAAGGGCTTGAAAAGTTTTAGTTTTAATAAAAAATCATGTTATAAGTTTTGTTTAATAAAAAACCATGTTATAAGTTTTAGTCTTAATAAAAAACCATGTTATAAGTTTTGTTTAATAAAAAACCATGTTATAAGTTAAGTCACTGTTTCTGGAATTTAAGTCACTGTTTCTGGATTTTAAGTAACACTGTTTATGGAATCTAAGTCACTGTTATTTTTCCAACGACAGTGTTATTTTTCCAGCGACAGTGTTAGTTTTTCCAGCGACAGTGTCATTTTTCCAGCGACAGTGTTATTTTTTCCAGCGACAGTGTTATTTTTCCATTTTTCCAGCGACAGTGTTAGTTTTTCCAGCGACAGTGTCATTTTTCCAGCGACAGTGTTATTTTTCCAGCGACAGTGTTATTTTTCCATTTTTCCAGCGACAGTGTTAGTTTTTCCAGCGACAGTGTCATTTTTCCAGCGACAGTGTTATTTTTATAGCGACAGTGTTAGTTTTTCCAGCGACAGTGTTATTTTTCCAGCGACAGTGTTATTTTTCCAGCGACAGTGTTAGTTTTTTGCAGAGACAGTGTTATGTTTTTTCAGCGACAGTGTTAATGTTCATTTTCTTTCCAGATACAGTGTTTGTTTGTGCACGACCCAAAGGGCTTGGTGTGGTTGCTGCTCTCCGGAGCTATACGGAAAGGAAGGCCGGATTTCGGCCGGAAAATTGGACAAACTTTAAATGCTCATAACTTTGTCAATACTCAACGAAATCAAGTGATTCAAAAATGAAAATCGTAGTTCTCGAAGAGACGAAGAGAATGGTACCTTGTACGGTAGGTAACTCGTTGTGGTTTGGCCGGAAAACGCCTCGAAAGCCTCGGAGGTCGCCGGAAACTGGGTTGGACAAACTTTAAACGCTCATAACTTTGTCAATACTCAACGAAATCGAGTGATTCAAAAACGAAAATCGTAGTTCTCGAAGAGACGAAGAGAATGGTACCTTGCACGATAGGTAACTCGTTGTGGTTTGGCCGGAAAACGCCTCGAAAGCCTCGGAGGTCGTCGAAAACTGGGTTGGACAAACTTTAAACACTCATAACTTTGACAATACTCAACGAAATCGAGTGATTCAAAAACGAAAATCGTAGTTCTCGAAGAGACGAAGAGAATGGTACCTTGCACGATGGCTAACTCATTGTGGTTTGGCTTGAAAATGCCTCGAAAGCCTCGGAGGTCGCCGGAAACTGGGTAAGATTCAAATGGATATAACTTCTTCAATACTCAACGAAATAGGGTGATTCAAAAAGGAAAGTTGTAGTACTCAACGAGACGAAGAGGAGGAGGAGGAGGATGAGGGCCAAAGGAGAGCCCATGAGTGACTGGCTGGTGGTCGAGCTGTCTTTTGGTTTGGTGGGTTTTACCTTGTTCTGATATGGTTTTTGGTTAAAAAAAGTTATAGGATGGTTTTTGGTTAAAATAAAATTAGTTCAAGCCCTTTTTATTAAAGCTCCCTTAATTTTATTCAACCAAGACCTCCAATGCACAATTTTGAGTTGATTCCATTTTTTTGCTTCTTTAGAATATATTAAAATAGAGGTCTAAGAATACAAGTCTTTGCATTGGAAGAGAAAAACAAAATACGCAAACACCATACTTTTAAGACCCAAATATAGTTAAGAGCATCTCCAGCGTACTCAAATCTTAAACTTATATTCTTATATTTGAGTCCAAAAAAGGTGGTGAGTTTGAGAAATTTGATTTTCTTCTTTAATGCAAAGACTTATACCCTTATACCTATATTCTTATCTTTCGAATGTTAAGATTTGAGTTTTTACTTGGAGGAGAAAACATGAGATTCAAAATTAGAATTTGAGTTTTAAAAATTTGAGTATGAGCATTGGAAATCGTTGGACATAAACTTAAATTTTATTTTTCTTGGTTGTGGAATATGTTTCTTTGTTGGCATAGCCTTCACCTTAGACTCAAATCTCATATTAAACTCAAACTAAATCTCATTTTGGCCGGAAACTTAAACTTAGATCTAAATATCACCTCGGTTTGCATGTTCTTATAAGTAGTTTGATTACTTTCTATATTGTGAATTAATTTTATGATGAAACTTCGACTTTTTCACCCTGGAGGCGTTCCAAGGCAGGATCTTTGTCGATCCTATGTTAAAAATCTCCAATAAAGTAAAAAACCCAAATGGCCGATTCCGCAGATTTGGACGTTCATGGCATGGTTGCTGCCGAGATTGGCGATCTTCCCCACCGCCAATCTGACGCGGAAGTCGATGAAGGTGAAGGAGAAGAAGATTGGGGTGGATATGAATCCAGCAATGTACCACGAAAGCCTAGTTTAGGGACGGTGGTGGAGCTTTTGAGAATGACAGATTAGGATTGACAGATTGCAAGGGAGAGGAGTGGGCGGAGGTAGAGGAAAAATAATGTTTTTTAATATTTTATTATCCTTTTATAAACAGTTAATATTACAGTTTAACTATGATTTGGTGAGAGAACACGTGATAAGTTGTCAGAGAGAGGTAAGCACTCATCAAAGTTAATGGTGATGAACAAAAATGCTCCCAACTTTAAGTTCTAAATCTCCGATACATTGGAGATGCTCGAAGAATATAAGTGAGTGGTTTGGTGCTAAACTCTTGTGTAAGAGTGGTTTGCGGTTCAACTAATGATGGCTCTTACTGTTGAAATATTTCTCACACTCTTACTTTGATTTATTTTTAAAATTTGGTTGGTTTGGTTTCATTACCGGTTCAAAACTTATGAACATGTTTGACTTCCGGCCGGTTCGGTTAGTTCAAGAGGTCCTTCGGTTTGAAATTCCAACCATACTTAGGTACCGTTTGGTACGTGGGACGGGACGGAACGCAGTGGGATAAGGCGTTCCGTTCCACGTTTGGTACGCCTAAAAACCATGGAACGGGTTGCTCCATGGGACGAAGTTTGGCTGATTTTTCGTTCCACCTCTCCCCCCTGGAACGACCCATTCCACATCCGTGGGACACAAATTTATAACATTTTAAGACAACATTTCCCCTTATCTTTTTCAATATTTACATAATCTATTCCGTCCTGTCCCGTCTGCGTACCAAACGGTACCTAAGAGGCAACATTAATGCCACTTAGTACTATGGTCTTAGGCTCGATTCTCTTCAAAAGCGATTTTGAACCACATTGTTACTAGCCCATTATAAGACTTAGCCCATCCCGCTTCCCTTAATGTAGATAATATAGTTTGTATTAAAAAAAATTAAAAACAACACTAAAGATTTTAAAACTAGTAGAAATAAAAAGTCTAGTGCCACACAGCCATTATAGTATGGTGGATGATATGAATGGTAGATTGATTTTAGTGTTCTCCTGCCATATAGTATATCAATCTGCAATATATTACTCTCCAAATCCAAAAGCCGGTGTTCCCTTCAACTTCAAGCCTGCCAAGCTGCCTTTTGAAGTTAACTCCACTTGGCAATCCAATTCTGAGTTGGATATTTTGGCAGCATATCATTACCGCACCGAATCCGAGTGGTTCCACTTCCATTTTAATCACCATCAGCTAGGTCTTTCGAAAATGTTAATCAACATTCGTAGTACTTAAAAGCATATGCCTAGTTTGCTAGAAAGCCCCAGAAAAAACAAAGTATAGCAATTAGCAACGTACTCAATTAACATACACTTGCAACCAAAAAAATGATTACTTTGCCAAATAGTGACGATCGTATTCGACTTTGCCAAATCTAATAAATTAAACCCGTAATGGGTGCAAGTGGTGGATTGCCTTATGACTAAGGCTTTTCTCTTTTAACCGTTGTGTTTCAAGTTTAAATCATTCTCTTTATTTAGTGTATATTAATGTAGAATATCGATATTAAAGATAAAAATAAAGCAAGTAATGATAGTGGAAAATTTGTAATTAATCTCACTGTCTTATAAAAAAACTGAGCTACAAATGTAATTGAATGGTAGATATTATATATCATTATGTAATATGTACAAGACACCAAATGATTAACAAATTTGCTAATACAAAGGCACAGGAAATCGAGGTGGCTTGGGCTGCTTCTGCACCTTCACTGCAATCTTGTCATCTCTCGGAGGTTCTCGAGGACATGGCAATGCCATAAACTTTGGAATCTGGTCCCCTGCCATTATCACGGGCAAGCTTTGCCTCTGCTTCTGATTCAAATCCTAATTAAGAAACAACTAAAATCATTAATCTCTTCAATATAAAAGAAAACAAAACAGGGTAATGTTCTGTTTTTGATATGATAGAAATAATTCATATTCACGGTCTGACAACATATAATACGATGTGTTATGATGAAAGACTTGAATCCAAATTATTACTTGAATCCAAATTATTATTTAAATTTACTGATAACATAACATAGTAGGGAGAGAGAGAGAGAGAGAGAGAGAGAGAGAGAGAGAGAGAGAGGGGAAGCAATGATAAAGTAAAATTACTGAACTACTGAAAGTAATTAATTAGTTACCATGCGGGCAGGTTTAGATTTGGTGAAAGATGGCGGTTCGACATCGGCCTCGGGGTCAGCGTCTTGGTTGAAAGATCTACGGAGTGATCTGAGCTTGTCCCAGTGGTAGCAGCACGAGAAGATTCCACTGAGGCTAAATATGATGATCAAGAGGAGAGCCGTGCCGAGAGGGAAGCCCAAGGACGGCCGTGATGCATCCACTTGGGGTGGTGAAAAATCCGGGCTCTCCATTGCTTGAATCCGATGATAACAAAAACGGTGGCGGCTGTGACGGTGGTGGTGATTGTCCTCTTCCTTCACTCATGTGTTGAGGAGGACCCAGAGGAGCCGGAGTTGTTGAGTTAAGGAATTGGGATTTTGGTTTTGGAGTCTGGGCGTTTGGAAATGAGGGATATATATATATATATATATATATATATATATATATATATATATATAAAATGAGTGAGGAGAGAGAGAGGGAGAGTGAGTACGTGTAAAGATACACCCAGGTCCTTGGTACGGAATGGTGGTGGGGTTAGTTAAACTGGGTGCTTAAGATATGTTTATTTGAACGT
Source organism: Cotoneaster glaucophyllus (assembly GCA_036320875.1). Taxonomy (NCBI): domain Eukaryota; kingdom Viridiplantae; phylum Streptophyta; class Magnoliopsida; order Rosales; family Rosaceae; genus Cotoneaster; species Cotoneaster glaucophyllus. The sequence continues at coordinate 12,569,172 of CM070062.1, forward strand.
AGTTTTAAAATAGCTGAAAATATTTTAAGAGAATATATTTTTGAATTTCAATTATTTTACAAACATTTTCAAACGAACATATAATGAATTGATTTGGACTCTTTGCTTTCTACTTTTGCTTGTGTCCTTGGTAATAAAGAAACAAAATAATGTTAGAAGTCGTTTTATCATAGTGGTGGAGCACAACCATATTTTATTTTTTATTTAACCCTTTAACGTTATTGCTCCCTCTAAAAACAAAATGATGAAAAATATAGAAATAAACTGTTGAATTTAAATGCGGAAGCAATTATAGTAAATCCGAATTAATTGAATATGGATGGAGATTTCTAATCCGATTATTCGAATTAGATAATTCGATTATAAATGGATCCATATATAATTAAGAGTCATCCGATTTGATAATAGCCTGATCGGACATATTATTTTATTTTATTTTTATTTATAACTATCATATTTGTGTGAGTAATTTAAGCCTTTATGAATATAAAATAAACTTATACCTTCATTTTATTAATAAATATTGTATTTTTAGCAATGATATTTTAATCTTTTTAGGTCGTAAATTAGATTCGATAAGGATCTTATTCAATTTGAACCCAATGCTAATCAAACATGGATCGACAAGTCATGTCACATCCCAGACTCGACTTCGCCGTAGCACGATATAGTCCGCTTTGGGCTTACCATTCCCTCACGGTTTTGTTTCTGAGAACTCACACGAGAACTTCCTAGTGGGTCACCCATCTTGGGAATGCTCTTCACCGATGATAGGAGCATATTTATACGACTTCGGTAGCTTGTTTTCTTGCATTTACTTAGCTTAATTATGTTAATTATAGTGTTTTAAGCCATTTTCGTGCAATTTCAGGGCTTAATGACAAAGTATGCAAAAAGAGCCAATTTGGAGTGATTTGGAGCTATTTTGGGCCAAGGATGGATAGCTTATGATTCAAGCAAGAAGGATGGACGAATTTGAGGATTTAAAGGCTAGGAATCAGCTAAGAAGAAGGAAGAAACAAGTTCAAGTTCTAGAAGATAAGAGAAGAGCAAGAAATAAGGAGCATTATCTAGAAGCATTATCCATAACCTTATCTTATCTTGCCTTATCCTTACCTTATCTTATCCACCTTATTTTCAGCCAAAAGGGGGGGGGGGGATTCTTATCAGGTTTTATTACCTAAAATTGGGGGTTCTAGAAGCCTAAAAACATGCAACAAAACCCTTAAAACTCTCCTACAAATCTGCCACACGCTTCCCTACATTTCAGGCACCTAACACCCTTTCTAGAAGGCCTTTTCCTTCTCCTATGTTCCAGCCGCATGTACCCCTTTTAGATGCTTATTTTCTGCTGGAGAAACACATCCTTTTCCTCTTTGGATTGTGTTTGAGTGGTCATTTTCCTTTGTGGTTTTGGAGTCCCAATTCTCTACCTATTCTAAATCCAAAACCCTTACACATTCTAATTCCTAAATCCACTCTTGTCGTGGCTTTTATTTTCAGCCTATAAATACCCAAGTGCCGCACCATTCACAACACACCACTCATCCCACAATTCAATACACCTTTCAGATCCACACCCATTCACTCACAAGCCTTGATCGTGTGCAATTGCAAGAAGGAGAGGAAGGACCTTGCCGTGCATCTTGGAGCTCTATTCTAGGTGTTGTCTTTCTTTTATCTCAATGTTTAATTCAAGTTATTTTTGTGTAATTGCAAACATGAGAGGCTAAATTTCTTATTAGTTGGGGGTGAATTTGAAGCCATGATTATATGCTATATATGAATTGACTAGATCCAATCATTGTTTCTTAAGACTTGAATGTGATTTGCTTATCTAAGTTATTAAAACTTGTTTGTGTGTGTTAATTGGGAGTCGACACTTAATTTGCATGCATTAACTTGAAGCTAGAGTATAAGGGAGTTTCACCTAATCGTTATGAACTTAGGGTGCGTTTGTTGCGCAGGACTGTCTTGGACTGGACTAGCTGCCGGGACTAAGCTGGACTGGCTTAGACTGGACTAAGTTGGACTAACTTAGTGAAGCGTTTGGTGCAGTCTCGGACTAAGAAGCAGGATAAGAAAAACAGTACTGTTCACCAGATTTGTGTTTGCTTAGACTAGGACTACAAATTTTTGCCATTGTGTGATAGAGTAATGCTACAAATCTCATGATATGGGTTAATTGGAGCATATTTTTGCCATGTATATTATGAATCTTAAAAAAAATTGACAATTGTTTTGTTTCTATTACCTGCTAATAGAATTGGGTTTAATTTGCAAATGTAGCTTGGTTTAAACTCTATCACCCAACAGAAGAAAAATAATAGTGCCCAATACATGCAACTTCAATAAATACAAGTACATAAGAAGATCTCCATAATTTAGAAAATCCTAGTTAACATTAGTTAACATTAGCCAAAATAGATCTCCATAATTTACAAAATGGCTAGTTAACATAAGCCAAAATACTAGTGCAAAGCTAAGTTATAAGTCATAGAATAAGATTGTATGATTAATAAAATACATCCATGTTAACATTAGCCATGTTAACATTAATAAAATACATCCATGTTAACATTAGCCAAAATCCTCATCCGCTTGCGTTGTCTCTTAAAAGCCTTTGGACGAACACTTTCTTGAGTTCCGGTTTGATTGCCCTGAACACTCCCACATTTTTTGGTTTATCCAAAATAAGAGACAATGCATCAATTTGATCCATAGGAGAGAGACCCATTGCTTTAAGTTCATTAGCTATGTCAGTATGATCTCCAGTACCTTGAACTAAAGCTTCAGTTACCATTTGCATCCTCTTCCCACTTTCAACATAAAAATCTTTCAGTCCACTGATAATTGCCTCGGTTCCATCACTTGAACTTCCCACAGCTCTTTTCCTCTTTCTTTGGCTATTTTCAGATGGGGTGCTTTGTTGGCTTTGTTGGTTCATTGAAGAAACAAAATTTTCACCTCCAATATCACTTTCACCAACATGATCATGACTTTATTCCTCCACCATTTGAGCAGGGGTTTCGGCTACATTACCCGTAGCCCGATCTTTTCCAAATATATATGCAAATCTATCAAACAGTGGAAAAGGTTTGCTTCTCCATCCATCGGCTTCTTTATTTCTCTAAGATTATATCAACATAGCAAAACTAAAATTTAGCATGCGTAACAAATATAGGAGCAAGAATATAACTAATGTATAAATGAAATAGGATATGAACCTGCACATAATTTTGCCATGAGTCATCACTGTCAACTTCAACGCACTTTTTGACATCATTCCATGCAAATCCACTTGTGTTTATCATGTCAACGACCATACTATATGTTTTTTTCCATTTCTTCAACTTGGACTCAATATGTGGATTTGCCTTTATATTTGAATGAGGACATAAAACATTGACAGCTTTTGCTATTTCAACCAAAGTACCTTGTTTGAAAGCACCGGTGTCACACCGTTGCTTCCGAGCAACAAAATCCTCAAGAACTCCTAGTAATACTTCCTCCTCAAATGCTTCTCATTTACGCCTTCTTCCTTTTGACTCTTGTGTAGCATTCAAAATATTTTCGTTATCCATACCTAAACAAAAAAAATTTTAATGAAGGAAAATACCATACAAATAATCAATTTGCATAATATCCAATCAACTTGCATAATATCCAATTAATTTGCATATCATCCAATCATTGTGCAAATATGTAACAAATGCATGATAAAAAGGAATACTAAAATAAAATGTTATCATTAACACATATAGCTAGTTCGGTTGCTGGTTCCTAATTGCTCTCCACTCATTATACATTTCATGAGCCATGTCATTCCTCTTTGCAGTCCACTGGTCAGATGTTTGAACACTACCAACATATTCACCTTCTTCTGTATTTTGTCCATCTTCTATTATTGGCAAATTCTCCATTGGATCTACAGACATCTCTTGCCTAATAAGATTGTGTAGTAGGCAACAAGCGGTAATTATTCGACCTTGTGTCCTTATCGGATAGAAAGATGGACTCCTTAGTATCGACCACCTTCCTTTTAGCAAGCCAAAACAGCGTTCAATTACATTCCTTGCCTTAGAATGCTTCATGTTAAAATATTCTTCCTTATTAGAAGGTGTCTGTCCCTCCCATTCAGATAAATGATAAGGTATTCCTCTATAGGGTGCAAGGAATCCTTCACCATTTGTATAACCACCATCTACAAGGTAATAATAACCTAATAAAAAAAAAAACAGACCTTATTAGTGTTTTGTAGTTGACAAACAGAACTAGACCTAACTTACAAAGTTGAGACTAATTAATAGTCTTACCCGCTGGTACCTTAAAACCATTAGGCCTAGCAATTGCATCATGTAGGACTCTAGAGTCTGATGCGGAACCCTCCCACCCCGGAAACACATATATGAACTGCATATCTCCTGAACACACACCTAACACATTAGTTGCGACTTGACCCTTTCTTGTTCGGTATCTTGGTTTGTCAATTTCAGGTACATGCACATCAATGTGTGTTCCATCTAATGCTCCCAAGCAATTCTTTAAAAAAAAAAAAAAAAAAAAAAAAGTTTTTGTTAATTTATAGAAAGGGAATGAAGAGTTAAAGCTTAGGGAAAATGAAAAAAAATTCTCATCGTACCTTAAAACATCGCCACCTAGGATCTGTAGAATCAATAGGCACAGGCTGAGGGACTTTTAGTAGGATACCTTGTAATCGCAAAATTCCTTGCAATACGCTATTGAAATACCTACTTATAGTCTCTCCCGACCTATAAAATCTACCGCCAACACTACGATTCTTAGTATGATGTGCTAGTATTTGTAAAGTCATACACACCTGCTCCTCTACAGACACCAAACCATCCGTTTTTACCCTCCCATCTTGACGAAGTAAGTCACATAATATGCCAAAAGTCCTTCTATCCATTCTCAATTCGTTGACACATTCAGTATCAGTATTCCCTATTATACCATTCAGATAACACAAACTAATCTCTCGTCTAATAAGTGAACGGTTAGTCAATCTGGGTCGTTCAACATGTCTCTGTTTGCCACGTAGCATCATCAACACAAGAATCGTGCAAATGCAAATTGTCTCTAAATAAGACATCTCTAACAATAAGATCAATAAAAGCTTCCTTCGATCCATATCTATCCAAACAAAAAAAAAACGAAAATAAAATTAAGGACATTATACGAAATGAACTAGATCAAAGTAACTAGCGAAGTCACAATCCGAGGCATCAAATATACGGGTGGTGTTGGAAAAAAAAATTTATCATTAACCCGAGGCAACAAATATACAGGTGGTGTTCAAAAAAAAAAAAGTTACCATTAACCTGAGACAACAAATATACAAGTGGTGTTCAAAAAAAAAAAATTTATCATTAACCCGAGGCAACATGTATACAGGTGGTGTTCAAAAAAAAAAAATTTATCATTAACCTGAGGCAACAAATATACAGGTGGTGTTAAAAAAAAAAAAGTTATCATTAACCTGACACAACAAATATACAAGTGGTGTTGAAAAAAAAAAAAGTTATCATTAACCCGAGGCATCATATTCAAAATGTTCTACTCTTATACATCTATAAACATGTGTCTAAGAACACTAGTATGAGCATTGCTATCATTGCTAGGCATTGCATGTGAAGACGGAAATTAAAGGACACCTGTAATGCAGTAGCCTTAGCCTTAGCCTTCCGTTTATGCTCCTCTTCTCTGCAACCAACAACCGGACATACATTAGCCTTAGCCTTCCGTTTATGAGCATTGCTATCACACTAACTCACACTCACATTCACATTCACACACACATACTAACACACGGACATACATTCACACATACTCACAGTCACACTAACTCACACTCACATTCACACTCACACACACATACTAACACACGGACATACATTCACACATACTCACACACACATACTAACACACTGAGCACATACACTCACACAGTCACACAAACACACACACTCACACACACACACTGAGCACATACATTCACACACACTGAGCACACACTGAGCACACACACTGAGCACACACACTCACACAGTCACACACACACACACACTAACACACACACACACACACTGAGCACATACATTCACACACACTGAGCACACACACTGAGCACATACACTCACACAGTCACACACACTCACAGTCACACTCTCTCACACACACACACACACACACTGAGCACACTAACACACACACACACTGAGCACATACTGAGCACATACTGAGCACACACTGAGCACACACACTGAGCACATACACTCACACAGTCACACAAACACACACACTCACACACACACACTAAGCACACACACTCAGCACACTAACACACACACACACACACTGAGAACATACATTCACACACACTGAGCACACACACTAAGCACATACACTCACACAGTCACACACACACACACACACTCACACACACACACACAGAGTCACACACACACACTCACACACACAAACCGAGCACACTAACACACACACACACACACACACTGAGCACATACATTCACACACACACTCATCACTCACAGCAACACACTCACACACACACAGACATACACACACAGACATACACACTCACACACACACTCATCACTCACAGCAACACACTCACACACACACGGACATACACACACAGACATACACACTCACACACACACACACATACATTCACACACACACTCATCACTCACAGCAACACACTCACACACACGGACATACACACTCACACACAGTCTCACATACACACTGAGCACACACACACACACTTAGCACACACACACACTGAGCACTCACACACACACACACACACACACTGCATACATACACACACACACTCATCACTCACAGCAACACACTCACACACACACGGACATACACACACAGACATACACACTCACACACACACTCATCACTCACAGCAACACACTCACACACACACGGACATACACACACAGACATACACACTCACACGTACATTCACACACACACTCATCACTCACAGCAACACACTCACACACAGTCTCACATACACACTGAGCACACACAGACACACTTAGCACACACACACACTGAGCACTCACACACACACACACTGCATACATACACACACACACACACACACACCCTGCATACACACGCACACACACACTGCATACATACACACACACCCTGCATACATACATACACACACACACACACACTACATGCGCACACACACACACTGCATACATACATACACACACACACACACACCCTGCATACACACACACACACACCCTGCATACACACACACACACACTGCATACATACACACACACCCTGCATACACACACACACACACCCTGCATACATACACACACTGCATACACACACCCTACATACACACACACACTGCATACATACATACATACACACACACACACACTGCATACACACACACACACACACACACACACACTGCTTTATGAAAACCCCAAATTCCAAATTTCAAACCCCAAATTCCAAATTTGAAGCCCCAAATTCCAAATTTCAAACCCCAAATTCCAAATTTCTAATCTCAATTTCAAACCCCTAATTCCAAGCTTTATGAAAACCCCAAATTCCAAACCCCAGATTCCAAATTTCTACTGCATACATACACACACACACACACACACTGCTTTATGAAAACCCCAAATTCAAAATTTCAAACCCCAAATTCCAAATTTCAAACCCCAATCCAAAACAACAAAATCGACGAAAAAAATCCACAAACAGACACACACACACACTGCATAATCAAATAAAGCTCAAACCCAAAACAACAAAATCAAACCCAAAATCGACGAAAAAAATCCACCCAAATCGACTTAAAAAATGGGACAATCGAAGCTTACCACCCAAATCGCGAGTAGATCTTTTACGCAAAGACGAGGGAGCGGACGACGAGAGGAGCAGATGAGGAGCAGGATGCAGATGAGGGCGACCAGGATGCAGCTGACTGCGAGCAGGACGCAGAGATGAGGATGAGGAGGACGACGTGAGGGAGGAGGACGATGACCCAAGTTCTTTCTCGCAAGAGGAGGAGGACGACGTGAGGGAGGAGGTCTTAAGAATCCGGACGTTTTTGGGGTGGTTCGCTAAGAACTCCTAGCGAGCCGTTTAATCCGTGCGAGTGAGGGCTAGTCCCATTAAACCTAATCCTTGCCCCTACCAAACATCAGACTATAATCCCACTTAGTGTAGTCCAGTCCAGTCCCCCCTAAGAAGGTCAAACAAACACGCCCTTATAGTCACAAGTAGTAAAGGTTGCTAGTCACAATCATGTTAAGTAAGTCCTAGGCAAGAGTTTCATGCTTTTCATAGTTACGAATGCCTTGTCAACACTTATGATTTTCAAAGAACGTAATGACCTTTGATATGTTTTCTATCATGCTATCATAGTTAGGGACTTGATAAGGATAATTTGGTTGTAATGCATGTTTCATTCAATTCAATGAGAAAAGGAAAATCTGATGGTTAATTTATGCTTACATGGTTAACTTGGAGTGTTGTCATTCATAGTCTAAAGGAATAATAATTGGAAATTGGTTCATGTGCATATATCATGTGTGGAGAAGGATCCTCTAACTAAACTCATCATCCATTCAATTCATCAAAATCGTTTTTCTTAAGTGTTTTAAACAAAGTTTCTGTTTTAAGTTTTAAAATGGTCAAAACAATCCCCTTTTCATCTAATCTTGTTATTTGAGTCAAAACCTGTTTTCTTTTAGTCTTTTGAGTCAAGTTTTACCTTATTTTCGTCAAAATCACTTGTTGGGTCTTAAATTGAGTCTTTTTTATTGTTTGTTGCTGTTTTAAGCTGTTTTGAGTCCCTTGAGTCTATTTAAACGTTTTTAAGTTTGTTTTTGTGTTTTTAAGTCTAAATTGTCTTGATTAGCATCCCTAGTTAATCCCCAGCCTAGAACGATCCCTACTTGCATCATATACTACAATTGTCATAAATAGGGTTTAATTTGCATGTTAAGTAATTTTCACATCACCCGAACTCGCTTAACTTCGAAGTTCCGATGAAACCCGAAGTCAGTGAGCTCCCAAAAGGCCTCGTGCTATATGGAGGTGGACATGTACATATAAGGCACATCACCCCCTCTCCGTTGGTCGATGTGGGATGTTACAAGTCAGATCTGATGATTCAAATTGATTCAAATACGGTCCAAATTTGATAAACCGATTAATATGACTACCATTTAATTCAATAGTCAAATAGTTTCGAATTTCGGTGAATATTTTTGTAGAGAACCTGTATCCCAACGGGCCCTAGAACATTTCCTTTTTGCTTTTGTTTGTTTCCTTACTAACAAAGAAACAAAATGATAAAATAAAAAAAAAGGTAGAAATAAAAAGTTGAGAAATATTGAATCTAAATATTAAAGAAGTTAGGAAGTTGCCCTTCAGCTGGCTGCATTGCGTGCTTGCTATTTTGCACAAAACCATTCAATTTTGTGTTCATGAATGGCTGGCTGTGCTGCATGTTACTGTGTGGAAGGAAGAAATAATGCATTCATAATTAAACCTCACATTTTAATATGGCTCAAGGATTTGGTGATTAACATGTGCAAAGCATTAACGGGGATCCAAAATTCACTCCACCAATCATTGATGCATGAGGTTGGCGACTAATTCTTTCAAGAGTTTTTTTTTTTTTTTTTTTTTTTTTTTGTTCATTTTTCTTGTCGGTGATAGATAATGAAAGAAAAGACAATAGATAACAAGATTCCAAGCACAAGAGTTCTTAGCTATTTAAATTACAAACCCTCTTACATTCAGCTCAAATTTACATTAAAAGAGCCTATTGTTGCAATATAAGGATGACAGTGGAACTGTAGTGTTGGTGAATTCTGAATTTAAAATAAATGAGTAAATTGTTGGAGCAATATTAGAAAATATGAAAATAACACAAGAATTCAAATGATAATAATCATAAAGAAATTCACAACATCAATTATATATATGAAATTAATATAAACAACTAGAGATAAAGTTAGAAAAACTGACAAACTTGGAGATTGAGGCTTGCATAAATACAATGTCCTAAAGATAGAATTTTGCCCCTCCTCTTGTGCTTGTAGTGTGATAGGTGTCCATCTCCCAGGATTCAACAATCTATAATCCGAAGTCAAAGCACTTCAATCTTCGGACTCTGGCGAACTTTATATATTCCGTACTCTCAAGACACGACTCGGAATTTGACACACGAAACATGAGAGAAACAAAGTGGGGAAACCTTATTTCTCAAGAGTAAAATTAATTCTAATTTTTCTATATCTAATGATAATGGTTTCATGGGTTTATATAGAGCCCAAGTACTACTTGTTGAAGAGATGTATATTTTCATCTATAAGTATACATCACTTATCAAGAGAATACACCTAAACAACATAACCTTTCTAAGAAATTGGTTAACACTATTTTTCATTCAATTATTAAAATTATATATTACAATATTTAATATATTATAATATATAATTTCCAACAATCCCCCACATGAATGAAAAATTAGGAAGAATTTGAGAGTACAGGCGGATAAGAGATGCATCGGGAGTGGTGTCTTTTGGACTTGAACCTACCCTAGTGAATACTTATCGGGTTTACTTGGTGACGCAGTGGATGTGGAAGATCTTGAACTGTTCACCGCAACAGTAAACCGAGACAATAAGTAACACACATCACTTTTCCTAATATATTACGGTTTATACGGTTGTGTTCATTTTGGTCCTGAACAAATCCCGGATTTATGAGAGCTTTAGAGAATTTAGCCATCTCATTCTCATAGAAGTGACTCATTTCTACTCTCACATAGGTGACCACTGATTAAGAATAGTCTGCTCTATTCCTCTTATTTATAAGATATCACTGTTGTGGATGCAAATTTTCTCCTCTTCGATCTTGGACGATTTTGCACCTACAAAACAACTAGCACCTACAAAACAACTAGCACCTTAGGTTAAGGCCAAAAGCCTCACGTGCCCACGATGAATTAGGGGGGGGGGGGCTTTGGCCGAAGAACCTCCGATGCCAAAGTTAGAATTTTAGAGAGAAATAGTGCTTAGAGTATTTGAGATTTTTTGCAAGGGAATTGGAACGACTTTTTGGTGAAAATAGGAGCCTATTTATAGGATTAGGCTTCTCCCTCTTCCCTCCAAATGTGGCCGGTTTTTTAAGGGATTTTGTGGTTATGGTTTTGGCTTAATTAGCCAATTTATTGGCTAATTAAGTATGAAGGAAATAAATAGGAGGTTACAAAATTGAATATTTGTGTAAATAGGGTAATAAGATGGAGAAAAGTGTGAAAAGCTAGGGAGAAAGGTGATGGCCGGCCCTTTTAACAACTTTTAGGTTAAATTGTATAATTTTAATAGGTATTTAAGTAATTAATCCATTAATTTACCAATTAATATTATTTTGGAGGTTATCTTGCAAAAAGGGGATTTGATGAGATGGACTTTGAATAGGTTACCTCTTTTTGGAGCATTTTTTACTTTGTTGAAGGATGATTGTCTGCTGCTTGCGTGTAGGAATCCCGGTGTACCTCAGGGGTAGTTTGGTCATTTTTTACCCAAAAGTCCACGTGTCGCCTTGTGATTATTTTTGGCTCCACAAATGCCCCCACACCTGTTGGGCTGCTTGCAGGAAAGGGCAGCAGGTGTAGAGATTTCCTTGCTTTTAGGAAACTTGGGACTGTTTCCTATTTTGATGTAGATTCCCTCTTCAATAGGAAATTAGATCCTTCTAGGAAAGGGAAATAAATTTCTCTCAAAGCCTATTTAAGTCCACCTTAAGTGGGTTATTAAATCAACTTTGGAGAGCAATTTATTCTACCCCGCAAGAGAGAGAGAGAGCTTAGAGGATATTTGTTCCCCCTCCTCTAGCAATCTTCTACACCTTGCCCATGCAAAGGACCGTTTTTCGTTGATTTCTTCGTCTTCTCCGTGCCGCACCGATGTAAGAAAATTTTAATTTTTCTTGTCTTCTTCTCGGGAGGTACTGCTGTAGAGCAGCCGTCGGGGCGATGTGGTACGTCGGCTGGCAGGGGCCATTGCTTGTGTTGCTTGGCTTGACTGAAGCCAAGGACTGGCTCGGCATGCGTCGAGGAAGTGGCATGGCATGGGCTATGGTTTGGGCTGCCTCGTTTGCACTGCTTTCCAAAAATAAAGAAACTACTTAAGTTTGATTTCTCAGTTGCCATAGATAGAGCAGTCAAGGATGAAGCTGCCGAAATCGAAGCGGTGGCTGCTACCCCCTGACCATTCGCTGCCTGGTTGGTCTTCAAGCATTTGATCTTTTGAACTATGTGGCCTTCTCGCATTGTAGAGCAAACCCATATGGGTGTCGGGGAATTGGTTTACCCTCTCGCGCTGGAGAGCAATTGGTTTACCCTCTCGCACTGGAGAGCAATTAGTTTATCATCTCGCACTGGAGAGCATACTCATATGGGTGTCGGGGAATTGGTTTACCTTCTCGCGCTGGAGAGTAATTAGTTTATCCTCTAGCACTGGAGAGCATACCCATAAAGGGTTTTGAGCAGTTTGTTGTAGACAGCTGTTGAGCCAGGCTTATGAATAACTTCTTGAATTTGAGAATAAAGAAATAAATCAACTGTGCTGGAAAGTAGAAACTGCATAACAAACTGAATAATTTTCGACTTGATAGGCCTTGTTCATCAAGCTGCTAAAGACTTTGAACTTATTTGGAAAAAACCCAAACGGGGTTCAGAGGGTGATAGAGACTTTTCCTGCTTGTGTAGGTCGTTTCGTTGATCCGTCAAGATACTCGTCGCATCGACCCTCATTTGTCAGCTTCTCAAGGTACTGCTTCCACTTTAGGCAGCCGTTGGTAGTGTGGCCCGGTCCTTGATGGAATGCGCAATATTTTGTATGATCCAGCCTGGTAAGATCGCCTTTCATGGGTGGCGGTAGTTCGAACCAAGGTTCATCCTTGAGCTTACGGAGAATTTGGCCAATTGGAATTGTGAACTTAGTGAATGTTTCAGGTGCTGAGTCTTCTTTGGTCGGGAAACGTTCCATGTGCTCCGACTCGTTTTTGTTAAACTGCTTGGCTTCGTCCCATAGTGCATGCTTTTCTGCCAAAGCATATGAAGCTTCTAGGGTCAGTTCTTCTCCCATGATCAGTCTTCCGAATAAAGGGTGTTCGGTGGGAAGCCCATCTCTGAACGCTGTCATTGCTATATCCTCGTTGCAGCCAACAATCTTGGCCTTCTCTGCTTTGAATCTCTTGACATAGTCGCGAATTGTCTCCCAAGGGTCTTTTACGATGCTGAAGAGATGGTCGGATGTCTTTTTGATTGAGCGATTAGACGAATACTCCTTAGTGAAAACAAAGGAAAGTTCGTTGAAACTTCGGATCGACTGCGGTGGTAGAGTGTGAAACCAGTCTTGCGCCTCGCCTTGCAAAGTTGTGGCAAATGTTTTGCACATAAGCACATCGTTGTTCCTGTAGAGGATCATGGTACTGTGGTAGTGTTTAAGATGTCGATCCGGATCTTCGTCTCCTTTGTACGGAGTGAAGTGAGGCATAGTGAACCCGCGAGGTGGATCTGCCCGCTCGATCTCATTCGTGAATGGCGACATGCTTATGTTGGTCATGTCTCGTCGAAGCGCATTGTCAGCAACCCCGTTTCGTTGGAAATTATGCAATCGTTCGGTCATGAGCCTCTCAACTTCTTCTTGAATTTGCCTCTGCTAGGGCAATGGAACTTTCAGCTGCCCCCAGTCGTGACTCATGGGTCTGGGCCTCTCTTCCCTATGCTCGACTTGTCTATGTCGTGGCTGTGGTGCACGTGGCATGTACCTAGCAGGCGAACGAGCTGCTCGCATGCTGCCGGTTGAACTTGAGTCGGATTGAGTGACTGTTTCTCTCCTTCTGCCATGCTGCCCACTCCGATATGAGGTGGAGAATACTCTTTGCAAGCCTAGTTGTGAATGAACACTTCGCTTGGAAGGTTGTCCATGTTGATAATCGGAACGTGAACGTATGCTCGTTCGTGGGCTTGATCGGGAATGCACGCTCCTCCGCGCTCTAAGACGAGAGTATACGCTATCCCAAGAACCCATGCGGTAATGTAAACTGCCAGAACACTCGGATCGTGGCTGGTTGACAGGCTGCTTGTCGGGGCTGGTGGAGAGGTTCGTCTGCCCTTGTCCTACTTCAGGACACCTCGTCCGGGGCACGTTGGATCTCGGTGCGCTGCAAGAGTCGATTCACCAAGGTTGTCTGTTGTGCAAGGGCGCTCGTCAACTCTATGACTTGTCGAGACAAGTGTTGTTCGCCATTTGGATTGGAAAAGCTTGGAAGAAATGTGCCTCCGTGAATAGTGGAGAGGTGGTTGACTCTGGGCGCGAGACTTGAGTTGGGAAATGTCAAATCCGCGAAGAAATGTGGTGAAAATGCCCCCAGCTCGATGGTTGGCCGGACGGTTGAGATAGTCTTGGGCCGACTTGGGCTGCTTGAAAGGCCACGGGAGCAGGATGGGCTGCAGGAGCAGGCTGGGCCACGTGAGTGGGCTGCTCGGTGGGAGCAGGCTGGGCCACGAAGGTGGACTGCTCGGCGGGAGCAGGCTGGGCCGCGGGAGCAGGCTAGGCTGCAGGGGCAGGCTTGGTCACGGGAGCAGGCTGCTCAGTTCGCGACGCACGAGAATGTGAGGCTTGGGCCGTGGCTTTGGCGGCATGGGCCTTGTGCGGTATGGCTTGGACTTGCCTTGGTGGCACGATTTGGGCCATGGTAGTGGTACCATGGACCTTGTCGCGGGTGGTCACCGCGGTGGTTGCCATGGTGGAGCCTCGTGGTGGTGGTGGTGCCGTCCCCCCTAGAACCATATTCAATCTTGTAGATCGTCGCAGACCCATTTCTTGAATGTTAGAATTGTCACTTGTGGAATTTTCTAGATTTCTAGCCATTATATATTTTTCTTTTCCTCTTTTTTTTTTATACGTTTTATCAAAGAACTTTTGCAAATAAAAAATTCTAATAATAAAAACGTATGAAAAATACAAATGGACTAGAAATTAGAGAAAAAACCTTTTTTGTGCGAGAGTCTTTTTTGAGCGTAGATTCCTCGCTCTCAATGAAAGCACCAATTTGTGGATGCAAATTTTCTCCTCTTCGATCTTGGACGATTTTGCACCTACAAAACAACTAGCACCTTAGGTTAAGGCCAAAAGCCTCACGCGCCCACGATGAATGGGGGGGGCTTTGGTCGAAGAACCTCCGATGCCAAAGTTAGAATTTTAGAGAGAAATAGTGTTTAGAGTATTTGAGATTTTTTGCAAGAGAATTGGAATGACTTTTTGGTGAAAATAGGAGCCTATTTATAGGATTAGGCTTCTCCCTCTTCCCTCCAAATGTGGCCGGTTTTTTAAGGGATTTTGTGGTTATGGTTTTGGCTTAATTAGCCAATTTATTGGCTAATTAAGTATGAAGGAAATAAATAGGAGGTTACAAAATTGAATATTTGTGTAAATAGGGTAATAAGATGGAGAAAAGTGTGAAAAGCTAGGGAGAAAGGTGATGGCCGGCCCTTTAACAACTTTTAGGTTAAATTGTATAATTTTAATAGGTATTTAATGGATTAATTGGGTAATTAATCCATTAATTTACCAATTAATATTATTTTGGAGGTTATCTTGCAAAATGGGGATTTGATGAGATGGACTTTGAATAGGTTACCTCTTTTTGGAGCATTTTTGACTTTGTTGAAGGATGATTGTCTGCTGCTCGCGTGTAGGAATCCCGGTGTACCTCAGGGGTAGTTTGGTCATTTTTTACCCAAAAGTCCACGTGTCGCCTTGTGATTATTTTTGGCTCCACAACTGTCATTAAGTATAAATATACAACCTAAAACTTCTGCAGACAACACACTTCTTCCATCATAAGAATGAGGTATATAGTGTGTTAACTTCTTTGAATCATGCCCAACCAGTTTGCCTATTGAACTTAGACCATGGGATCTCCAATCAACTAAGTTAGGTTTCCGCCCGGCTGATTCATTAGTTATGTTGGCTTTAGCCTCATTCCCCTCGATGATCAACTTACTCTCTAGTCTAACCTTTAATAATTGGATCCACTACTAGGTTGACTATCTTTGATGGTGTGCACAATCCATCTTATAAAATTTTATTTCATATGAGAGTAGTTGTTTTTCAATGTTAAGTCCTCAAAACATATGTTTGGACTTACTAATAAGTAATTTGCTAACACTTGGGCATATTCCCCCACATTTAAGGTATTTATCGAAAAGTCTATAACCTTTCAATACCTTAAAATACCATTGCAAGAGATAATCTTTATCTCTTTCTAGGAGCAAATTACTTGTCATTCTTCATATTATCCAAAGATAACTATGTTACTCCCCCACAATTCACTCACATTGTGGTTGCTTTTTAATGCTATCAATTAGTCCTTCATCATACTTAAGAAGTAGAAAACTTATGTAGATAAATTTCTCTCATCCATCTTCGTAGGCCCTTAAGCCTCACTAACCCTTCTAAGGAGATGCACTTGTTGGCTACTTATTTGCCTTTAGCCCTATGAACTTGTCTCCTTAATTAGTCTTCTAATTATCAAACCAAACATGATCTAAAGCTCATTCCCTTTGCGGGAATACTTCTTTTGCCGTCACAAATATTTGCAGCGTTAATATACTCATCAAGCAAATATACATATCAAGGCATCTTTCACCAATAGATGCTAAACAAACCGAGTTTTTCCATCCTCCAACCAAACCTACCATGACTCTGCCATTTGCTTTCACAAAATGAAGGCATCTGTATTTGCATGCAGAAGACTAATCATTGTGTAGGGCTTGGTTTTTCCAGGCAAGGAATGTTACTTTTCCCAATAGAAAGATTTGCTTTGTCTTAGTTTTGTTCTCAGGCGATAATCGCTACTTTTCAAAATTGAAACCGTCTGTTCTTGTTTGCGCCATATCACCTTTTCATGAAGGGTCGCAACTCTTCGTGGAGGTTTGCAGAAAATTTAACTAACTTTCTCAGACAAACTGCTAATTCTTTATAACAAAAAGAAAATCACATCTCAAATGCATTCACGAGAATTAATAAACTTTTCAACCAATGTAAGTAGAGAAGATAACTTTCATATAGTGACTTTTCAAGTACAACATAGCCAACTGATGCCATTCAAACGGCACCATCACTGCAACCGAAGGTTACAGTTTGAGACGGACCAAATTAATGACTCCACGATCGAAGCGATCATGCCTTTTTGTCAAATTCTATCAAGAATATGACCATACTCATGATATCACTGCAAGTTTTAGTTATGCCTGTTAAACACGAATTTTTATGCAACATGTCTTGCGTCAAAACACAGTATTTAATGTAACTGCAATATGTCTGACACATCAAGAGAGTCAATACCAGATGAATGCGACAATATACATTCACAACAAAAGAGTCAATACCAGATGAATGCGACAATATGCATTCACAAAAAGGTATGCATTCAAAGGAAGGTGTCTACATTTAGAATGCAAACGATGCATTGCTCCTTAGATATATACCAATTGAAACCAACAACAATGACGTTAAACGGAAAAAAAAACATTAGATAAACAATCCCTTAACAAACAGCCCATTTCGTTCTTAATGAAATTCAAGAACAATATCTTCACAGCAATATGCATGCGTTTCAAAGTTTTAAATGGCAGTTTCACTAACATATATTCAAATCATTCTTTCCTACTTTCTCAATATAATTATTCCTTAAGTCCATAATTTTCTAATTATTGCATAACTATAGTTCTATCTTTAGATTGTTGGAGCAATATTAGAAAATATGAAAATAACACAAGAATTCAAATGATAATAATCACAAAGAAATTCACAACATCAATTATATATATGAGATTAATATAAACAACTAGAGATAAAGTTAGAAAAACTGACAAACTTGGAGATTGAGGCTTGCATAAATGCAATGTCCTAAAGATAGAATTTCGCCCCTCCTCTTGTGCTTGTAGTTCGATAGGCGTCCATCTCCCAGGATTCAACAATCTATAATCCGAAGTCAAAGCACTTCAATCTTCGGACTCTGGCGAACTTTATATATTCCGTACTCTCAAGACACGACTCGGAATTTGACACACGAAGCATGAGAGAAACAAAGTGGGGAAACCCTATTTCTCAAGAGTAAAATTAATTCTAATTTTTCTATATCTAATGATAATGGTTTCATGGGTTTATATAGAGCCCAAGTACTACTTGTTGAAGAGATGTATCTTTTCATCTATAAGTATAAATCACTTATCAAGAGAATACACCTAAACAACATAATCTTTCTAAGAAATTGGTTAACACTATTTTTCATTCAATTATTAAAATTATATATTACAATATTTAATATATTATAATATATAATTTCCAACATAAATTATAGTCGTCATTATTTGTTGTTAGTGGAAAAATAAGATGGAGTCTATTAGCCTTTCATTTTATGTAACTATTGTAACTCTCTTCTTGTTAATTTGTATTTTATTACCCTATTCAATAAGGGTGATACTAAATCTATAATTAGTAGCATTTTCTCTATCATCATTTTTATTTATTGTCCCACTACTCAATTTCTTCTACAACAATTATTCTCTCCATTCTACCATTTTTTCCGTTTTTACTTACTGGCCAAAGAAGGATGTCCGTGTGGTGGAGCTTTGGACTTTTCCTTTTGTGCATATAACTTTGAGTCACACAACAATTCAGTTGGGCTTTTGTATTCTGGAATGAACAAGTCAAGGAATATATTGCAATACCGATTCGTGGACTTTGTCAAACCACAGTGGGTTTGAATCTCTTTAAAAATAGCGAGATACATGTACCTCAACCTAATTGTCTAAGTGCTTATTAAAACAATATTATTTTATTGTAAATTTTTTATCATAATTTCTTTATAATTTCCCAAACACTGAGTCTTTAGTCCTTTTCTTTATTGGGCTAAAATGGTAGACAACTATGATATGATATATGAGCTTTTTTGAGCAAAAGTTGCCAAGTAGGGGACTTGGTGAGTTTTCCCAATTATGAGACTGATGCAACTTTTCCATACAAAGCTGCACACCCAACGTGTCACCCAACTCTTGTAGGTCAAGAAAAATGTTGCTTGTGTTGTGTAGCCTTGTAGATGAGCAGTTAGTTATCATAAAAGTAAAATTGTACTTCAGTGCATGTTAATAAAAAACACTAAAGTTATGATTAATAGGATCAAGTTTTCATGGATTCTGCCAAAGTGATTGTATATTTTCTTTGCCTGCTCATATGTTTTTGAACGGATGTTGAAAGTTTGAAATGTTGGCTATGAACCTCTCAGTTAGGCCTCAAACCTATACTAATACTTCTTTTCGTGTGTTTATCCGTTTTATGCTTCTTTTTTAGCTTGTCGGAACACTTTGTGTTGTGCGTCGTTAATGCTTAAAAACTTGTTCAAAACACCAATTCAGTTGTTGACTAAAGACTCTTCAATCAAATTTTCTACAGTTCCAACCTGAGCTCTAATTTTAGTGTTTAAATTAATGGAATAATTGGAAAGGGGTTATTATGGGAGCTGATTATATACACTCTTTACTTTTGGCAATAATTAGATTGAATAACCCAAACAAAAACAACAAACGTGATTAAATAAGGGGTGTGTGAAGCGCTAAAAGCGTTGGTTGTTTATCATTGCCCGTTTATTATAGGGATCATTTGGACTATAATTAACAATTGGGTAAAGAAAATGGTTCTTTAGAGTTAACCCCTAACAACACATTTTCTAGACAAAAACTCATCACTTTATAAACCTCTATATAAAATTGATCTAGATATTTTTTTTTTAGCCTTATTTGCATGAACCTTCACCATAATGCATGACCCAACATTACATTTTACGAATTTTAGATTCTACATAAATTGTGCATGCATTATACTCATAAGATTGCTCTTATGTGGATTGATGTTGTGAAAGAAAGAAAAAAAATTATGGTTTTTTTTTTTTAAAACCCAGCGAGCAGTGGCTTCGATCTGCGCCGTTGAGCCACCAGCACCCAGAGCAGCAGTCTAAGCCACGGTTTTAAAACTAGCAACATTGCGCACACATTTTTGCTAATAAACCGTAATTCTCTTGACAAAGATTAACAAAATCCGTCCGTACTAACTTTTTCTCCATGATTTTGACTTTTTAATACGCAAATGAAGCTAAAAAAAATTTGATCCAATTGATTCCATAATTGTGTCTCCACTTGCCATAAAAAAGTTCACTTGATCTACAAGTTCTTCTCACCGATAATGCAAACTGTAAAACATTATAGAAAGAAGAACTGGAGAGGAGGAAAAGCAAGAATTGAACTCATGCAATTTCAAAAGAAAGAGAAAATGAAACAAAGTTGAAGTGGTGTTGGCAATTTTAAATTTGGTACAATTATCAATTAACCATAGTATTATCTTACATCAAAAGAGTAAAATTTAGATAACAAAATATATGATTTTGGCATTTTAGAGATCTTCAAAAGTAGAATTAAGTTTCACTGAGGTTATAATATGGCAAATTAAAACAAAATGAAATCTAAATATTTGACTTACAAATATAAATGAACAAAATGAATGGTAGAATTAAGTTTCACTCAGGTGAGCTATATAATTTAGCAAATTAAAACAAAATGAAGTCTAAATATTTGACTTACAAATGTAAATGAACAAAATGAATGGTAGAATTAAGTTTCACTCACGCGAGTCAAAACTAAAACTTCTTATTTACAAATATAAATGAATATCGTTAGACCGTAATACTAAGTGACAGTTAACTTTGAATTAGATATGCTAATCCAACCATGGTATCAGACCAAACCACTTAAATCAAAACCCAAAAATAACAAAAACAACATCAGCAACTAGGTTTGTTATTGCTTGTTGGAACCAAGTGAGAGTTGGCCACCCTTTGTCTTGGCCAACGTGCGAGTCCTCACGTACACCTGCAAAACATTTAAAGCCATGAGCTCTCAGCTATATGCTAATTCCGGGACATTCATATGTTTTGTGTATATGTCATATCTCATTTGTGCCTTTGGCTTTTATCTTTCAGAGAGTTGCAGACCCAACGAAGCTGGTTTGCTTCCAAGAAACGCAGTCTCCTTTCTGTTGGAGAGCAAGCATCGATGATTCACATCGACGCAACTTTTTTGTAACTTCATTTTTGTTCCTACCTTCTTTCACTTTCAAGACAAATTTCATCCATGCAAACATGGTAGGCAAAAAAAAGGTTGTGAAAACATGTCATATTATATGTGTGGATGGTAATTTAGCCCATGTCCTTGTATTATTTTCCTTTTTGTATCAAAGGGTTTTCCAAAGGGTTAGACAGTTGGAAATCCAATTACCCTAGACAACATCATCCCAAATAAAGTGTGCAAATGTCTGGCTTTGGTTGACCAATTTGATTAGAGCAATGTCCTTTATCATCTAAACTCAAATTTGAGTCACCTTTTTTGCAATTTAGATGAATTTGATGTAGTTATTTTATCATTCGTAAAGAAGAGAAAAATGAAGGGCTTTGTGCAGTGTTTTGAAGATACGCCCATCTCCAAATCACACCGCAAACTTTCATACCAACCCAAATAAACTGAAATTATCATCATCAAAATTTGGAACCAGTCCCTTGTACTTTTTCAGACAAGACTTGTGTGCTAATCATTCAAAACCTATTTTTTATTTTTTTTATTTTTTTACTATGGACCAATAATACTACAACACATGTCCTCTCTTCTATCTTGATAGTGAATGGTGTGGATGCAAATTTCCGTCTTCTTCTTATTGCACCTACAAAACAAATAACACCTTAGGTCAAGGCCAAGAGCCTCACGCGCCCACGATGAATTGAGGGGGGGCTTTGGCCGAAGAACCTCTGATGCCAAAGTAAGCATTTTGAGGGAAAAGTGTTTGGAGAATTTTGCAAGAGAGTTGGAATTGAGTTTTGGAGAAAATGAGATGGTATTTATAGGGGTGTGGCCGGCCTCTTTGGGAGGATGCGAACCGGCCACTTGGATGGTTTTTTGGGTGAGATTCATGATTTGTTAGCTAATTAATCAATTAATGAGCTAATTAATATAATTAGAAAGGAATGATTTGGGGGTTACCTTGTGGAGAAGATTTGATGAGGATGGTTGAAATAGGTTTTGAATAAATACCTATTTTGGACACTTTTGACTTGATTGAGTGATAATTGCCCACTGCTTGTGCGTAGAAATCTCGGTGTGCCTCGAGGTAATCTTATCTTTTTTACCCAAAAATCCACGTGTCTCCTCCATATTCTTCTTGAATATTTTTGGCTCCACAAATGCCCCCACACCTGTTGGGCTACTCACAGGAAAGGACAACAGGTGTAGAGATATTCTTGGTTTAGGAAACATATGATTGTTTCCTATTTTGATGTAGATTCTCTCTTTCATATGAAATTAGATCCTTTTAGGAAAGGAAAATAAATTTCTTCTAAAGTCTATTTAAGTCTACTTTAAGTAGATGATTAAATCAACTTTAGAGAGCAATTTATTCTACCCTACAAGAGAGAGAAAGCTAGAGGATATTTATTCCCCCTCCCCTAGCAATCTTCTACACTTGCCCGTGCAAAAGACCGTCTTTTGTTACTTTCTTCGTCTTCTCCGTGCCGCACCGAGGTAAGAAAAGTTTAATTTTCCTTGTCTTCTTCTTGGATAGTGCTGTCACGGGGCAGCCGTCGGGGTGGTGCGGCATGTCGTTTGGCAGGGGCTAGGAGTCGACTCGGCATGGACCGAGGAGGTGTTGTGGCAGGGACCACTTCTTGGGCTGCTCGGCTTGGCTAGAGCCAAGGGCAGCTTGTGCGGCTAGGGGCCGTGGATTGAGACGCAGTGTTAGGTGAGCCGCATGATTCATGTCCTTTGGGCTCGAGGACCTGACGGGGGTCAAGCCGACGATTGAGATAAATGAGGAAGTTGCGGGCCTCATGAGCTGCTGGAATGCTAGGCATGCAGGCCTCATGCTTATTGGTCCGAGAGAAAAAATTAGGGAAAAACCAGTATGGGTTGAGCTCCCCTGCTGAGTACCGTGAATGACGTTGGCTGCTTAGTCCTATTCGCCAGGAGAAAGGTGAGCTACTCCCAAGAGAGTAGGTAAAAAAGATCAAGGCGAATGCAATGGCTCGTCTTATTGCTGTCGTGGAGCCTACTATGAATGAAGGTGGAAAGAAGAGATCTTCCCCGCCTGCTCAAGAGATGTTGGTTGAGAAAAAACTAAAGACTTCCTCCACTGCTCGTGAGGGTCCGCCTGTTGCCAAGAGGCCTATGATTGACATGACTTCTTCTAATAGGAAGAAAAATGAGGCTGCTAGATCTGAGCCTGTGGCACCTGCCATGTCGAGAATGGCTAGTACGATTGCTGATAGGATTGCTCAACTCAGGGGTTATGTCATGCCCCCAGTGCCAAAGTCTGTACCAAGATGGTCATTGGGAGCTAAGCTTGGTTCACCTTTGGAAAGGTTTGCTATTATGAAAAGCGATAAGGTGAGCTCTGCTGCTAAAGTGGCTCCAAAGCCCACTCCCCCTACTGCTGAGACTGATTCGCCTGCTGGGAAGGAGGAGACTACTCGCATGGGCAGCTGTGAGAAATCCACTGAACGTGCTTCTGGGGAGGCTGTTGAGATCTGTGCGCTTTTGAAACTAGATCTGTTTGAAGACATAAAAGCTTGTGCCAAGTTTGTCGATGGCATTAGAAGGGTTATTTGCCCAAGTTCATTTGCGAAGCATACAACCGAGTATAAGAAGACTGCCCTACTTTCCATGATGCAAAAGACGACTATTCTGGCAGCCGAGTCTATACTCCTTGATCAAAAGGATACCAAGGCTGCCAATGAGGTGGCAAGGGCTGTGGCAGCCAAAGCTTATTCTTCTGCCGAAAAGATCAAGAGGTTGGAATTTGAGCTCATCACTTTGAATGGGTCTAATATCTTTGTCTCACTTCTCTGCAGCTTAAGACCATTCGCCAAGAGATCGTTGACTTGAAGACTAGGCTTGACGTGATCCAACTTAAGTATGAAAGTGCAAAAAAGGAGATGGATGTCATTGTGCCGTTTCTGAGCTTCGTTCTGCTGCTTATGCAAAGGATGAAGAGTTGATTGCTGCTTATAACCAAGTGATCCACTTCAAGAAGGTCGTTGATAGGTTTGAACCCCAAGTGTTGGAACTCCAAGGTGCACTGAAGATCAACAAAAGTTTGAAGAAAGAAGTGGATGAGTTGCAGCGCGTCCGTGTTGGTTTCCTCGAGGAAGATCAGGCAACTGAAAGGTGAGAAGACTGGGCTCGAGGCTCCGCTTGTTCAGAGTCAGGCCGATTTCTACATGTTGGGTTATGTAGATCATCTCTTTGGAAGATCGTCTGACTTCAAGTTTAATGGGAGAGACTTCAAAACCTTATATATTTCTCCAGAAAACTTGCTTACCTTTACTTTTGAGGCCTCCATTAGTGAAGTAGTCGGAGATGTTGGTGCCCAGGCTGGAGCAGCCGGGGGTGAAACACCAGATGGTGCTGCTGCTGAGAATATCGCGACTGCTGAAGGTGTGGCGACCGAGTAATCATGGAGTGTCCAAGCTGCTGAAGAGTAGTCTTATAGGTAGTCTTTAGGATTTTGTTTGTTTCCCTTATTGTTTTTTTCTTTGCTTGAACTCCTTCGATCTTTGCTAGTTGTTTATCAATTTTGCTAGAAAATTTAATAAACTTGCTTCCTTTGCTTTTCTCCATCTTCGCTTTTTTTGTTCATGCCCTAACCTTTAGACTTTATAGACCAATGGCAGGCGTGCTACTTTTCTATAAGCTGACAGGCCCGTGTAGCCGATGCAGCTGTAGGTATTGGTGTAGAACTTTGTAAAGTTATTAGCCATAGCGTCAGTAGCCGTCCAGCCTTACTCTTATAAGCAGACAAGTCCGCGTGACCACTAGGCTGTTAACCTTGGCTTTCTCCAATTTCGAAGGTTGTGTAGCAAGTATCACAACACTTTAGAACTTGGTGTAGGTCGTTCCACGCTTGGCAGAGGTGAAGCTTATTGACTACGTAGCATGTTGGCAATGAATAAAGCTTCGTATGCACGCTAACTTGTTTAACCCTTCACAAGAATGTGGGGTTGTATAAGTGTAGCATGGCTATACTGCTCGAAGGGTAAGCCATAGGCAGTCTTCTGGAAACCGTAGGATACCTTAGTGCACTCGGTAGCAGCTTTAGGGCTCTAGGGCAGTCGTCTGTAGGGCGTACTGTGTAATGTGCCCCCTCCGTCTCTAGGGCCCGGTTCCCCGCGGATTTGGCCAAGAGACCAAACATCCTTCAGCTAGCTAAGCCTTGAAAAAAGCCATTGTCTAGGAATCCCGACGCAAGCCATCGTGCACCTAGTTATACTAGGGCAGCCCAGCTTATCCACGTTTGGATATTCAGAGTGTAAAGTTTATCCTCCCGCCTTAGAAAGCAAACCCATGTGGGTGTCAAGGAATTGGTTTACCCTCTCGCATTGGAGAGCAATTAGTTTATCCTCTTGCACTGGAGAGCAGGCCCAGTTGGGTAGGTGCAATTCCTACGATGAGTCCTTAAGAAGGGCGCGGTCTTCTGTTGAAGTGCATGAGTGATTAGTTGTTGTAAGCACGCAGCCGAACCAAGTTGTAGATTACTTCTAAATTCCTCATTGAAAAACGAGTGAAACGAACGAGAACTTAGCTGTAAGGTAGAAACTGCATAACAACCGGATAGTCCTCCGCTTGTGAGGTAGTGCCCGTAGAGCTGCTTGAGTCTTCGAGCTTTGATGTAGCGGAAGGTCACACATAGTACTTCCTCAGATTGTAGGTCTTCCATTCCTTTTCGATCTTTTTGTCGTTCATGGTGGTGAGGGTGTAATTTCCTTTATCACCTACTCTGTTGATCTTGTATGGACCTTCCCATATAGGATTCATCTTTTTAGAGCCTTCTCTGGAAGCAGTGATGAAAGTTTTCCTTAGGACTAGATCTCTGGGCTGAAACTGCCGGATCTTGGCCCTTTTATTATAGCTAGAGAGGAGCTGCTGGTAGGCTGCGATACGGGTGATGGTCTGCTCGCGCTTCTCTTCTGCCAGATCTAAGCTTGTGGTTATCTCTTTACTGTTCTGCTCAATACTTGGTAGTAAAGTGCTGATACTTGGCACGATAATGTTGGAATGAATGATTGCTTCTGAACCAAATGCCAAAGAGAAGGGAGTCTCACCGGTTGCTCATCTTTGGGTGGTGCGATATGCCCATAGACATTCGGGGAGTTCGTCTGGTCATTTTCCTTTTTTGTCGGAGAGGGATTTCTTGAGGCATTCGACGATCGTCTTGTTGGATGCTTCGGTCTGCCCATTGCCTTGAGGATATCTTGGCGTGGACATATGCTGCTTGATGCCATACTTTTGGAAGAACTTCGCCAAATCTCTACACACGAATTGCAGCCGTTGTCGGAGATGATAGACTGAGGGATGCCAAATTGGCAAATGATGTTCCTCCATATGAAGCGCTCTATGTCCGTCTGAGTCGTGGTTGTCAAAGGTTTTGCTTCTACCCATTTGGTGAAGTAATTGGTTGCCACGATCATCATGTCTTTGCCCCCAGTAGTGGGCGGCATTGGCCCTACCAAGTTGATTACCTACTGCATGAACGTTCAATGACTCGTCTATGGGTGTAGCTCGCTGGTAGACAGTGCTGGTACCGGCTTGTAGTGTTGGCAACGGTCGCACCTTTGCACTAACTTCTTAGCATCTTGATGCATGGTAGGCTAGTAGTAGCCTGCGTTAAGAGCCCTCTGCACTAAGGATCGACCTCCGGAATGATTTCCACAAACGCCTTCATGGATTGAGCTTAGAACCTTTAGGTCGTCGGGAGGTGCTAGGCAGCGGAGATGTGGTCCAATGTAGGATCTTCGGGGGAGAATGTTGTTCCACATGTAGTAGCGTGCTGCCTTTATTTGGAGCTTTCTAGATTCCAACCTTTCCGTGGGGAATGTGTCATTGACCAGGTAGTTTATAATAGAATCTTGCCAGTTTGGAGTTATACTAACCTGTGACACCTCGGCTGCTAGCTTCGTCTCTATGCTTGGCTTGTCTAGATACTCCATCGAAATAGAGTGTTTGAGTTGGTGGTCGAGGACAGAGCCTAGGCCGGCTAGTGTGTCCGCGTGAGCATTGTTTGCCTGCAGAACTTAAGTGAGGGTGTAAGTCTCAAATGCCTCAAGTAGTCTGGCTAGTGATTAGTTAGGAATCAGAATGAATTACGAGCTTTTTCACCACCAAGTTTTTTTCCATTCGGAGGCCTGCTAATAGGGCCTCGTACTCTGCTTTGTTGTTGGATATTTTGAAGCCTAAAGTGATCGCATGCTCGGGCATTGAACCATCTAGGGTGAAAAGGATCACGCCTGTTCCTGAACCTTTGTAGTTGGATGCACTGTTGACGTGCAAATACCAGAAGTCTCCATCGGGCGAAGCAGGCGTGGCTAGGGCATGCTCGGCTGCCTCTGGAACGTCGTTGGGTCACCTAGGCTAGGCATGAAGGCGAGGTAAGTAGCCGTGGAGTTGAGGCAATGTTACATGTAGCAATAGATGCTCAATTGCCGGTATCAGGGCCGCTCTATAGCTGAATTATGGAGCAAGGGTCAGCTGGGGCCGTGTGACGCGCAGCAGAATGTGGTGCTCAACTTGTCGGTACATGTTGCTTCTATATAGAATCTTTTGGGGTGACGAGGGCAAAACTTGCTTCCGAGTGTCCTTCTAATGTTCGTCTGCCCTTGGCATGCCTTTTGAGCTGAGTTGTTACATTCGTCAAAAAACTTTGCACCGCCAGTGTCTGCGCCTTTATCGTCGCGCGTCTGGATTAGGCCGAATAGTGTGTCATGAGGATGACTGCGTGCTTCTGAAGGTATAACTTGAGCTTCCTAGTTGCAACAACTGTCGCCAAAGTTAGCTTTTGAATTTATGGTAGCTGGTTTCCGCATCGAGGAAAGCTTTTGAACTGTGGAATACAGGTAGTTGGGCCCCCAACACTTCTCATATAAGGGTAGAACTTATTACTACTTCAGATGTTGCTGCTCGTCCAGTCAGACCTTGAATCTCCTTTAGAGTAGTGGGGGACTTCATATTCAAGATCGCTTGGATTTGCCTTGAATGTGCATCGGTGAACCTCGTCCTAAAATGCATGCTTCTCTACAAGAGCGAAAGAGTCTGCCAGAGTTAGATATTATTTCATGATCAACTCTCTGAACAGCGGGAAATCTGTTGGGAGTCATTTTTGGAAGGTTGCTCTAGCTATCGAGTTGTTGCATCCGACTACCTTTGCATTCTCTGCTTTGAACCTCTTCACGTAGTCGCAAAGCGACTCCTTTGGGTTTTTTTTGACTTTGAACAAGGGGTAGAACTTTTTCTTGATCAAGCGATAGGATGAATATTCTTTGGTGAAAACCAAAGAAATTTGTCAAAACTCCGGATGGATCGTGGTGGCAGAGTGTAGAACCAATCTTGCGCCTTGCCTTGTAGAGTGGTGGGGAATATCTTGCACATGAGATCGTCGTTGTTCCGATAAAGGACCATCGTGCTTTGGTAGTGCTTTAAGTGCATCTCCGAATCTCCATCTCCTTTGAAATATGTAAAATATGGCATGCTAAACTTACGTGGAGGCTCTGCCCGCTCGATCTCGTCCGTGAAGGATGGCCTGCTTATGTTGGTCATGTCCTGTCGTAGTGCTTCATCGGCCACTTCATTGCGTTGGAAATCACGCAATTGCTCATTTAAGAGCTTCTCTACCTCTTCCTGAATTTGCCTTTGCTGGGGTAGCGGAGCTCTTGGCTGCCCCCTGCCTTAACCTGCTGGTCTAGGCTGCTCTTCTACGTGCTCGGCTCGTTTATGCCGCGGCAGCGGTGTATATGGTCCGTTCCTGGCAGGCAAAGGAATTCTTCGCAGGCTGCCAGTTGAACTTGAGCCAGATTGAGTGACTGATTCTCTCCGTCTGTCGTCTTGCCTACTCTGATGTGAGGTGGAGGATGCTCCACGCGAGTTTAGCACGCGAATGAACATTTCATCTAGAAGGTTGCTCATGTTGACTATTAGAGTGTGGCCCCAACCGTGAATGTATGCTCATTCGTGGGCCTAGTCGAAAGTGCATGCTCATCCCCGCGCTAAGACGGGAGTATACGCTATCTCGGGGGCCCAATCGGAAGTGTACACTGCCCGAACGCTCGGTTCGTGGTTGGTAGAGTGGTTGTTTGCCGAGATGCTGCTGGAGAGATTCTTCATCTATCCTTGTCCTACTTCGGGACACCTTGTATGAGGCATGTTGCATCTCGGTGCGCTGCAATAGCTGATTCACCAAGGTTGTCTGCTATGCGAGGGCGCTCGTCAACTCTATGATTTGTTGAGACAAGTGTTGTTCTCCATTTGGGTTGGAAGAGCTTGGAAGGAATGCGTCTCCTTGAGCAGTGGAAGTGTGGTAGACTTCGGGCGTGAGATTTGAGTTGGGAAATGTCAAATCCACGAAAAAATATGGTGAAAATGCCCCTGGTTCAATCGTAGGCCCAGAAATTTGAAGCCGGGACGGTTGAACTAATCTTGGACTGATTTGGGCTGCTTAAAAAGCCACGGGAGTAGGCTGCTTGGTGTGTGGCGCACGTGGGTGCGAGGCTAGGGCTCAACTTGGCAATGTGTTGGGCTCGAGTTGGGCTTGGGCCCTTGAAGGTTGAAGTGGCACGACTTGGGCTATGGCCTTGGCGCCATGGGTTTTGCCTAGGGTGGCCACTGTGGTAGTTGCCATGGTGGTGCCCCGTGGTGGTTGCAACGATGGTGCCCCGTGGGGGTGGTGCCGCTCCACTCATCGTTGTGTTGAGCTTTGTAGATCGTCGCGGTCCTAATTCTTAAACGTTGGAATTTCCGTTCGTCGAGGTTTTCCGAATCTCTTGCCATTGTACTTTTCTTTTACATTTTATTGAAGAATTTTTAGAAATAAAAATTCCAAGAATAAGAACGTACGAAAAATCTACAAATGAACAAGAAAATGAAAAACCTTAGATGCGAGAGTCTTCTACGAGTGTGTGACTCAACTCTCAATGAAAGCACCAATTTGTGGATGCAAATTTCTGTCTTCTTCTTGGACAAAATTGCACCGATAAAACAAATAACACCTTAGGTCAAGGCCAAGAACCTCACGCGCCCACGATGAATGGGAAGGGGCTTTGGTCGAAGAACATCTGATGCCAAAGTTAGAATTTTGAGGGAAAAATGTTTGGAGAATTTAGAGAATTTTGAAAGAGAGTTGGAATTGAGTTTTGGAGAAAATGAGATGGTATTTATAGGGGTGTGGCCGGCCTCTTTGGGAGGATGGGAAGCGCCCACTTGGATGGTTTTTTTGGTGAGATTCATGATTTGTTAGCTAATTAATAAATTAATTAGGTAATTAATCAATTAATTAGCTAATTAATATAATTAGAAAGGAATGATTTGGGGGTTACTTTGTGGAGAAGATTTGATGAGGATGGATGGAATAGGTTTTGAATAAATACCTATTTTGGGTACTTTTGACTTGATTGAGAGATGATTGCTCATTGCTTGTGCGTAGAAATCCCGGTGTGCCTCGTAGGTAATCTTGTCTTTTTAACCCAAAAATCCATGTGTCGCCTCCGTATTTTTCTTGATTATTTTTGGCTCCACAAATGGGGTTTAATACTTCCAAAGAAAATGAAAATAAAAATTATTTAAATATAAACAAATCAAATCCTATTTCGATCAGATCAAAGATGATGTAATTAAGGTGTAATATGTTGTAGTATCCATGTGTCGCCTCCGTATTTTTCTTGATTATTTTTTGCTCCACAAATGGGGTTTAATACTTCCAAAGAAAATAAAAATAAAAATTATTTAAATATAAACAAATCAAATCCTATTTCGATCAGATCAAAGATGATGTAATTAAGGTGTAATATGTTGTAGTATTATCATTAAGTAAGGCATTTGAATTACTTATGTAGAAAGAAATTATGTTCATAAGTGCTTCCTTTAGAAAGCGCTTTCACTAAAAACGTTGGAACTTTAATTAAAATGCTTCATAGAAACAAAAGAAAACCCTTTAGATGAAAAGGGAATTTGATTGTTGTTGGGTGGTCATGTAAAAGTCCCAACTTACTAGCCAAGATGCAAAAGTGGGATCTTCAAAACTTGGGCCTCAATCATTGAGGTGTGTAAACCGGATTTGGACTGAAACTTTAGGCCTACAATTCTATATCCAATTTTATTGTTCTTTAACGTGAGGTAAGTCGAGGTTCATACTCCGAGCGGTGAACCTGGAAATGGGGACTCGAAAATTGAATCCTGAACCCAAATCAAGATAAAACTCGACCGTAGTCGCAATTTTTTATTACAAGCGCGTGATATTCTAGGAGGAGAGTTTGAACACAAGACGCAGTAGGTTGAAGAGGAATACCCTAACTACAAGAGCAATTCATCACTTGCAATAACCACTAATAATAATTGTACATAATAAGGTGAGTAAAGCCTTATCAATGGTTAAAGTGGTGAATATGTAGTATCTTTACTCACCTCATTAGCCACTGATTGGTTTTTGTTAAATTTCATTGGGTACAATAAATTTTATTGGCTATTGTCAATTTGTTTTATAGTGACCATTAGGTTCGTGATTGAGGTTCAAGTTCTATTCTTGCGCCAAAGATTGAGAGTTTGAACTGACATCAGAAGCCGGTCGAGTCTTTGGATTAACGAATGTTCTAATCTAACATTCACCAAAACATACATAGTTATTAGTACAAAAATGATCCTTTTGAGCTAACAAACATTAACTAGATCAAAAATTAATCCACCTACATATAGCCACAAGGCCTCCAGGCACGTACAATTTCTCCATAGCAGCAAGCAATGAACATGTTTTTGTTGTTTGTGTCCTTTTCACAAACAGTAACAGTACCCCCCGAACGAAGATCCTCGACGGATCCCCTCCATGGGGATCCTAGGGATCAACGAATCTTGACCGTTGATCGAAAATCGTGCGGCTATAGTTTTTTTTATATTTTTCACGCAAAACGAGGTTATTTTACTTTTAAAAATATAAAAAACATTTAATTGGGACCGCATGATTTTTTATCAACAGTCCACGTGCATTGATCTCTAGGATCCCCATGAGGGGATCCTGCGAGGATCCAAATCCACCCCCCATGTTGCTCAATTAAACAGCACCTACATATAGCAATTGCAGCCTATATGCCAGTACATGCGGAAACAACCATTAATACACACACACCACAGCAAAAAAATAAAATTCAAAATTCAAAAATAAAAAAGGCAAAGAGATCATAATGAATAATTGAATGGAATTTTAACGAAAAGTCCGCGGTACTGTTCATTTTAACGAAAAATCACATTTTTACACCAAAAAGTCAAACCTGATACTATTCACTGTACCCTTTATTTTGTCCTTATCGTTAAAACTCAAAGTTTTCAAGCCATTTTCATTAGTTTTCTTATAATTGAATGGCATCAAACGAGTTCACTCATGTACTAGCATTTCAGTCCAATAATAATGTATTATTATATGAAGAAAAGTTTACACAAAAGAATGTATTATTCAATCCATGACTTTCACAAAATAAATTCATTGGCAGCGTAATGTTCTATTCTAATAATTTAGGGTGGTGCTATTCACATGCAAATTTTTATCTCTCACACACATTTTGTTAATTTTTATCATTTGATATTCTTTAATTAATTCGATCCAATAATTAAAAATTAAAAAATAATGTGTAAAAAGTAAAAAAATAATGCGACGCTACTCATAATTTATTCTATATAAATAACTACACATAATAATTCATTAATGGAGCAGAACGTCAAGGCACAATAAACCGGTTTGGTATACATGCTTGTTGAAATAGCAGGCAAATGCAATGAAGTAGTTGTAGGTGCAGGTGACGTGGGGAGTGATGTTAGGGTGATGATGGACAATATATTGTGGCATGCACAAAACATGAATGCTTGTTCCCGCAAGCGTGCGAAAGCACTCCTGCCAGTTTCATGATGCTACTCCGACCAAGTTTCACCACCAACATTTTCATTATTTTAATCTTAATTTTTAATTTAGGCGTCTACAAACAATAATTCAATTTGGTAAAACAATAAACAATTAATTATTGAAGGGTATTTATGGAAAGAGATCAATGATGGAGGAGGGAGGTTATATGTCTTGCTCACCACCCGGCAAACAGACGTCAACTGCCGTTTTCTTGTCCCCCCTACCACACTTCCTACCCCTGTTTTTCTCTGTCCCCCTCTCCCTCTTCCTAATCTTAACCCCTACCCTCTCCCGTGTTTCTTTCGGTGTTTAATTTTATTTCAATATTCGTAATTAGTTGGTTTAACGACACTTAATTTCATTTACTTGGTCAAAAGAAATTTAGCTTTGATTCACACGGTTGCGACTCTCATTGTAACAAGTATACAAGTTTTTTTTATTATTGATTATCATTAGTGTTACGGTTTGGTAATCTTTTTTACTTGTTAGATGTCTTTCAGTGAGCTCGTAACTATATTATTATTATGACTAACTCACTTTATCGTCAACCCAAACTCAACAACGTAAAATATCGCGTATAAATTCAGGTTGAAAAAGTCAAGTCCACCTTATATTTGATTTTTGAAGCAACCATTTTATATATGATTGATTAGCAATACAATACCCTACCCATCACCAAGTATATAATTCATACCAAACTAGTTAATAATTAATATCAAGTTATCAAATCACATTCCTGGTTTAATGCCTGGGTTTACTCTTCTGAATATGATAGACTTGTTGCCACTTGTTATGTTTTTACTTTGTCTCTTTCAAGTTGGCTATAAATTATACTATTCCATAAAATATAGTATTCAAATTCAATTTATATTAAAATTTCAAATATCATCAACATTTTAAGATGGGTAAATTAGATTTTACCACCTCAAGTTTGGGGTCTATTGCAACCTCATACAACATCTTCAAAACATTTCAATTTCATACCTTACGTACTATTTTATTTCAATATAATACATCCGTTACATTTTCCATCCATTGGTCCGCTAAGAGCTGACTTGGCTGCCAAATTTGTACCACGTGACAAAAATAATAATTTTTTATTCATTTAAATTATTATAATAATTTACCCTATTAAAAACAAAAACAAAAAATAAAAAATAAAACATGAAACCATCTTCCCCGACCCCTTCTTCCTCTCCCCCACTCTCTTCACCTCCCCTCCCATCCAAAAAACTCACCCCTTCCTTGCAACCCAAATCCCCCATCCACCCCACCCCCACCTCCCCCGCAACCCCCCACCCCACTCTACCCCCAAAAACCCAAATTATTTGTATGAAATCTGCAAAAAAAAAAAAAAAAAAAAAAAAAAAACCATCGGAATCACTCTTCTCTACTACTTTTTCAGCGATGCTTGGAGAGAAGGGCCAACATGGCGGAGTTGTCGACAGCTCAGAGGGTGATGGTGGTGCGGTCATCGATGTCAGCGGCAGGGTGGGTCAAGGTGAGGTAGTGGTTGAAGGTTGAGAACTCGGGGTGCTTCGCGAGGAGGTGCGTGATATTGTGCGCTTTAGTGAGGGTGGTCAGTAGTGTGAGCGTGAGGAGGAAGGCGTCGGCGGTCGTGGCTCGGCGGAGCTGCATTGTGTGGGTTTTGAATCTGGGTATTTTGGGGGGGTTGGGGTTCAAGAGAGAGATAGTGACGAGAATGGGGAGGGTCGGAGGTATTATTTTGAAATAAAATGGTACGTGATGTATGAAAATGAAATTTTTTTTTAAATGTTGTATGGGGTTGTAATAGACCTCAAACTTGAGAGGTTACTATGTAATTTACCCTATTTTTTTAAGGGTAAATTATTAAATGAATAAAAAAATTATTATTTTTGCCACGTGGTAAAATTGGGCAGCCACATCAACACAAATGTGACAACCACGTCAGCTCTTAACAGACCAATGGATGGAAAATGTAACGGATGTATTATATTGAAATAAAATAGTATGTAAGGTATGAAAGTGAAATGTTTTGAAGATGTTGTATGAGGTTGCAATAGACGTCAAACCTGAGGTGGTAAAATGTAATTTACCCTTTTAAGATTCTAGAAACACTGCATTTTTCTTTGTAACTTTTCTACAAATCACCGGAGTATTGCTCTCTAGTAGTATAAATATTTGGAAAGAAGGGGGAATGCAGCCTAGACAAGGAAGTTTCTCCTTCCTCACATTATTATTTACCTAAAATTTCGTGGTTTTCAAACTTTTATATAATAATTTTTTTTTCATCTGAGTCTCATACATAAAGTGAGATTTTTGTGACACTTTTATACATCTGTTAAGTTTTCCGTCATAACTGCAGATAACCTGTGACGTGACACCCATGTTGACAAACCCATTCACGTAGGTTCAAAGATCAACAACCCTAGAGTTATCGACAGACTCGGTCCCCTGCCACAACCTAGACCAGCTACCAAAGGGAAGGAACAAAAAGTCTTAGAGGGATAAGAAGGTATAGGAGACTCGAGGGGCTTCCAAGATGCATGTCCCGGCAGCCAGTACACTAAATCCATGGAAAGGCCACATGCCCTTGCCCGAGCTTTCCAACTTCAAAGAGATGATGGAAACTTATGAATGAGGGTTTTAATGGTGCTTGACTCCACTCAGGACCCCTTTATCCTGCAACTTCTTGAATAAGTGAACAAACTAAAAACTGAGCGTCAGGTCGTGATAATTGACTGGAATATGCCAATGCCCGACCTTCTAACAAAGAGGATCCTTGACACCCCTCTACAAGGAGAAACAAAACAGAAGATGAGCCATTTACTGGGAGGGAAGATCTAATTGAGCATATTCATCTCTTTGAATCCATCATGGTGTACCAAAGAAACAGTGATGAGGATCGATGACTCATTTTTCCCTCCACTTTCTTAAGCGGAGGTGGAGCTCTCAATTGGTATTGTCGTCTTCAACATGATATGGTGGATTCCGAGCTCTCAATTGGTATTGTCGTCTTCAACATGATATGGTGGATTCCTTCGCTGAACTAAGAAGACTTTTCGTTGCTCAACACATCTTCCAAGTTGATCGCTTACACTTTGCTGATGATTTATACACCATTTTTCAGAAGCCAAATGAGTCACTGCATGGGTATGTGGGTCATTTCAGCCATGAGTATTCTTGTTGTGTAGAGTCAAATGATAAAACAGCTCTTAGGGTCTTCACGGTAGGCATGCATGAATGTTTCTCCAAGTACATGAACAATGCTAACACTTGGAATACTTACTATGAGGTGATTATACAAGCTTACAATCATGCATTTGTCGAGGCAAAGACATATCAAGGGAACCCCTACCCCTATCAACAAGTGGGGAGTGGAAGTCAAATTCTACCAAGTGAGAAATTTTTTACCATTCAGACACCTATTACATCTTCTTCTGCCCCACTTAGCAACCCACTAAGTCACCAAACTTATTCATCCATTGGCAAGAGGAATGATTTTTACTCTCAATAAGCTCATTACAACAAGAAGGATAAAGGTTTGTATCAAGACAATCATGGGTGAACATACCTTGAACTATTATGACTTTGGGGGGTCAAGCCTTGCTCTTTCAAAGTAGGGGACAAGGTATTGAAGGAAAGGCTACTCGGTGACAAAGACTCAGATGGTGAAACATTCACTATTATAAATGAGCATACAGACTGCATATGTTTTGACCTGCAATTGTTCATTGTACTTTGTAACACGTCTTTCGACAAATATTTAATGAAGAGGCAATTCAGACAACTTCGTCTAACTCTTTTACCTTCCTAACACTAGAACGCTTGGTCTCACAAGAAAAGTAGCAATATGTGCAACATTTTCATCTTCAATTATGTTTGTTGTGTGAGTTTAGTATTTTTTTTTCATATGTATACTCAATAATTATTTTTAATGCATTCGATATTATCTATACTAAGGGGTGTGAGAGTGAGCTAAACTTCACAATGGGCTAACCACAATCATTTGGTTCATAATCACATTTGACAAGAATCGAACCTAAGACTTCTACTTACAGATGAAAACGAATATCACTAGATCGTAATAATAAATGGCACATACACAATAAAATCAATAACTTTGAGAAAACTCATTAAGTTTTTTTTGAAAAAGGATAGTGACCTTGAGACGGAAAAATATGATAGTCTGTTCGTCAGAAAAATTGGCCGATCGGAAAACGTGGTAGAATTGAGTTGTAATCCTATAATTACTTTAAATTATAGTGTATTCATAAATTGCTTTGGTTGTCTTTTCTATTGGTACTTTTTTTAATTGATAATTTAAAACAAAAGATCTTAGTTAGTCAACGTGCTCATTTTCCATCCAAACATGTTTCAAATTGATAAAAAAGGAAAGAAAAAATCAACAACAGCAAAATTGAAACACTCAATGCCAGCCACCACCGTCATCCAGTCATCCAAAGCAACCACTATGAGTCACCCTGTAACCACCCATCCTATCTTTTTCCGCATTGTTTCTCTAGCGATACATGACGTTCTGTTGCTCTCCTGCGCCAGTGTTGACCCCATACAACTCCGCGTCATATCCGCATCCACCATCTTCGTAGCATTGATCTGCATCCCTTCCCACTGCACGTTCGTGGTTAGAGATGCTGTCTTGAGTTCTAATCTCAACTTTTATGCTATGTTTATTTCAATTTTACATTAACCTTTTCATATTTCTTTAATAAATTTAAAATGAAATATTTAACAATAAATTAACGGAATTGACTATATTGGCTAACGATTTAAAACTCAACAATCGAATCAGCCAAAATAAAAGCGCGGAAACTAAAATTGACCGAACACGTAAAATACACAAACCATTTTTAACATTTAAGCCAATTAACAAACATTTTGTCATTGACAAAGCAATAAACGATAACGTAACGAGTAGTTACAGCAAAAGGGAGAACGTCTTTGCGCCACAACTACATCTTTTCACGGATTGCTCTTTTCTGAAACTAAAAAAGAAGGAAATGAAAAAAGAAAAGAAAAAAAGAACCAAAAATTGACGGCTCAGATTCAGTGAACAGAGTCAATCTGAGCCTTCAATCCTCTCCCCATTCCTGTCCCAGATCGGCGCCGTGCAGAACCAGCCGGTCCGTATTTTCGCAGACAAAGCATACATTAATATAATTACAAAACCCCACCTTTTACCCGTATTTTCAGTTTTACCCCTACCTTTTTCTTTTTCTTTTCAACAAAATATATTAATTATTTTGAGCTTCGAGTTCCTCGGCGAGCTCAGCCTAAAAAATACATCTTTTGTTGCGTTCTGCCTAATGGAAGGGTCCTAAGCTCACTCTCTCTCTTTCTCTCTCTCTCTCTCCCCCTCCCCTCTCTCTCTGCTTTTACTTTGATGCTTTGTTTGCATTTTCTTTGAGAATTCAGAAAAAGGGTTCGTCGGTCTTCTCTTCCTTGTCTGATCCACACAAGTTCCTCAGGTGCGTGCTACCGATATTCCCATTTTTTATTTTGTTTTCCTGCTAATTAAAAACTTTTTTTTTTTACAGTCTTCATTAATATTTGGTGTATAATTTAGTATATGATTTTGCAGCTGAGCTTTTTTTTCTTGTTTGAATTCTGGGTCGTTTTGTTCTGAGATCTTGATGCTCTGTATGTTTTGGGTTCGTTCTGAAAGCTCAGTGTTTTGTGATTCCTCTGTAACCTTGCCTATCTCTCTGGTTTGATTTTTATTTATTTATTTTGGATTTTTTGTTTTTTCAGTTGCGTATTGTTTTGTTCAATATTCGGAGTACATTCCTGGAGCATTTCAGCTTAATTTGCTATCCTTTTTTTGGACTTTTATATATCGCAGTGGATCTGTACAATTTTCTTTTTAAAAGTTGTTTTAACATTTTTTTTTTGCGTTTTCTGTTTGGTTTCCTAGAAAATTTAGGGAGATGAGAAAAGGAGATTTTTTTATTTTTTTATTTTTTTATTTTTAAATGGTAAAGCTAAAGCTCATGCAAACAAAATGCTAAATACCCGGTTGACCCTTTTTCCTTTCGAAGAAAGTATAAATACGGATTCACTTTTCAATTTGTTTTTAATGTGCATTTGGTTTAGTTTCTGATGGAATCACATCATAAAGTAGCAAAATTTCCTATTAAGCTTGTGAGGTTGAAGTTGTGGAGGATACTTGTGTTTACAACCTTTCGTTGCCGGTGAATTTACTATTCCATTTTTGGTAGGATTTTCATGTCCTAGTTTCTTCTTGAGATTCTTTCAATCTTACAACTATCTTAGGCTGTTCATAACGTATTGTGTAATGTTTCGGGTTTGTTTGAATTTACGGAGTTTTTTTATACAAGCGGTATTTGGGGGAGGGAAAATCGAACCTAGGATCTCGGGTGCAAGGGTAAATGCTCTTAAGCGCTTGAGCTACAAACCCCTGGCATCTGAACCTTTAGCTTGGACTATGGTGGCTTGTGGTTTGATCTGAAGCCGTATAAATATATGTTCTCTGGTACATTGATTATATGTGCAGACCAGTGAGCACTTTCCCAATTTGGGTTTTTTTTTTTTTTTTATCCTTCATGGATTTGATTGTATTTCGACTAATCTACATTTCCCAAATGGATCCTGTCAAATATTTCTATTTTTTCTTTAGATTATTCATATATATATATCCTTTTGGGTTTCATTTCTCACTGGAAACTATTCTTGGAGAAGCTTGAATCTGTTATGTTGGGATATTGATCTGTCTTGGTTTAATATGGTTTACGTGTTACCGCTTTCCGGATAGCCACTGTTTGTTTTATCAGATAGTTTTGTGACTTTTGTCTTTTGAAAACCCCTTTATTCATGCTCACAATTATTTTGATGGGAAAATCATGATGAGAAAATTCATGATTCTCTGTTCGTAAAATTTTCTAGGACTCTATATATACTCGATGTGAATTCAATTTCCATTAGATGAGACAGTTAAACCTTAAACTAATGAAGCTTTCTCCATCTTGCCTATCTCGCTGGTAGTTTTACAAGCAATGAATCTGATAATTTGGTTCATATTGTTTCCCTTTTGCAGTAGTGTAGTTGCTAATGTCTCCACCACTATTGGGTGGTGAGGAGGAAGGGCAGAGCAATGGGTCTATGGTAGCTTTTTCACGCTCTATGGACTGTATCTCTCATAACGGCTCTGGACTGAAAGAACGTAACTACCTAGGATTGTCAGATTGCTCTTCAGTCGACAGCTCCACGGTCTCGAACTTGTCAGAGGGGACTAAGAACAATCTGAACTTTAAGGCTACGGAGTTGAGGCTCGGTCTTCCTGGATCCCAATCACCAGAACGGGAACCTGATCTTTGCTTGTTGAACTCGGGGAAACTTGACGAGAAGCCACTGTTTCCTTTGCTTCCTTCAAAAGATGGAATCTGCTCCTCATCACAGAAGAATGGCAACAAAAGGGGCTTTGCTGACACTATGGATGGATTCTCAGAGGTGAAAAGTAATGCATATACTGAAGGAAATTGGATGTTTCATGCAGCTGGCTCTGATTCTGAATCTCCAGAATCTGTTGGACAAGGGAAGTTTCCTGTGAATTCAATCAATGTAATGCTATCATCCAGGCCTTCTGGGAGTCAGCCAACCATAACAAAAGAAGCACGCACTAAACAAGAACAATCTAATGCTACAAATGGAGGCAGCCATAACCCTTTGGGTGCTTCTAACAACGGAAGTGCCCCAGCTGCTAAGTAAGTTAGAATTTTAGATGGACGACTTAGAAGCTTTATATGAAATCTGTGGTTTGTTCGTAATTGTATCTACTTTTGGTTGGCAGGGCACAAGTTGTTGGATGGCCTCCAATTAGATCATTTAGGAAGAATTCTCTAGCCACTACGTCAAAGAACAAAGATGAAGTGAATGGAAAACCTGGTCCCGGTGGACTTTTTGTCAAGGTCAGCATGGATGGGGCTCCCTACCTGAGGAAGGTAGACCTGAGAACCTACTCTACATATCAAGATCTGTCTTCTGCTCTGGAAAAGATGTTCAGCTGTTTTACCATAGGTGAATTACTGCTCTACTTTATTTAATATTGATATCATGTCTTTACATATAGAAAAACGTTCCATTTCTGCATGGACCCAATTTTCACACTTTTCTATTATGATTTCAGGGCAATATGGGTCCCATGGAGCTCCGGGGAGGGAAAGACTGAGTGAGAGTAAGCTGAGAGATCTTCTTCACGGATCAGAATATGTGCTTACATATGAGGATAAGGATGGTGACTGGATGCTTGTTGGGGATGTCCCATGGGAGTAAGTTCTAATATTCCTGTATTTTTCTGATTGGTTTCCACAGGGAGAATTTTTTAAACTGTTATAGTGCAGAAACTTTGTTTCATTATTTCCCAAAGTTGAAGCCTTTTGTTTGTACAACATATTTTGAAGTTAAATGACCCTTCTCACACAAACAACAGTAAAAGTTTGATGTATTGCGGTACAATTTACATATATGGGTTATAAGCGGGGAATATTAGGATTCCCCCATCAATGAGAGGGAGGACTTCCCTTATGGAGGGTAATACTTAAATATTTTTTTTAATGAACCGTGTAAAAAACAAAAAATTTAAAAAAAAATTATGAGAAGGGTGAGAGTTTTATTAATGAAATGCTTCATTACTCCATTGTCAGGAGGGCAATACTGTATTGTAAACTTGCAAGAAACTAGAGATCTTAATCATCTGAGGGACTTTATAGTCTGGAATCTAAATTAAACTACATTTAGTCCTTAATCTCCAATTCATCGACTAAAGCTTATGTTGACAGGAACAACAAAATTTGTGAAAGCATACATGAGTCTTGTTTACATAACATATAAAGTTTTGAGGCCCAGTTGAACCCTTGCATAAACTATTTAATTTACACTTTAATTTCCACATTTATTTTTAGTATTTCTTCTAAAATAAAGTATAAAAAGATAATAACTTGTAGAATTAAAATTAAAGTATTTCAATTGCTAAACTGACTCGTAAACTTTTGAAAATGTGATAGCCTTGTTCAGGAATATGCTGAATTAAGTTCTGTTCTTTTCTATTTATAGAACTTTTATGGATGCAATATTTTCAATAGTTTTCAGTATTAAGAGCATATCATGAGTTTGCTCTTAGCCAAAAGAGGAAGACTAAAAAGTGAAACAACAAAAGTAGTTCACTATAACGTTGGATATTCTAAATCCTATGGTCCATGATGCTCATCTCGTATATTCGGTTTTTTTACAGGATGTTTATTGACACATGCAAGAGGTTGAAGATAATGAAGGGCTCCAATGCCATTGGTTTAGGTTTGTCTTTCTACTTTGGCGATCTACTCGACTACTGTTAATTTGTACTGATTTTGTTTAACAATAATCTTATGATTTGTTACCAATATCAGTTCCACAAGAGTGTTTACGTCAGATGGATATTTGGGTAAATAAAAACACTTATAAAAGATAAAATGGGAGATTTTTGTGGCACTGAACG
The DNA here is from genome assembly GCA_036320875.1 of Cotoneaster glaucophyllus. Lineage (NCBI taxonomy): Eukaryota > Viridiplantae > Streptophyta > Magnoliopsida > Rosales > Rosaceae > Cotoneaster > Cotoneaster glaucophyllus. The sequence continues at coordinate 12,611,823 of CM070062.1, forward strand.
AAATGGGTGAATTTTGTAGACAAGTGAGTTTCCTATTTACTTCATTAGGTGTGATGGCAGTGCAACGAGTGAATCCCTCTTAATTGACTTGAACTTAAAGCAAATTTATGACAATCTATGTGGCCCCTCGGAGTCCTAATGAAACAATCTAACAAGTAAAGTTGGTATGTTGACATGAACTATTTTCTAGTACAGCTCATAGCATAAAAACTGCGGTATCTGTGGGAAGTAGAATGACTGAACGCGATGGTTTCAGTTTTCATGCTTTGTTGCCATGCGCTTCATTTAGCCTTACAGAAGACGCTTGCATTTTTTTGTTCTAGTTTTATACGGATCTGCTGTGCATAATTGTAATGTCTTAAAATTCTAGATTACTACTGGTTTCAGCTTATAGTTTTATGAGATAAACGTTTGATCTTTTCACCTTTTGATTCTAAATGATGAATTGTACTCGTATCCCATCTTATCCTGTTTGTTTGTTCCATATATAGCTCCTAGGGCCATGGAGAAATCCAAGAACCGGAACTAGCCAGTGGCTGATATCAAAGTGAACGTCTGAGCTGTGGGGAAAGAGGAGTGAGCTGCAAAAGTTGGAACTTGGAAGGAAGAACGCTGGCTGGATGGTAGCATCACGTCGAGTAACTTGTCTTGTTGATGTTTTGATGTTTGAGTCAGGTCGTGTCGAGTCTGTTTATTATAAAACATCTTGAAACTGGTTAAGACTGTTAGTAATTTGTGGAGTTGATTAATGTTATAGCCAATTTAGTTGAAGTTGCTTAATTTGATGAATTTTGTGATGCTGATAATTCTTCGTTGCATATCCACCCTTTTTTTCAGTAAGGATAGTTAGTCCTGTTCTTCATTCATTCGGGCCGCAACATAACTGCGCTTTTGACATTGCGCGGCCTGACCCAGCAAACTCAGATTTACATATAAAACTTGGTGAAATGTCATGCATAAATACTTATGCTCAAACATCACGTGTTTTAAGTTTTCATAACGTGCAGAATGGACTTACTGCCGACCGACTCCGTCGTGTTGGATTCTCTTCCTCTCTGCGCCTTGACTACCGCCCCATGTGGTGGCCTGTTATATAAAATTGGTGGACGACATCGTTCAAGGTGATAACTTAGAAAGCGTTGGATATATAATAACTGAACAAACATGGTGTGTGTCTTGTCTTAATATTTGGTTTCATTTGTCGTGTTGGTTAAATAGGATTTAGCTTCAGGTAACGGATATCATGTTTTGATTTTACCACTATTAACTTTTAGTAACTTAATTAGTTTCTTAAACAGTTTTTAATCCCCGATTCGTCCGTCAAATGTGAAATTCGACAGAACTTGTTTGCCCCTTGGATCAGAAGGATTATCTGACATACTTTTGCACTCTGAAATTCGTTATTTTTTTATGATGTTTTTCTCTGTCCTTTTCTCTTGTATTTCTTTTGGGCCGGTGGGAATCAGGGCTAATTTGGTATTCTCATGCATTTGAAAAAACCTACTTTAGATGCGTTGTAAGAATAATAGGTTTAGAAACCCGTGTCTCTTGCCTCAATCTATGCTCAATGACTCTCTCCTAGAGCTTTATTGTATGATTCATTAGCTTAATACCCCTATAGTTTATGCAATTTTGTACGTCGCCCTTATTCTTGTAGATAGGCACCAAAGTGCTCTTTCGCCACTCATCTGGCATCTTTTTCGTTTTCAAAATCCTATTGAAAATGTCTGTGAGCCATGCTATACCTGTCTCTCCCAAGACTTTCCACACTTCGATTGGTATATCATATGGGCCCACTACTTTTCTATGCTTCATTTTTCAAAGCTACAACCACTTTTTCCTTCCTGATTCGGCGGTAAAATGAGTAGTTTCTACACTCTTCTGAGTTACTCAACTCCCCCAAAGAAGTACTTCTTTCATGTCCTTCATTGAAAAGATTATGTAAATAATCTCTCTATCTGTCTTTGACCGCGTTCTCTGTAGCAAGAACCTTTCCATTCTCGTCCTTGATGCACCTCACTTGGTTTAGGTCCCTTGTCTTCTTTTTCCTTGCTCTAGTTAGTTTATAGATATCCAACTCTCATTCTTTGGTATCTAGTTGCTTATACATATCATCATAAGCCGCTAGCTTAGCTTCTCTCACAGCTTTCTTCGCCTTCTGCTTCGCTATTCTATACATTTCACCGTTTTCATCGGTCCTATCCTTGTATAGGGCTTTACAACATTCCTTCTTAGCCTTCACCTTTGTTTATACCTCCTCATTCCACCACCAAGATTCCTTTTGGTGTGGAGCAAAGCCCTTGGACTCTTCTAATACCTCTTTTGCTACTTTTCGGATACAACTAGCCATGGAATCCCACATTTGGCTAGCTTCCCCCTCTCTATCCCACACGCATTGGGTGATTACTTTCTCTTTGAAAATGACTTGTTTTTCTCCTTTTAGATTCCACCATCTAGTCCTTGGGCACTTTAAGGTCTTGTTCTTTTTCTCTCTCTTTTGATATGTACATCCATCACCAAAAAGCGATGTTGATTAGCCAAGCTCTCTCCCGGTATAACTTTGCAATCCTTACAAGTTATACGATCCCCCTTCCTCATTAGAAGAAAATCTATTAGTGTTTTTGACGACCCACTCTTGTAGGTGATCACATGTTCTTCTCTCTTCTTAAAGAAGGTGTTGGCTAAGAAAAGATCATATGCCATTGCAAAATTCAAGATGGCTTCCCCATCCTCGTTTCTCTCCCCAAACCATGGCCACCATGAAAACCTCCATAGTTGCCTGTCTCATTGCCCACGTGTCCATTTAAATCTTCTCATATAAATACCTTCTCCGTCTAAGCAATTCCTTGCACCAAGTCTCCAAGATCTTCCCAAAATTTCTCCTTCAAACTCATATCCAACCCTACTTGAGGTGCGTACGCACTAATCACATTGATGAGTTCTTGTCCTATTACAATCTTGATTGCCATAATTCTATCTCCTACCCCTCTTGACATCTACAACATCTTGTGTCAAGGTCTTTTCCACAATGATGCCAACACTGTTTCTCGTTCTATTTGTGCCTGAATACCAAAGTTTAAAACCTGAGTTTTCTAGATCCTTTGCCTTAAGACCAACCCACTTAGTTTCTTGTAGGCACATAATACTTATCCTTCTCCTCACCATAACTTCCACTACTTCCATATATTTTCTCGTTAAGGTTCCTATATTCCACGTTCCTAAACGCATTCTACTCTCTTGAACTCTACCCTTCTGTCCTAACTTCTTCGCCCTCCCCCGTCTAATAAGATCAAAGTACTTCTTTTGTGTGTTCTGTGTAAAGTTGATAGGAGCATATGCCTCCAAACAACTTTGGGTGGAGTCGTTCAAAAAGAAGTTTCTATGGCCCCCTTGCTCATTTAACACTGCATCCGGGTGCTGATGGAGTTACAGCGACCCTTGCTCACTTATCACTGTGCTCGGGCCACACAGCGCGCCACTTACAGGTGATGCCCTAGCTTTAGTGTGATTTCGTTATGGATTCATTTTCATAAGGATTCGACGTAACCTAGGAGTGTCGGTTGTCGACTACCTGACGCCCTCCCCCTCCTCCTTTATGCGGGCTTGGGACCGGCAATGTAAGATAAACTTACACAGGTGGAGTTGGGGTAGGTCTATAAGCACTCTAAAAAAATATAAGATGTACCAAACTGACAATAAGAAAAATATACATTTTCACACTCCTGTTTTCTGCTTCTACAATTCTCCCCTTATTCCTTGATTCTTCTATAATTTATTCATCTAAAGGCTCGAAAAGAAAAAAGTAGTGGTAGGTGAAAAAAGAGAGTGCAAAATTCATTTTCTTTGGTTGGTTTTCTGAGGGGACTCGAACTTCATATTTGAAATTATAGGATGATTTTCATCTACTCAAGAAAAATATATTGTGGCAAAGACAAACCCATTGTTCAAAATTCACTTAAATCAAAATGGTATCGTATATTAAGGTCCAATTACAACAGTATGTACCAATTAAATAATACGAATTTTATACAAGATTTAATCGTTGTAAAGATTCATTAGACTTTACGTATTATTAAAAAAATTGCATATATTGAAGCCAAAAGTAGAGTTTGCGCTTGCGGACTGCTTTGTCAAATTTTTTATGATTCAGGTGAATCTATAAGATCCAGTAACTAAAGTAAAGCGCATATTTTCACATGGTTGGATAGATATAGTGACTTTTGATGCAGCAAAAGCAAATCCTTCACTTTTCTTTTCTTGTGGCATGGCGATGGCAGAAGATCAATATTTGGTAGATTTGCTAATAAAGTATATAGTATGATCCATCTTCTTAAGTGGAATCAATAATAATTCAAGATTTAATGGGTATATATGTATGTATGTATGTCAACAATTAAAATTAAAAAAACATTTTCTTCAATAAAATAAAAATGCATTATCATAAATTAAGCTTGATTTGTCATTATATGTGATGTGACAATTATCTCAACTTTGATTAATGAACCTTTTGACTTTTTTCTTGTGAAATGTTGATCATTTTGGATGGCAAAACTATTAGCCTTGTGATCTTGAATTATTGTGGATTTAAGCCTAATTTAATTTAATTTAATTATTGTGAGGTCAGTGAGTTAGTTAGTACTAAGCATAATCATGACATTGCATTTTAATAATATAAATTCCAAACTAATATTTTGATTGGAGTTGGATTTGTTAATTTGTAGTTTCCATCAATCGTCATGTTACTTTTGATTTCAATCATATGAAGTGGGTGGCTTATGATGCTGCTTCTGACTAATCACTTGATTAAGATGAATTTTTTTGTCATTGTCTTCCCATTTTCCATCTATTAAGGAGAGTGGGACTTAATTAGTGTGACAAATTAAGGCAAAGAGAGTTCAGCAAGGCTGTGGTATTTGATTTGTAGTACAAGCTTAAAGTAGCACTTCTCTTTAGTGGTAACGCTTAAGGATATCCAATATCTAATCATCTTAAGGGTGATTACAATGAATCTTATTACATATCAAATCAAACTAATAATTTGAATCTTGTTAAGTTGACATCAGAAACGTGACATAAAAGATTGCAATTTATATATGATTCCACTCTTATTTGCACCAAACATTTTGTCATAAAAGTCAATACTTGTCGAGCTATGCAAGTTGTTAAGTTTGGACAATAATTAGTAATACTGCTAATATGATTTGAAACTCCTGACTTTAGATTCTCAAATCTTACATCAGCACCCAAAATCTTCCAAATACATTTTCAATTTGGAATTCTAATATAATAGTTCACCTTTTAATGGTCTCAAAATCTTCCATGTATTTAAAAAAGTCAACTGAAATTGACTTTTGGATTCCTAACCCTTGCTTGTTTCATTACCCAAAAGATTCTTATGCGCATTTTCGATGTGGGAATTGGGTAATAAAAACAAGGGAATTTTCATGAAAATGGCTTGGACTAAATTTATTTTAACCAAAAATCATGCTCTAACTTTATTTAATGAAAAAGAATTAAATTTTAATGAAAAATCCTTAAATTTTAATAAAAATGACAAAAAACTTAATTTTTAATGGAAAGGACACAATTAAAAAAAAACAAAAAACCTGACGCTCGTGCAAGACTTGTACATTGTTTATGAAACTGAACACGATTATGAAACTGAGCACTATTTATGAAACTGCACTATTTATGAAACTGAATGGTACTATACTATTTATTGGTCCAATTTCATAAATAGTGCCTAGCTTTTTGTCTACTTTCATAAATAGTGTCTAGTTTTTTATCATGTTTCATAAATAATGCCTAGTTATTAGGTCCAGTTTCATAAATAATGTATAGTAATTGGTAAGTTTCATTAATAGTGTCTTTTTCTTGGTCCGGTTTCATAAATAGTGTCTTGTTATTGGTCCACTTTCATAAATAATGCCTAGTTATTGGTCATGTTTCATAAATATTGTCTAGTTTTTACTCCAGTTTCATAAATAGTTTCCACCTATTGGTTTAGTTTTGGAAATAATGCCTAATTCTTGTTTTCGTTTCATAAATAGTGTCTACTTATTGGTCCAGTTTCATAAATAATGTCTACTTATTGGCCTAGTTTCATTAATAGTGTCTACTTATTGATGAAGTTTTATAAATAGTGTTTAATTCTTGGTTCTGTTTCATAAGGTTTGAAACTTAAGACCCTTTTTGGTCCTGTAAAAGCACCCATTGCGCCGAAAACGATGAACCCAGAAGTGACCCTTTACATCAAAACCTTGAAAAGATTATGTTCTCAGTAATTATATTTAAAAAGCTGCTTTCAATCACCAAACTAAAATTTCCTCACTTTTTTCATATACCTACAATAATAAATGTAGCTCTCCATTCAATTTCTTGAGCTTGGGTGTCATCTTGGGAAAAAATTTCCTTGTGCCCGAAACACAAATGGTATATCACGAGTTATTATATAAGTGGTGGAAAATTTTATTTTTTATGTTATTAATTTTTTAATACAAGAATCTCACAACTTGTATAGAGTGTACCACCCCGTGTTCTAGGCACATTGAAAAGTTTCTCGTCATCATGACTACTATTGGAAAATAACACCACAAAAATAAAACAGGAGAATGTAATTCAATTCGAAATATTTTTATTATTCTAAGCAAAAAAAAAAAAATATTAATGTAGCTGACCATGGGAAAAAAAGGTAGGAGAAAAAAAGTAGAGTGTTTGAAGTTTTTTTTAAGTCTTTTGTCCTTATTATTAAAATAAATTTAGTGGGTGGTCTTTTTATTAAAATGTAAAGATTTGAAGTCATTTTCATTAGTTTTTGTTAAAAAAAATTTATCGTATACTTTGTGGTACGTTGATTCATGGTAACAAAAAAAAATTAAACAATATCTTCTACTAAACTTGGTACTAATTTTGAGGTTTAGAGTTTAACATTAAGAATCTGAATTAAGTTTATTACTGTGTCCAATTTCAAAACGACATAATATCATAAGATAGATTAAAAATAAGTGATTTTTATGGTGTTTCAGATAGATTAAAAATAAACGATTTTTATGGTGTTTCGGAGTATCAGATATTTCAAAATTTTAACCGTTGTTATGAGTTCATTTGAAGTAAAGTAAGATTTGTTGTAGTTAATTATGAGTTCATTTGAAGTTGTTCAGCTGGGAATATTCTTGTCTGGCTTTAAAAATGAATTTTATAGGGGGATTTAAAGTATAAGTAAAAGAAAATTGTAGCAATGGTCCCTCAACTAAAATTCATGATCATTGGTCCCTTAACTCCTCAAAACATGCAACAATGGTTATTTTTGTCAACTCAGTCAAAATTTCTATCAAAACGAGTTATGTTGGAAGAATCATTACTACAATTGGGTTAAAGCTGAGAGACCATTACTCCAATTAGGTTAAAGTTGAGGGACAATTTCTCCAATTGAGTTAAAGTTCGGGGACCATTTCTACAATTTTCTCATTTAGTCTCTCATATTTGTCCCTTGATTCAGCCTCACGTGCGTGGCATGTGACTTATTTTGACGGAACTTTTAACAAAATTGATGAAAATGACCGTAGCTGCCCATTTTAATGAGTTAAATGACTAATGGTCATAAATTGAGTTTAGAGACCATACTACAATTTTTAAGATAAGTAAATATGAGTTTTTTTTTTTTTTTTTACGGTGACCAATAATAGGCTTATAATGTGGCTCAAATCTTCTTTGATGTGCTGCACATTGGGCGTAGTACAAGTAAATGTGATTGACGGCAAAGGTCATTCTTTGTTGGGCCTATAGAGTGGGGGACATACTTACAGTCTTACATGCTGGTAAAATTCGTACTCAGTAATCTTTTAGGATTGGTAAAATTTGGAAGTACTCTCTCCTTCATGTAGTATGTTCCTAAACGTGTGATATTCTGGAGGTGGAGAGGTGACATATAATCCCACTAATGTCGATCCATCTTGCGATGTTAGCAATTTTCTTTCAACTTTATTTCCAATCTTCAAATGTGACATCATAACTAACATCGTTTAAACATCAAACCCAAAAGAGGAATATATCATGATGATCATTTTAGTGAAATATGTGAGGAAAACTAATGAAAATGGTCTGAAAATTTTGAGTTTTAATCAAAAGGACAAAAATATGTTGTAAGTGAATAGTAACATGAGTTGACTTTTTAGGCCTGGTTTGGTACTGAGATGATTCTGAAAAAAGTAGGTATAAAAAAAGGCTTGGAGTTTTTTTGTGTTTGTTAAACATTCAGCTTCAGCTTTTTTTCATAGTTTTGGGTGAAAAAAGCCAAAAACACAAAGCTACAAAACCCAGCTTTGTAAAACCGGTTTTTTTTTCACATCTGTTTTACATAAAAGTTTACCAAACACTATAATACTGTTTTTTTTCTTTCAAAAGCACGTTCACAAAAAAGTTTACCAAACACTCTGCTACTTTATTTCACAGCTGCTTATTTCACAGCACAGCAGAAACAGCTTTTTTTCAAAGCACAGCAATACCAAACCAGCCCTTAGAGTAAAAATGTCATTTTTTGTTAAAGTGAACAGTACCGGAAGTGTTTCATTAAAACTCCCAAATATGTGATCATAATTATTTCATCAGCTAGATGTTGTCACACGGTATATTGCACTAACATCGGTGAAGCGCTCAAGGGAAAAAAACATTTAATTTAATTTTTGACTTGAATTCTCCAAAAGTTCATAAAGTTTTAATTTTATGGTAGTAATTTTTGCCGCCTTCAATTTCCTCAAAAAAAAAAAAAAAAAAAAATCATTTGTATTTTCAACCAAGTTCTTATAATTTGGCCAATTTCACTAAGGTCGTCTCGACTACTTAAAATGATTTGAATAACTTAATACGTGTAAAAATATGTAAAGACGTAACCGGGGCTATTGATTCACAAAAAGGAATTTGTATTTACATTGCAAACTCCAAACAACAAGGATAGAACTTAACAAAACGAAACTACGGGGACGTAACGAAAGCTGAGCAAGTTATACATCAAACATAATTCATTGAACCATCGCTTTAGGATCTCGGCCACCCAATGTTATCCGAAGATGTTCAAATTATTGCTTGGAAATAGTATGTGATCATCTCTCCTTTTTTTTTCCATAAGTGATATAGAAGTCCTAAAATGGGGCGTTTGATCGAGCTGTCACACGAGAGGAGTTGAGTGATCATTTTCAAAACCAACTCACATTTATGAAATTGCCATGAGTGTGACATTTCATCATTGCATTTATTGGTGTTGGCATCTCACAACAACTATATGTATAACAACATATGCATTTTATTTTGTCTTATTTGCTTTTTAGGATTAGCAATGATTCATATACAGGACAAGATAAGATTTTGAAACAAGAGTTTTACATATTTACCTTTTCCATGTCAAAATTTTTACATATGATACTTCAGAGTATAAGATATTTAGGACTTTTTAACTGTTGAATCTTAATGTATTTTTTATTAACGATCTAATGGTTAAAATGTTCATAGTATCCGATAATTAGAAACATCGAAAACTACCACATGTGTGTTATATTATTACCTAAATTTCGTTGGTGTGCAAATATTTGTGGATGAAACTTTATTCATCATTCGGAAAAAAAATTGGATCACATGCATGTTGACACTCGGTACATCAAACGAATCTGGTGTTTTTATTTTTCCGTAAAGTTGATGTTTCTAGTTGTAGTTGACAAATGCATCCCCCTTGTAAACCAGATGGTGGAACTGATCAGCACGCACTTAGACACATATGGAAGTGGGAGAAGAAATGAAACTGGTTGAGTCAAATTTTAAAGGTTAGTGCGAAGAGCAATTGCCCGAGTCATAGATCGATACATTTCCAAGTCAAGTTATAAATATTAAATATAAGTATTGGTACGTAGGACCTGTTTGCCACTTGTACACGTACGATGGATGCCCTTGACAGATTTAGGGTTTGGTTATTGGGTTGGCCTATATGAAAACTACCAAATTTTGCACCTTTGTAGTTTGGTAAAACTTGACAAAAGCTATTAAAATTCAAAGAAAGAAAAGAACAAATTATTTCATTGACCTTAAATATTTGCAATGACGGTTGTATGACGTGAAAATACTACATTTTGTCGAACTTAACATCGGCCAAATAAGTCACAATTTGTATTTACAAAGACCAAATTCTTAATAAATAAGAAAGCAATAGTAAATCCTAGTAAATAATAGGAAAATAATCATATTTCTTATCCTACTAAAAAATTCTAGCACATAAAATTCCTAAAATACGTGACATAAAATCACCAATTTACTAACTTATCCAATAAGAACAACTCTTTAAGTTACACTATTAGCCCCTCAGTCTATTTTACTATATATCAAGAAAACTACTATTTAAGTATTTATTGATGTGGCAATCAGTGAGGGAGTTTTATATTTATTTTTTAATATCAAATAAATCTTCGTTGAGAACAATTAAGACTAACATAGAAAATGCCTGTCAAACGTGTGTCAAAGAGAAACCACACAACTCTTGGAGTATGAATAAGAGGCCACACATGCCACAAGAAACATCATAACTCCACAATTACAAACTCACCACAAATAAAAGACAATTTCTCAGCCACAGTGGATTCGCATCCAAATTATAAGAAAGATAATATAGAAAACTAGATTTGAATCCTTAAATAAGATGAAGTTTAGAAAAATGTCTTATACAAGATTAAAATTTGATTTTAATCCCTAGATTCTATTTAATGACAACATATTAAATGTCTCTTTTTTTTTATATAATTTTATGGTGTTTGTAAATTAAATTTTGTGAAATATTATAAATTTTAATTCTTAGTATGGTAAGTATCTTATATAAGAAAAATTTTCGTAAAGATTTTTCGGTACACATGTTTTTACATATTTTATTATGTGCCACTAATTCATTACAATATATTTAGGTATGAACATTTTGGTTTACACATGTTTTTGCATATTTTATTATGTGCCACTAATTCATTACAATATATTTAGGTATGAACATTTCGGTACACTAGGTTAGTATAATATGTTTAAGTACGGACATTTTGGTACACTGGTTTATTATAATATATTTAAGTACCAACATTTAGGTACACTAGTTTAGTATCATATATTTAGGTACGGAATTTTTTGGTACACTTATGTTTTTGCATATTTTCTTAATTATGTGCCACTAATTCACTACAATATATTTAGGTATAGACATTTTGGTACACTAATTTAGTAAAATATATTATGATACGAACGTTTAGGTACATTAATTAGAGGAAGTAAAATAAATATAATGAATTAAAATGTGTATAATAATAAATAATTTAAATTTTAGTGTAATGACATTAAATAAGATATCTATTAAATATTAGAGGACTAAAATCAATATCCAATCTAATACCAGATTTTTATTGAATTTTAATCTTCTTCAAGGATTAAAGTTCAAAAACCCCATATTCCCAATACATAAACCTTGCAAGTCAGTGAACTACCGTAAAGGCACCATGAGGAAAAAAATTGGGCCAAACTCTGTTGATCTCGTAACCATCGACAAAGAAGCATTGATATGAATTACTTCCACCAAATGTCAAACTTCCTCTTCATAATCTTTTACCAAGCGCACAAACCACAATTCAAGATATGATCAAAAGTCATTGCTCTATGATTTATGATTGAGCAGTGAGTCATATCTGCTACAAAAGGTTGTCTTCAATAGAGGAGAGAGCGACCACAACCACAAATGCTCTTTTTAATGGAGCGAAAGAGTAATCACAACCTCGATATGAATAAAGTTAGTAGATAAGAGAATTAGGGGGAGAGAAAAGAGGGAGCAGACCAAGAGGAATTGTCACCAATCCCAAGATCAAAGGCAGGGGATCGGTGGTGGGGAGGCTTTGCTTTGTTTTCTCTCTAGCATATAGAGTTTTGAAAAATAGACATCGATGGAGAACATGTGCTTTGTTCACAAGTATTATAGGACGTGGAGTTTGGTTGGGACTGTATAACGGTTAAGGGATGAGATAAGTATTTAAGTTTAACGAGAATAGAAATCTCGTCTAGAGAGGATGGTATGACAGTATTTTGCATCGCAATAGTAGATGTCCATGTGTCCGTCATTCTCATCAATACCTATGCCCTAAATAGTAGGTCTACAAGAAAAATGAAGATTTTAACGTAGGAATGAGAGTCGTTGAGCATCAATTAATAATGCCTCTTCCCATTGCAGTGTTGCAAATTCATACATTCATTTCGTGTCCTTCTTAATACAGCCCTCACCACCCGGTCCACCCCCACCACATTCACTAAGCTCATCAAAGCATTCACTTTCACCAGTGCCTTGATGCGTCAGTCACGTACTAGATCTTGTGCATATACATGATCCCTATGCTGCCACATTGCTGTCATTGCTATGTGCTCTGTATTATGCCACAATGCTACTAGCTCTCTATACTAATCAAATGGCTGGAAATCTTTCCCTCTCAGTTTCCCTTTCAGTGAAACATGCTTGTGCCACCGATCTACGTATATACTTTATTCAACTAGCTACTTACGACATGTATTTAATGATAATCTTCGTCAAAGTTTTAGAGACATACTTGCTAGCGGCTAACTACTAATCACATTGTTGTTCTAATTTAACTATTTGCACATTTCAACAGATGTTGAGTTGTCTCACAAAAGATCTCTGCTCAATTAGAAATAAACATTCTCACACGTTTCCAATATAAATCGATCAATCATTTTGTGTATGTCATATGTTGGTTTTGATGCAAAAATATGCCGTTCTAATAATACATTTTCTAGTTACAAATCTTTTAAGACGTCATCATTTCTCTCCTTCATCCACATCAACCAAGTTTCAGCAGTTTTTCACGAAATCGACGTCCGGCGGAAATGAAACAAGGAAACGTTCATGTACTACTTAAATACGTGATAATCGAGGCCTTGGTATCTCATAACAAATGTGAAAGAATCCAACGCATCTTCTGATGAATGATAATCTTGATGGAGGAAGCTACGGACTCTATTTACATTCTCTCTTTTTCGATGCAATTATTATGATTGGGTGACAGCCACAGGGATCGTAGCAGTTATATATGCATGGCATTGGCATGTGCTTCAACAGTGACAACCTCTCGCATCTACCAACCAGAGGCCGGGGATAATCGTTCAGAGTTTCATCACAATTTTGAATGATTATTATAGTCCTATTTATTATGTATTTGCCAACTGATTAATTATATCCAGGTACTTTATAATCTGATTAATTCTTTATGTACGTAATATGATTAACTATGCATGCATGCGACTTTACATCGCTAGGTTTTAATCATCTAATGGCACTGAGAGAGTTACCTAATACATTCAATGACGGAGCTAGGAAATTTTTACCGGGTGGATTAGTTTAAAGATTGAAATCTTTATAAATAAAGAAACTTAATACTATATTTTTAAGAGTATGCTCTAGCTTAAGAAAATTTCACAAGGTGAGCCGAGAATTTTCGTTATTAAACAAATACGTGTTAAAATTCAAATAAATCCAAACTTGTACATGTACAAGAAGCGATGAGAAAAAAGATGTAACAAAAAGAGGTGATTTGTAAACTGTATTATATAATTTTATATTGTTAAACCAAGAGATTTAAGATTAATGACTAAATATATAACGGGCTACATTCGAAAATTAATAAAAATTACATGTAAAATATTAATTTTTTACGGAAAGCTACTTGGGCTATAGCCTAGTGTAGCCCTTAATATGGCTACGCCATTGAATACATTTATGTTAAATCAATACAGTACTTTTGGTACTTAATTTCATTCATCCAATCTTTATAAGAGAAATGCTAGCAATCTTTTCATTTGGACCTTCTCGTTTTATCTTATTAAGTCTTCTTCTTATCTTGAAAAGTTGCAAAATGATCCAATCTTTATTTTTGCATAATTGATCCTTAAAAAGTGATGTAAACAGTAAACGATTCAAATTACAAAGCAACATTGTAGAACTAAAAGCAAAGCTGAGAAAGTCGTTTGGAAAGAGGTTGCAAACATTATTATTGCCACATTAGTTAAAAGAAAATGGAAAGTGGAAAGATTAATTTAATTCTTCTATCTTGGTTAACTAAGTTAGGGAAAAATTGTGTCTCCCACCCATCAATGCCAGGGAGATGTACATTTTAGAGCACTTTGAAATATTAGCAAACCATACATAATGATTAATAAATCTAATTGGATGCAATTATAGAGATTGTAAGAAATTAGACCTAAAGTACAACTTAACTACATACTTTATATTATACGTACATACGTTTGGATCATTTGATGCATGCACGTCGATATGTTTGTTAAAAACAAGCTTGGATTAAAAAAATATAAAACAGTTATTATTATGTTTGGACATGTAGACCGAGTAATTTAGTTAGCCATCATTGGGTTCTGTCCCTTTTGGGATGAATTTCAGACTTTTGGCAAGGAGAGAGATAATATTCCCACCAGATGGTGGTGGAAGAGATGATTTACTATAAACCTTTATCTTTTCTTCACCAAATTCTTATGAGCCCCAGCTGTTTAAGAACCTGACAAATGCTTATTAATCATCCTTTTGTCAAGTGTTATCTTGGTGTTCTTTTCCAACATTAGTGCTTATCCGCCCTACATCCTCATTATGCAAATGTTGCTTTTTATAACATGGGGTGGGTTAGATTAAACATCAAGATTTTTGAGTTTTAACCTATGATTTATATGCAACCAGTTACATCTGAGACATTCTCTCAAAAAAATGAAAAAAAATTATAATTTACCACCAGTTGTATGCAATTATGTATCTCTCTTTTATCACAAGACTAGTCATATAACGAGAAAGATAGATAGTCGTATACAATAGGTTAAGACTAAAGTTTGCTTGTGATGAGAACGATAGGAAAAAAAAAAAAAAGGATATTAGAAAAATGTGCATAATTTGTCTATAATATGTAACCTTCTACACATGAGGTATTCTCTTTTGAGAATGGAGAAAAAACTTCTCTATCACCTTATACGTAATTATGTGTTTATCTGTTTTGTTGCGAGACTGATTATGTGATAATAAAAAAAAAAAAAAAAAGAAAAAAAAAAGATAGATAGTCGAGTACAACCGGTTCAGCACTAAAGTTTCTCATGATGAGAATGATACTCATAAAAGAAAATTTTGGAGGGAGACATTGATGGCTGCAGGAATGTGCATCAATCTGTTTAAAATATGTAATCGTGTAGGCTTAAAGCCTAACTAAGATCTAAGCAGATATGATTATGTTGTCCTAAACTTTGCAAAACTTTATTTTTACCAGATCAACTTATTTAACTGTTATTGGATCGATCTATCATGTGCATTGGTTCAAATTTCATGTGCCATGGTGATTTATTAAAACTATATATAGATTAAGAATGGCAATGATGTGGGTGCCCAAATGACAATGAAGTTGTAAGGTACCCATTCTTGATACAAAAGATTTTTTAATGTATCGAACATGAACCGGCATAATATAAATAGAAGAACATTAAAAAATACATTCTCTCTTCATTTATATTATTATTATACGTGATATACGAGCTTGTGTTTTGAAAAAGCTCTCATTTGATTTGATACAAATACTCTTTTGTGCACCCAAAAATATAATCAAAATCTCTCATTATTATTAGTCAAAAGAGAACTGGGGTAGCTTAAGTTGGGCTGGTCAGTGGTCACAATTTTGGGACCCTTTATTATTTTTAATATCGATAATTATTAATTATTATAAAGCTCACCAATACATTACCTTCTTCCTATATATTTTATATCAAGTCGTTTTCTTACATATATTCATGGAGTGTGGTCAAAGGCAGGTGTCCCCCTTTAATATATGAGAAAAGGGTTATCTTATTGGCAATATTTGCCTTACCATGTGGATTTTCTGTGTATGGGCGTGGGGATACACTACTTCATCATTCAGACGGTCGATAAAAATATTGAGGAGAATGATCTGGATAGTACTAAGCAACTTGTGGCCGACTTTTTGAGCTTGTGTCCTGGTAAAACTCAAGCAAAAGAGCATGATAAATGGTTGCCATATGCACGAGGTGCATTGATAGTCAAATTAAGCCGCAACATTAAATAAATTTTAACTTGTGGTAAAAAATTCAATAAAGATAGATTTCACTGAGACACAATTTAGTAATTTCGATACGAAGAATTCATGGGCCAACAGGCAGACGAGACAAAATTGGCAAACACTATTAACCAAACTTGGTTTTCGCCGATAAAACGTTGGTAGCCTGCTTCCTATTAATTAGTCCAACACGAGTACTTCATCTAACTTAACCAATTTAACATGGCAGCAAGTGTGATGTTTTATCAATAGCCGAACTAGTCGTTTATATACATATATTTCTGAATTCATCAAGTTTGTTGTTAATACTCAAAACTTATGAGGCTAACAAAAGTTGAATGGATCGAGTGTTTATCTTTGATGGATTTAGGCTTAGCAAACAAATATGAATAAACATAGAATTTAAGTGATTGACCCCTTAAAACTGGACGACATCCATTGAGTTTCCTTACATAAATTGAGGACAAGGTTACAAATAGTGCTAAGCTAGAATAGTATAATTCTTCTCTCAATTCGTTTGACCCCCCCTCAAAGGACTACTCGTCTTCCTTATACATGCATTCTTCTCTACCTTCAGCCTCTGGGTACCAAGTCCCCCACTTCTTTGTATCGAATACGAAAAATCCACATACTAGACCTACTAGCTTTCCCTAAGCTCCTTACCCAACACGTGGAAACGAGGGGATACTGGAGCAGGTCCATTTGTCATTTTCTAGGATGACGCAGCCGAGCGCCTTGCTCGACCCCTTGATTGGTAAAACTTGTATTTGAGCGCCCTACCTATTAGCCTTTATGTCATTTTGTAAGCTTATGTTCTCTTATCTAGCTACCATGTGACTTGGAGTTGACGTCTGACTAGGTCTGCTCTTGTTGTCTCTGGGACCTCATGCCTTAAAGTTGTTAGTGGCCAACTTGCTCTCTGGTGCTCGAAAAGTGCCTTATGAGGAAGCACTCAGCTTGATTATTGATAAGACGCTTGGACGCCATGGGCCTTTCAAAGCGCACAAATTCTTTAGCCCTTGACTCTCATTTGGGTCATGTGTTTCTTTACACCTGTCAGGGTCGAAAAAAGACCCTGCATTAAAAAGTCCTCCAACTCCTTGCCCAAGAGCTCTTCCTTGAGCAGGGAGTTGCAATAGTTGGTTAGGACTTAAAGATGGCATTTTGAAATTTGTGTAGTATCTCGAGAGTGAGGGCTTTGTGGTCGGGGCCTTGGAAGCTCGGCTCGAAATTTCATCAGTTTCCAAATTTAGGAGTTGGAGATTAGTGCAACTTACCGTGGGTGCATGCTGACTATGTGCCCACCGTTGGTTGGAGAAGAAATCAAGGTTGTGGGACCATGATTTCCTAAGGCTAGAGTAAGATGGATCAGAGTACGCCTACCTCAGAATACCGGTCATAATCTCAACAGCCTCCATAGCAGAGCTAACTAAACAGATCAACGATGCCACCATCATCATGTTCTGGAATTAGTGGACGAATTTCATCGACTTCGCTGAGATAGACAATTCTTGTTCCGCAACATTCAGTAACTCAATCTAGTATGGAATCAGCAAGTTTCCTTTAATCTTGGAGGCCTTACAATCTCAGGGTTGGGGTGCGTCGCAAGTAATCATACTTCGAGGATGCAATATCTACTTCTTAGATATCCTCATGAATTCTCTCAGTTTAGTAAGGATTCTACTATCCTAAAAAGTCATCTCCTCGACTGGTATAAATATACCATTCTAGGGTTCATCTCTAGTAAAGTAAACTCTACACACTATTTTCTCGTCCACTGCTTGAGTTTTAATATTGTTTACTAACTTGATCGTTGGAGAGCCTTTGACCGGCACACCCTACCTAGATGAACTAACGGTTGTGCGTTCTTTTACAGGTAAATGGATTCAAGCATCTATGTCACTCACAGTGGTGCGTGAATTTGGTTCCAACAGTTGTTGCTTTTATTGAAAGTTGAATTCAAGAACCTCTCGACCAGATCACTCTAGCCCTGAACGATGAACGCCAAAGAAAGATTTGTTACTGCTAGCCTTGCCTAGGCACCTGATGGTGGCCCAGCTACATATGTCTCTTTCGCATAGGTTGGCAACAACCTACCCCCAACACCATTACTGCCACTTCATGAGCGAGCAAAGAAACTCTTGAGGCTGCAACCACCCAAGGAGCGGAGATGCCCATGCAGAAAGGCCATCCTACTATGGAGCATGTATGAGATACTTTGCTAAAGATCAACTCTATTGTTGGCAAGTTGCAGCAGTTCTATACTGCCCTCCCTAGCTAGTTTTACTCCACCCTAATACCGAGATAGAGCATGCCATACATACACAAATCTGTGCAAGCAAGAAAAATATATTCAAATAATGACTATCAATTCAATACTACATCATGCAACACTCTTAAATAAAATAAAATAAATTCTAATATTGGTAAACCATTAGAAAACATCAAGCACAACTTATCAGATAAAAAAAAACATTGTTTGAGGTATTATAAGATGGAGGCTACATGTTGGGATAATGGATGAGGAGAAAAACTAAAAGAAGAAAAACTAAAAGAAAAAAAATGAAGAAGAGAAGAACTGAAAAAAAAGATTAGAAAAGTGGTACGGTGCAAAAGAAGAAGGGAGGAAGAGATGAGGAAAAAAAACAATAATGCCAGCTTTAAACATTAGGGTTTTGGTTACGAAAGTTTCGTGATTTTCAACATTTGGTACATGAAGTTTTTTTTATCCCAGAGTCATACCTCAAGTCTTAATTTTGGGACAGTTTTGTACCTCCGTTAAGTTAGCCTTTAAGTCAACCGTTAATTAATAATGTGTAGCCCATGTGAATAATGATTGGGCACCACATGTCAATATGGGCCCACATAGATATTAAAAAATTAAAAAAAAAAAAAAAACTAAAAATTAAGAAACTAAAAGAACTGTTTTTCACCATCTACATTTGGAACCCATAACCCCATAACGAAAACTAGATGCCTTCAATGAAACCCATAACCCAAAAAATACGACCCAGAACAAAAACCTTCGAAACCCTGACAGTGCGCCGTCGCCCACTCCCTCTTTGTCTCAGTAGTAGTTTTCATCATCTTCGGACCTTTGCCATCAACGGAGGTGACCGAGATGAGGAAGGCGCCTTAGGCCTTGGCGCATGGGATGAGGCGGAGGAACTCCTCGGTGGTGCTGGACTTGTTGAAGATACCAAAACGTCGATTTTGGAGAGGGCATCGATGTCGCCGTGGAGGCCATTGAGAGTGGAGAGGAAGCCGGAGCCGATGTCCAGGGAGATGAGGGTTTATGAGAGAAAGTCCTGGGTTTTTTATATGAAAATACCCGCAATTGAGCAGCCCTCTTCGATTTGGGCAACTAATATATACACGAATACCAGCAATTTCTCGTTGCAAATCATGGGTTTTTCTCCAAATTTGGAGAGAATGTCTCAACCTTTGCAGATCCTAGGTTTTTATGCTCAAACTTAAAGAAAATTGAAGGAGAGGAAGCAGAGGGAGATGAAGGAGGGTGATCGTTAAACGGCGGTGGATTGGGGGTTTGCTAGGGTTTTGAGGGGGTAAGAAAGGTGGGTTTGTAGAGAGTCATTGATTTGGTTCAAAGTTTCTGAGATTTGGATTCATGGAATGGGAGAGTTGCGAGAGAGAAGATTGAGTTTTTAATTTTTTTTTTTAATTTTTAATTTTTTAATATCTACGTGGGCCCATATTGACACGTAGCGCTCAGTCATTATTCGCGTCACTCTATCAATTAACAACCAGACTTAACAACCAACTTAACAGAGATACGAAATTGTTCTAAAATTAAGACTTGAGGTATAACTCTGAGATGAAAAACAATTTAATGTACTAAATATTGAAAATCACGAAACTTAGTAAACTGAGATTAATTCTAATTATTATATAACAGTTATGCTTCTTCAACCTTGAGAAGTGAGACAAGAATCGCTAGTCACCCCTGATAGGTAACCAAAGCCTAGGCTTGTTCGTAGGGAGGAATCACGTGCCACATGGCACAGATATAAATCCCTTCTTCTCGTTCTTGCCCCCAAACAAAAATACATTAAAAAAAAAAGAAAAGAAAATTTGTAACTTACTCAACCGTCCACTGTAGCCGGTGGCCGGTAAAATTAATAAAGCTCTGACTAGAAAAATAGGATAAAAGGAAGGAAAAAAACAGCGTGAACCGCGAGATAAAGTGACTTTTAGGTTTGCACCAATTAACGAGGAGGTTAAAGTTAAACAATTGTTAACTCCTAATTATTTGTTGTTAAGTACGTCGTCGAGCCAGTGCACAAGTTTTAACCGTGATGTTAATGATGACTGAGCGATTTCCAACTTCCGAGGTAAAATTAAAGAGACCAAAATGTGGATTTGTGACTTGTGAGGCAGTTGACTAACGCCGTCCAGCTGATCCGGTTTTCCAATTGGGACTTGGGAGAGGGTTAACGAGTAGATAACGGTGTTTGTGTTTGGATAGAGCACGTGAATGTCAGTCGTCTGTAAAACGCTGTGATTAGTCAAAATCAATGCCCCCTTCGGGGTTGCTCTTTTTGAGAAGGGTACTTCACTTGTCCTTCAGCTCAGTTGAAAAAGGCTTGAATTATTTCTTAGAGTTAATGTAAGAATCTCTTCGACTCTTGAATTAATATTTAAAATTTTTAACACAGAAAATTAAATTTTTGAATTAAATTTTTTTTTATGTTCTAATTTTCTTGGATTAAATTTTTAATCCGAGATTATTAAAGAATAAATTTAGAATATTTTTTTTTGTTAATGTAACTTCCAACAAAAAATTATGTAGACTATCTTAATTTAATGTTATAAATTTTTATTTTTAGTACAACGATATATTTTATACTTAGGAGGTGGAGAGTTTGACTAAGTCACATAAGCAACCTAATTTGGTATCGAATTCGTCATCCACGAGATTCGAACTAAGACCTCTCACTTACAAGTGAAGATGAATACTACCAGACCATAGTACTAAGTGACAATTTTATGAACATTTTAACCTAAAAATATTTTGGGTAAATTACATAATAGCCCCTCAGGTTTGAGGTCTATTACAACCCCATACAACGTCTTTAAAACATTTCACTTTCATACCTCAACTACCATTTTATTTCAAAATAATATCTCTGTTAGATTTTCCATCCATTGGTCTGTTAAATGCTGACGTGGCTGCCACATTTGTGCTGATGTGGCTGCCACGTGGTAAAACAAATAATTTTTTATACATTAAAAATATTATAATATTAACCCAATAAAAAAGAAAGAAAGAAAGAAAAACCCGAACCCATATCCCCTTTCTTCCCCCTCTCATCTCTGCAACCCCCCAAGCGACCCGCATACTTGCAACAAGAAGAAGAAGAAGAAGAAGAAGAAGAAGAGGGAGGAAGAAGAAAAAAAAAAAAAAAACCCCAAACCCAGTTCGTCCCCCACCCACAAAAAACAAGAAGAAGAAGCCCATAACCCTTCCCCTCCCTCCGCCCCACCGCGACCCACCTCCTTTCCCCCCCCGCGACCCACCTCCCTTCCCCCCCCGTCGACCCGCCACCCTGCCCCCCCCCCCCCCCCCCCCCCCGCGACCTTCCGGCGAACTGGAGTCTTTTTTTTTTTTTTTTTTTTTTTTCTCCCTCTTCTTCTTCTTCTTCTTCTTCTTGTTGCAGGTTTTTTTGGGGGGGGGGGGGGGGGACGAACTGGGGCTTTTTTTTTCTCCTCCCTCCTCTTCTTCTTCTTCTTGCAGGTTTTTGGGTTCTAGGTTAGGGATATAGATGTGGGTCGCTTGGGGGGAGGTCGCTGGGGGGGTGAGGGATAGTGGGAAGGGATTTTGTAAATGGGAGTTGTAGAGTGGAGAGGGGGAAGAAAGGGGATCTGGGTTCGGGTTTTTCTGTTTTTTTTTTTTAAATTGGGTTAATATTATAATATTTTTAATGTATAAAAAATTATTTTTTTTACCACGTGGCAGCCACATCAGCACAAATGTGGCAGCCACGTCAGCATTTAACAGACAAATGGATGAAAAATCTTACGGAGGTATTATTTTGAAATAAAATAGTAGTTGAGGTATGAAAGTGAAATGTTTTAAAGATGTTGTATGGGGTTGTAATAGACCTCAAACCTGAGGGGTTACTATGTAATTTACCCAAATATTTATGAACTTCTTGAATTATTTTTTTTATCCATAAAATCTTCAATTAAAATGGTGATCTAGATGAGTAATTTCCAGTAGGGGAATTCTAGCAATCTTTATGTTGACTTTCTCCATTCTCTTATTTATTATATAATGTTATACGAGATCAGTTGACAATACAGAAGAATAAATAAATTAAAGTTACTCATTAACGATCAGTTTTATAAAAAATAAATTAATTTGAAATAGTCATTTTTAATATTACTAAATAAATAGACGAACCATGATAATCAATTAGCACTAAAACTTTAACAATGTTGATCGAAAATTCACACGTGCTTTACATCATCCAATTTGTGTTACTCACTTGTTACGATTGAAAATTCGCCACACATGACGAGGGACCAAACCATGCAAGAGTTTAAAAAAAGGTTGGCTACTCTCTATATTGCTAAGTGTATTTATGGTGAAACCCTCACTTTCTTCATCTTTAAACAATAAACTCAAACGGTGCTTAAATATAGATGATTTTGATTATCGTACAACACACAAATAAGAAGGTTGGTAGCATCTCCAAAGTATAAGTTATGCCGTCTTTTTTGTACAAATAAACTCTTTTACTTGTGCTTTAAGATCGAAAATTTGAGAGATCAATAACCAAAAAACCAAAACATGGGAGATTCATATTTTCAACCCAAACTAATTATTGATTTCATGAAGAAAAAAAAAAGGGTTGACCTTCATATTTTAAGGCCATTCCAAGAATCCATGGATGATAGGTTTGCCACCGGATTCAAAAAAGCTGCTGTTTGCATATATAATTGGTATATGATTCTCTCCCCTCTTTTTCCCTCCTCTCCCCTCACCTCATAATTGAACGGTTACGGTTAAGCAACGTTAACATTTTATATTAATTTTTTATAGCAAGAGAAAGACAAAATAAGAGAATGTGAGATGAGATGATGGAAAGAGGAGGAGAAAAAATCCTAATCCTATATAATTTATATGGTTCAGAAACCTTTATCGCATTAATGGTGTGCCTAAGTTTTTCATAAACAAAGTTAGTTCGTAGCTTTCTCAATAATTAGATAATTATTTTTGCAAAAGTAGGCACCTAGCTTGCTTGCTAAATTGTTATGGCCAATGAAAACTAGGTTGCCATACTTAAATACATGTTCAATTAGATCAAATTTATTTAATGATTTAGGTTTTGGTTATGCTATGGTCAACCTATCAAAACTTATAGGCAATTTATTAAGCTCATTAGCATCCCAAATATGACCATTTCATCCTAATTTACATATTTTATATGCTAACGAATTACGTTTCCGAGATTTTAAACAAAAAAAATTATTGTGGCCTAGATTGGATGCTAATGTCATTCACATTAACTTGAGTGAGTTGGATTTTTTTAACTCGATCTGGTATGAGTTCGATTCTATGACTCTAGTGCGAGTTTGATGCAGCTGAGTTAAATTGAAGATTAACTTTTCCAATCCACTGTACAAGGCCCTTGTCAAACCTAAAAATAAGACAAATAATGGAGTCAAATAATGTAAGCAACAGTGCCATGGAAATTTCATGGGGCTAGGATTTGCTTCATTCTCTCTCTCTAGCTTCTCTGGGATTTCGGATTCCTAGGGATCGATGCAATGCTGCAACAATAATACACAATCACGACTCAGTCCGTGAAATGACTATTATAGCCCTCCTATCAATGATTCCAACCTTTCTATCCTCATCGAATCTTTGTATTAATTAAGAAATTCGGACTACTCAATTTCAATCATACAACTTTTATTATCTTATTACACTGCCATATTTGATAAAAATTCTAAAACTTGAACGATTCAGATCTCTCGGTCCAAAAACTCCGAATACAAACTTGCAGAATGAATCTCATTTCCATTCAATAGGGGCATATTATTTTTCTCAAACGGAATGGACCCCACACTGGGACGGATAGGAGCAGAGAGAGAGGGATGGTCTGTGACTCTCTGCACACTGCCACAACACCAACCTCACTGTGTTGAGTAATAAACCAATTCATGGCAATAACAAGTCGTTTCAAAAGGAATCACCGATTTGGAAATTTTGTATTTTGCTTTGTCAAGTAACGGTAAAAGGGTGTACAAGAGTAAGAAAAAAGATAGCCACCCTCCAACCTATCCATTTCATTTGATTCATGAATGCCATTCCAAGATCTCCTCCCTACCCAAAAGTACAATAATATGGTAATGTGAGAGGTCCGAAATTATACTATGTTTCGGTGTATTTTCATGATCGTAACTTATTAGTCAATACATCTTGATAGTTAGACTGTTGGTCAATGATTTAATGACTCAAATTTTAGATGTATTAACAAAGCCAAAGTAAAAAAGATTTAACTGTTGAAAAACCTGATTTACACGATATACCAAAGTTACTATTCGGTTCAAAACTTGGCCTACTTCATCGTTACGGCACATGCGCAAAAAAAAAAAAAAACACTTGCCCAACCCCTAATTTTTCAGGCTCACCAAACTCCGCCCGTTTGGTCTGACCATCGTCTATTTAGCCGTAGTCCGAGTGCTCGACAAAAGAGTCTCACCAAAATTAGAGCATACATAAAAATTAAGGAGTCATTTCGTAGAAACATTCAGTCTAATAATATATTTCTTTATTTGAAAGTAAGAAATTTTAAATTCATATCGTAACTTGCGAGTTTAGAATTCACTTCTCTAGATTGTAGTCCAGGGTAAAATGTGCCGTTATGTCATATTATATAGAGGAGTTGTGCGTGCAGCGGAGGTCGGTGTCCCGTCCAAACATGGAAATGGGGGCAGTGATGCCTCAATTCCAAGAGCGGGTCCCGTTGACTTGTTACTGTTTGGATAGGTAAAATTAAAAATAACCTCCACTTGTCGGTCACCTAATTAAAAATGTTAATCCCAATGGCATCAATCTTGTAATTTCTTCCCCCAATTAAAGTATAAATATCATAAATAAATGTTGTTAATAATGGAAGGGTAGGGAAGGGAAAGGAAGACTCCGTTGTGTATTGGCATTATATCATAGATCTATCATCCTATAGGTAGAGGCCCGGAGAGAGAAAGAGTTGTGGAGAGAGAGACATTGGAGAGAGTATTGAATTTTGGCGAGAGCAGTGAAGACTTTCCAATTGCTGCGTTGTGTCCTGAAAGAAAGAGAAAGCAGAGAGGAGAACGCAGAGCAATTGATGCAATAAGAAAAGCAGAAACACAAGTACTTCTTACTCAGAGCCTGCAGAGTAACAAGGGAAATGGAAACATGCGAAAGACCAAGGTGACAAGCCCATCTGCTTCTTCCTAAATCCCACTCTTTTCCAAATCAAACCCCACCTTTTTCTTTCTCCACAAGTGCTTATTCGAGGAGCAGATTTTGAGAGAGCCTCCAAAATGGTGACTGGCTGGCGAAGGGCCTTCTGCACATCCATCACCAAAGACAGAGACTCAAAAGTGCTTATTGAGAAGCACCAGCAACATTACAACAACGGCAATCAGCAGAGCCCCAGAATCAACTCCAAATTTGGATTCTTTTCCAACCCTTCAACCACACGCCTCCAATCTCAATCCCAAGCTCAATCTGTAGTCTCCAGCCCCGGCCTCCGCTGCCGAACCACCGCCACCAACACCGCCACTTCCTCACTACCCAACTCCCCAAAACTCCAATGCAACGTCTCCTCCGCCGCCACAACCCCCAAAAAAGCCAGCAGCTACAGCCCTAGACTGCTTTTCCACTTCCAGCGCTCCAACCCATCGTCCCCAAAATCCCCCTCCAGCTTCTCCCTCCTCAAGTCCACCCTACGCCTCTCCAAAGTAAGCATCTTTTTTCCACAATCCCCTTTTCATAATTTCCTTTTTTTTAAAAAAAAAAAAAACAGAGGAAAAAAAAATTCAACTTTTAGTACCGAAAACAATATAGTAACGATTCTTTTTCCTTCTTTTTGCAGAGTAGATGCGGAATCTGCTTACAGAGTGTGAAAAGTGGTCAGGGCAGCGCCATTTTTACGGCGGAGTGCTCCCATTCCTTCCACTTCGCCTGCATCTCCGCCCACGTCAAGAAGAACAGCCTCCTCCTGTGCCCCGTCTGCAGTACCGCCTGGAAGGAGCTGCCGTTAATCTCCGTCCACAAACCACAAACCCAACACAAACCGCCGCCAATTTCATCGCCGAAGAAGCCCAGAGACGTCAAGACTAAGCCTCTGAGAGTTTACAATGACGATGAGCCGCTTTCGTCCCCAACCTCCGGTTCCCGCTTCAACCCAATACCAGAAGAGAACGACGACGAAAACGACGCCGTTGAATTCCAGGGGTTCTTTGTGAATACGAGTTCCAAGCCTCAATCGCGTTTTGCCTCGGCTGACCGGAATGTTAAGAATGTGGAGGTCAGTCTGTTGCCGGAATCGGCGGTTGTGGCGGTCGGGAGGAGTTATGAGACGCACGCGGTGGTTCTGAAGCTCAAAGCACCGCAAACCAATGAGTCCAAGACAGCGTCTTTAGAGCGTCGAGCTCCGATTGACTTGGTGACGGTGGTGGACGTGAGCGTAAGTGCGAGCAATGCGAAGATTCAGATGATGAAGCGCGCGATGCGACTTGTCGTTTCGTCGCTCCAGCGACACTGACCGTCTCTCAATCGTCGCGTATTCCTCCACTTCGAAGAGGCTGCTACCGCTCCGGCGAATGACCTCTGCTGGTCGTCGTTCGGCGCGTCGGATTGTGGACGCGCTCTGCGGCGTCGGGCAGGGGATGTGTGTTAACGACGCGCTCAAGAAGGCCGCGAAGGTGATCCAAGACCGGCGCGAGAAAAATGCCGTCGCGAGTATCATGCTTCTATCGGATGCCGTACAACCAGAAGCCAATCAGAAGCGATCCTCTTCCCCCGTCGTGTCCTCCACGCGCCTCCCTCACCTCGACATCCCCGTCCACACCGTCGCACTCGGGGATGGTTGCGACGACGCGCTAGCGAAGTACGTCGGAGGCTTACTTAGCGTCGTGGTCCAGGATCTCAGTCTCCAACTTGGTGTCGCTTCGGGTTCAAGCCCGGCCGAGATCGCCGCTGTGTATTCACTCACGGGTCGGCCCGCTGCTCTAGGATCCGGGTCGATCCGACTCGGAGATCTCTACGCCGGAGAGGAGCGAGAGTTGTTAGTCGAACTGAAAGTGCCGGTTTCCGTCTCCGGCGGGCCCCACTCATCCCAGAACGCGATGTCCGTGAGGTCCACACACAGGGACCCGTCGTCCAATGAGCTTGTGTATTCAAAAGAGCGGGTCCTCCTCGTACCTCGATCACAGACCGTCCGATCGTCATCGTCGAACCCAAACATCGAGCGGCTAAGGAACCTCCACGTGGCGGCAAGAGCCGTGGCGGAGTCGCGGAGGTTCGTGGAGAGGAGCAGCGACTTCTCGGGCGCGTACCACCTGCTATCGTCGGCGCGAACGTTGCTCGTGCAGTCGAGCTCGGCATCGGCGGAGGAGTTCCTCCGCGGCTTGGAGGGGGAGATGGCGGAGCTTCAGCGGCGGCGGCAGATTCAGCTGCTGGCGGAGGTTGAGGCGAAGCAAAGCAAGAAGGGATGCAATAATGGACAAGCAGAGGAGAAGCAAGAGCCGCTAACGCCGACGTCGGCTTGGCGCGCGGCTGAGAAATTGGCTAAGGTGGCTACGATGAGGAAGTCGATGAACAGAGTAAGCGACTTACACGGCTTCGAAAACGCCAGATTTTAGTTTATTTTAGTTTTGATATATTTTGTAAGTGTAATACAAAAAGGAACATAATGATATTAAAAATTAAATGATGATGAGAAAAAGTATTTCAAATAATGGGCCGAGGCCCATAATGGCGACAAGCGGTAACGGACGGCTTGGCCCTTTTGGAAAGGAGTGGATAGTGATAGTGATAGTGGAGAGAAAGAGAGAAAAAAGGAAAAAACATTGAACAAAATACCCCACAAGAAAAAATTTATATGAAACGTTTTGTTGGTGGGGGTGACTCTTTTGGTTTTGTCTCTATCAATCAGTATATTCCCCACCAAAAACCCAAGGAGTTGTGCTTTATTAGTCGCATGGCGTCTTAGCCGTTGATGAAGACGAGAGCTGTAGTGGAATCGGCCATCATCAACGGCTATATCAGCATTTACATGCGACTGAAGCTAGCACTTTTCATACTTTAAACCCAATAATATATATATTATGTAAAGGAGCAGAAGGGGATGGGTTATGGATTTTTTAAATGATGATGCATGTTTTGGTTTTTGGGTTATTTTGGAAATGGTGGTTGGGAATAATCAATAAAGAGGTGCAGGTGATAATGTATGGGTAAGGGTTTTGTAAGTTAGTGTGATGTTGGTGTGGTTTTTGGTGGGTTTAACCATGACAAACAATCATGCTTTTGCAGAAAGAGGCAGAGGATGATGCCAAGGGCCAAAACAGTTTGAATATAGATTGTTTTTTCTTTTCAATAATTCTATATGCTATTTCGGAGGATAGGATACTTCCGGACTTTTCGATTGTATTTTTTGTATCTGCTTACGAATTTTAGAGTTGAGGGGATTTGATTAGGCCTAATCAGTGTTCAATTTCTATGAACAAATTGGAATTTTTTTTATGGACACCAAGTGATTGATTGAATTAGCTATTAGATTGAATTAATCAAAAGAGAATCCGTAAATATAATTAAGCATAAGAGTGCAAAAGATTAAAAAGGAAGTGCGAAAATCACTTCCTATTTTGTAAATCTCAATTCATGTGTTAGTTTATTATTTTGAAATTAAGCTCAAGTAGATAAGACGTCTAACCATTCACCTCATGTCCTGTATTTGGATTCGCCTCTCTCACTTGTATCACAAAAATAAAATAAAAAAACAAAAGGAGGAAAGGAAAGAGAGAGATGTGCAGCACATGTTCCCTTTATCCATCATAATGTTAGGAGAGGAGGGTCATTCCCAATCAATGGAGATCCCACGATTGTCACAAATGAAATGGGGGTCATGATAACTTGTTTGGATAGGATGCATGCACGTTACTTTAATACAATATATAAGTATATATATATATATATATATAATTTGTATATAGTTTGCATGATTGTGTCACCACAACCACATTTAAGTTTCTGAATTGACATGCCATCTTCCCTCCTTCATATAACATATATTGGTTTTGTGTGAATCCGTGTGACGCAACTATTATTGGCAAGGTCCTAGTTTGATATTTTTATTTTTTGAATAAACGATATGATCTACATTAAGGAGGATAGGGGCGAGCTTAGCTTCATAATGGGCTAACAATAATATGGTTGAAATTTGCTTTTGGCGAGAATCAAACTTAAGACCTCTCATTTATCAGTGAAGAGAAATATCACTAGACCGTAGTACTAAGTGGCTACAACTTGATATTTAAAACTCACTCAAATAACTTGTTTGCGGATATTCACGCTCCGAGAATGTCATTCTGTAATCGAACATCTATATTTTACAAAATGAGTGAAGAACGACAAACCAAGAGTATGAATTGTGTACATCGAAAGCTTGCGAGCAACCTGATTTACCAAAACAAACATAAATGTTCTCCGGTCACCAAGTGAAAGCACATTCATTCTCCACTCATAATATCCAATCCAATTCTTGGTCACCATGTGACCAAGAGAACGTGACTCACAAAACAAAACTTGTAAATATATCAAGATGTCCAAATCTCCACCTTTAACCGGGAAATAATCAGATGCTTTGTATAATTAAGAAAAACTCTTCCCTCCCCTGGAAGTAACTAGTAAGTGACTAATCACATGCTTATATTCATGGACCACTTACATTCCATCGTATTTACTCCTAATACCATGACTTGAGTTGCACGTTAGTAAAAAGTTAAAAAGGTAAAAATAATAAAAATGTTCTCAAACACTTTACAAGGCTAAATCTTTACATAAAGGGGAGGGAGGTGACAGTAACTTAAGCTTGCAAAAAGGGGTTTGATTTCTTCTGAATCACACTCTTCCTTCTTCCATGGTTCTCTTCTGGCCACTGGAAGCACTTTATAGAGGGAAACTCATCATTTCCTTAAATTTCGCACACTTTGGAAGCACTTTTTCCATGAGTGGCTGCTTTTCAAATGTGCTTATCTCAAAAGCACCACCAATATAATTTATATCTCAAAAGGCATATCCATATAAGCTGAACACTATAACTCGGCGTACATAATTCACCACCATGATATGATTACATGTGCGTGTGGAACTGTGGGGGTATCCTAGTTCCCACAATGTGTGACATGAATCAAAGCGGGGGTCTTTCGCTATGAATGGAGTTCGAGGGCTTATTCGTAAACATATCAAGTATCCAAAATGATTGAAAGAATTTACTATTTACAACAAATGCTTCAACAAACCCAACAAACTGGCTTTTCACACGGCACCACAACCACACATCCTAACTACACAACACAGCATGACTAGTTTCCACAACCTTTACCCTGTGTGGAAGAAACTCGGTTGCAACTAGTTCCTTTTGCAGATACATCACAAAACAAGCGGCCTACACTCTGCTGAATCGACATCGCAAGGACAGTATGGACACTTGAAAGATTTTGTACCGTTCTTTGACATCTTCGTAATAGACTGCTTGCAGAGCACATGTCCACATGACATCAACATAGGCGGATTTTCTTCTGTTGATTGTTCCTTTGACACTGGACACACAAAAATAGAATGGAATTGAAACTCACGGTCTAACTCCACTGGTACAGGTAACTGCTTCATAGACTGCCATTCCTGTCTCTTTCCTGCCATTACAGTCATAAACTTGACAAGAGGTGGCAAACCACGAATCCCTGCCTCCATGGTCACACTCAACGGGCTCTTGTAAGACTGGCCCAGAATATTGCACAACTGCCTGGTTAGCTCTCCCGTCACTTTGTCCCAATTGGCTGGTGATAATAAGTGAGAGTATGGGGAGTGCTCAAGCCTTCCAGTCCACAGAAGAGCCCCCATGAGCTTTTGTATTTCAACCATATGGTCGGAAGCAAAAGGAGCAAGACAATTTTTTGAATACTGGAGAGCTCTATCTCTATTTCCCTTTTGCACTATTTCAACATATTGCAGTCTGTGAAGTTTCAGTAATAGGTCTGATCCATTTGGTTTGAGTTTATCAGAGTTAAACATGGCCCAGTTCAGTGCTGGCTCTGGATTCCGATGTTCCATTGCATCAACTATCCCAAACAATTCCTGAAACTGAGATTTCATAGCCGATGCAGATTCTGATTCCCCAGTCTCACTTGTAAAACAATCACCAACTTCGAATAGGCCCTGCCGATAGAAATGGCTGCCAATTATCTCATTGACTGTGTGGGTATCAAAGTCAATGTTTCTATAAGCCTTGGATATATCAGGAACGAAGGATTTCTCCAGAATCTTTGGATACTTGCTAAATGCTAGGTTCAGTTCCTTCTGCGTGCTTTCCAACTGACTGAGTGGAGCTATATCTTTTAACTTGGTTTTAAGATCAGCAAGTGCAGACTTACAATCAATCTGAGATTCACGATCATTGGATGATTGTAGCTTCTGTAATGTCTGCTTGATTTCTATGTCGATCAGATTGAACATTTCTTGAGCTTTAGAGCTTGACAGCTTTTGTTTCTTTGTAACACGATCAAATGCATCTTTAATGGCAGTCAGCTCCATTTTTATTTATACTGCTGTATCGGTATCAGCAGTAGTTTGTGATGAGAAATGAAGATGAAAGGATCTACACAAAAAAGAGGAAAGAGTTCTTATAAGCTTAAAATGTTAAAGCATAGCGTACAACTGTATCTGATCAAAATGCACATGAGAAATCAAAGGCCTGATTGGAAACTGCCAAATACATTCCTCTACACAGACATTAAGAAGCAACACAAAGAAGGTTAGCTTAACTTCACATGAAATAGTTTATTCTCAAAACACGAATAGAGAAATACACCCTAAAAAAATAAAAGATAGGGCTTTTCACATTTAAGTCCTTGATAACATCAGACGTTATAGAAGAACAGTTAAAACTCAATACTTTAGAGAAAAACTTAACTTACTTTGTAACACCATATGAATTTCACAACTAAGAATCATTTAGAACATGACAAGTGGATAGATGAGGGTTTTTATTTTCCTTCTCCAATTGAGCTCTTCAAGTGTTTTTCTATAAAATAAAAAAACCTTATAGTTGGGGTTTTTTTTCTTTCAAATTTACAAAATAACGATATGGAAGTATAATGGGTGTGAAAGTTCATATTGATGGCTTAAAGCAAACGAAAAATTCTTACAATGAAAATCTTCGGCGAACACAGCTAATCAGGTGTCACAAATTTACCAAAATGTAGAAGAGTCCCTTGACTCATTCAAATGATATGGAAAATTGTATTTCTCACATACTTTGGATACCATGTGATTTATAAGTGGCTTTAGTCTCCCTATGCTTTATTTCCTCCCAACGGGAGATACAGATAAACCATATGAGTTCGGAGCTAGTTAGGCATTGGACCCGGTTCAGCAAGGGCTATGGCATAAGTCATCTTACACACTAGAACAAACAAAGATTGACATTGTATTTCCAAATTCTTTCTACACTTGTCTATTGCCCCCAAAAACATACAGCCACCTTAACATACAATAATTTGGATATGTAGCGTGCATAAAGTGAAAGAAGTATGGTATTTGTGCAAAATATAATGAGAGTTAATTCCCTACACTAATCGCCTTTCGCATTAGCAAGGTAAAAATCAGAGAGCTTAAAACGGGTGAAAAATCTAAGTCAGTTAAAAGACTAGAATTAAACACTTGCACTTAATCAAGCTTCTTCTTGGTTGTTACTGGGAAATTGTAAATCATTTACAGACGTATTATGGCACGGGAATACTATGATATCCTCCCCAGATTACAAACCGGTTCAAGGGTGAACCATTTTTTTTAAATTTTAATATTTTATACAGTTAAGTTTTAAACTACTCCAATCTACAGGAGATTTGAACTCAGATTCAATGGAGGGAGCACACTGTACTGGCCAACTAGCCTAATCTGCAGCAGAAATCAGCAATATGGTATGAAAAGGGAAAGCCTTGACATACTAAAAGAACCTAAAAATTCGACATGCTGGGTCAATTTTTTTTAGGGTAATTAACATAACACTAAGTATTACGATGATTGAACAGCAACACTGCTATATAGAGAAGTCCAATACAAGCTTGAAGCTTTTTTTTTTTTTTTTTTTTTCTTTTTGTTTCAGAAATCAAGCGATCGATAATTCCATCTCTTTGAGATTTCAGGTGATGCATATGAATTAAATTGATCAACGCAAACGAAAGATTCATTGAACAATCACATCTGCTATTATCTTCAATCTTTCATCTTTTCTAACTTGCACATTGAAAGAAATTTCATATTTCTGTGCCGTGTGTGTAAGAGAGAGAGAGAGAGAGAGAGAGTACCGTGAGATGAATTCGAAGTTGGGAGAGTAGCGAAGGGTTTCTGCACATCAGCCGGAGATATGGCGAAAGAGAGTTGCAGATCGGCGAAAGAAGATGGCGAATATGTGTGATTTAGGTTTTATCAGTTAAAATTCTTAGGGGTCGATTTTGTAAGAACAATGATTATAAAGGGTAACACGCTACCAAAACTCTGTTTTATTTTTCTCCGAGTAATATTTTTCTACTCTAAACACTCTGTGGTAGATTAATAGAATTTCTTGTTTATAATCTAAAACAATTCATTATATATTATTGTGTTAAAAAATATCATTTCTGAAAAAAGAAAAAAAAATCCAAATAAAGAAATCGTTTAGTCAATAATCTGTAGCAAATAGATAGACGTTTTGTAATGCTTTTACCGAATCTGTTCAATTGTTTTTATATAATTCGATGACTAAATTTTTAAGATTTTATTGATAATAAAAATTTTACATAGTGATTTATAATATTAACGATTCCGATCATAGACACAAAATTTCGTAAATCACTCATGAAGTATTTCAAGAAGAAACGCCAAGTTAATTCCTTTTTCTTTTGTTTACCCTGTTTTCTGCTTTTCGTTTGTTTTAAAAAAAAAAAACATTTGTTTGATCTCGGCTGCTTGTAAATAAATCAAAGGATAAAGGCCTAGGGGTGTTTTTGGACGGATCGTACCGGAAA
Organism: Cotoneaster glaucophyllus; assembly: GCA_036320875.1. NCBI lineage: Eukaryota > Viridiplantae > Streptophyta > Magnoliopsida > Rosales > Rosaceae > Cotoneaster > Cotoneaster glaucophyllus. The sequence goes on from CM070062.1 coordinate 12,646,262, forward strand.
TAACATTTTCAATTCTTGTTTCAAAATTTTGAAATATTTCTTTGGACTTTTTCATACATGCAATTTGTTGTATTTTCTTAAAATTTAGTACATACTTATGTATAAATTCAATTAACTTTTTGGTATACTAGTAGGCTTATCTTTTTTAATATATATATATATATATAAGTGTGTCATTCAGTACTACAGTCTGAAGGTATTTCTCATGACCCAAACAACGCAGCTTTGTAGTAAGTATCACATTAGAGTTTACATGACCCAGCAGGAGACAGCAGGAGAAGCATAACTGACTCAGAAGGATGAGGCAGCATGTCCTTGTCTTGGGGTCCAGATCATGATGTATTCAAATTAGCCCCAGGGGATGTGGATTTCTTTAACCGCCGGCCGGTAAAAAGAATTTTCTGTTTACAACAAATGCTTCAACAAACCAAACAAACCAGCTTTTGACACGGCACCATAACCACATATCGTAACTACACAACAGAGCATGACTAGTTTCTACAAGCTTAACCCAGTGTGGGGAGAAACACGGTTGCAACTAGTTCCTTTTGCAGATGCATCAGAAAACAAGCCGCCTACAGTGTGCGGAATTGACGTCGGAAGGGCAGTATGGACACTTGAAAGATTTTGTACCGTTCTTTGACATCTTCGTAATAGACTGCTTGCAGAGCACATGTCCACATGACATCAACATAGGCGGATTTTCTTCTGTTGATTGTTCCTTTGATACTGGACACACAAAAATAGAATGGAAATGAAACTCACGGTCTAACTCCACTGGTACAGGTAACTGCTTCATAGACTGCCATTCCTGTCTCTTTCCTGCCATTACATTCATAAACTTGACAAGAGGTGGCAAACCCTGAATCCCTGCCTCCATTGTCACACTCAACGGGCTCTTGTAAGACTGACCCAGAATATTGCACAACTGCCTGGTTAGCTCCTCCGTCACTTTGTCCCAATTGGCTGGTGATAATAAGTGAGAGTATGGGGAGTGCTCAAGCCTTCCAGTCCACAGAAGACCCCCCATGAGCTTTTGTATTTCAGCCATATGGTCGGAAGCAAAAGGAGCAAGACAATTTTTTGAATACTGGAGAGCCCTATCTCTATTTCCCTTTTGCACTATTTCGACAAATTGCAGACTGTGAAGTTTCAGTAATAGGTCTGATCCATTTGGTTCGAGTTTATCAGAGTTAGTCACGGCCCATTTCAGTGCTGGCTCTAGATTCCGATGTTTCATTGCTTCAACTATCCGAAACAATTCCTGAAACTGAGATTTCATAGCGGCTGCAGATTCTGATTCCTCAGTCTCATTTATAAAACAGTCACCAACTTCGAATAGGCCCTGCCGATATAAATGGCTGCCAATTATCTCATTAACTGTGTGGGTATCAAAGTCAATGTTTCTATAAGCCTTGGATATATCAGGAATGCAGGATTTCTCCAGAATCTTTGGATACTTGCTAAGTGCTAGGTTCAGTTCCTTCTCTGTGCTTTCCAACTGACTGGGTGGAGCTATATCTTTTAACTTGGCTTTAAGTTCAGCAAGAGCAGACTTACAATCAATCTGAGATTCATGATCATTAGATGATTGTAGCTTCTGTAATGTCTGCTTGATTTCTTTGTCGATCAGATCGAACACTTCCTGAGCTTTAGAGCCTGACAGCTTTTGTTTCTTTGTAACACGATCAAATGCATCTTTAATGGTGGTCAGCTCCATTTTTATTTATACCACTGTATCGGTATCAGCAGTAGTTTATGATGAGAAATGAAGATGAAAGGATCTACAAAAAAAGAGGAAAGAATTCCTATAAGCTTAAAGCGTTAAAGCATAGCGTACAACTGTATCTGATCAAAATGCACATGAGAAATCAAGGGCCTGATTGGAAACTGCCAAATATGTTCCTATACACAGACATTAAGAAACAACATAAATAAGGTTAGCTTAACTTCAAATGAAATAGTTTATTCTCAAAACACGAATAGAGAAATACACCCCCAAAAAAAGGATAGGGCTTTTCGCATTTAAGCCCTTGATAACATCACACTTAACAGAAAAACAGTTAAAACTCAATACTTCAGAGAAACTAAGAATCATTTAGAACAGGACAAGTGGATGGACAAGGGTTTTTATTTTCTTTCTCCAATTGAGGTGTTTTTCTAATTTACAAAATAACAATATGGGAATATAATGGGCGTCAAAGTTCATATTGATGGCTTAAAGCAAACGAAAAACTCTTACAAGGAAAATCTTCGGCGAACACAGCTAATCAGGTGGTACAAATTTATCAAAATGTATTAGAGTCCCTTGACTCATTCAAATGATATGGAAAAATCGTATTTCTCACATATTTTGGATACCATGTGATTTATAAGTGGCTTTAGTCTCCCTATGCTTTGTTTCCTCCCAATGGGGATACACATCAACCATATGAGTTCGGAGCTAGTTAGGCATTGGACCCATACAGCAAGGGCAATGGCATAAGTCATCTTACACACTAGAACAAACAAAGACTGACAGTGTATTTCCAAATTCTTTCCACAGTTGTCTATTGCCCCCAAAAACATACAGCCACCTTAACATACAATAATTTGGATATGCAGTGTACATAAAGTGAAAGAACTATGGGATTTCTGTAAAATATAACGAGAGAGTTAATTCCCTACACTAATCGCCTTTCAAGTTAGCAAGGTAAAAATCAGAGAGCTTAAAAGGGTTAAAAATCTAAGTCAATTACAAGATTTTGAATAATCACTTGCACTTATTTAAGCTTCTTCTTGGTTGTTACTAGGAAATTGTAAATCATTTACAGGCGTCTTATGGCACGGGAATTCGATGATATCCTCCCCAGATTACAGACTGGTTCAAGGGTCAACCATTTTTTTTTCTTTTAACATTTTGTACAGCTATGTTTTAAACTGCTCTAATCTACAGGGAGAGAGATTTGAACTCAGATTCAATGGAGGGAGCACACTGTACTGGCCAACTAGCCTAATCCGCAGCGGAAATCAGCAATATGGTATGAAAGGGGAAAGCCTTGACATATAAAAAGAACCTAATTCAACATGTTGGGTCAATTTTTTTAGGGTAATTAACGTAATAATAAGTATAAAATACGATGATTGAACACCAACAGCAACACTGGTATATAGACAAGTCCAATACAAGTTTGAAGCTTTTTTTCTTTTTGTTTCAGAAATCAAGCGATCGATAATTCTCTCTCTTTGAGATTTCAAGTGATGCATACGAATTAAATTGATTAACGGAAACTAAATATTCATTGAACAATCACATCTGCTATTACGTTAAATCTTTCATCTTTTTTAACTTGCACAATTGAAAGAAATTTCATATTTCTGTGCCGTGTGTGTGTGTGTGTGAGAGAGAGAGCGAGAGAGTACCGTGAGATGAATTCGATGTTGGGAGAGTAGCAAAGGGTTTCTGCCGGAGATATGGCGAAAGAGAGTTTGCAGATTAGCGTCAGAGATGGCGGATATGTGTGATATAGGTTTTGTCAGTTAAAATTCTTAGGGGTCGATTTTGTAAGAACAATGATTATGAGGGGTTAAACGGTACCAAAACTCTGTTTTATTTTTATTTTTCTCAGAGTAATATTTTTCTTTGAATAATGGTTAGCTCATTAAGGTTGAGGAAGGATTCATACTCTTAACACTCCGTGCACGATTTACATAATTTCGTGTTTATAATCCAAAACAATTCGTATTATATATTATTGTGTAGAAAATTATCTCAGCAAAAAAATAAAAAATAATAAAAAAGTAAAGCTAAGGTTGTTTAGTGAATAACTTGTAACAAATTGATTGACAGTTTGTAATGCTTTTATCAAATTTGTCTATTGTTTTTATATAGTTCAATGGCTAGATTTTTTTTATTTTTTATATTTTATTGATTTTTTGTAGAAAAAAGTTTTATATAGTTATTTATAATATAAACGATTCCGATTATGGACACAAAATTTCATGAATTAGTCATGAAATATTTCAAGGAGGAGCATTTGTTTACCCTTTTTCTTCTTTCTGTTTGTTAAAAAAAAATTATTTATCTTATCTTGGCTTCTTGTAAATAAATCAAAGGATATAGGCCTAGGGGTGTTTATGGACGGATCGAACCGGAAATAACTTTTCAATTTCGTTTTAAATTTTGGAATCGAATTGGATTATATTACAATTTTTATATTCAAAAATATATTTGGACTTTCTCATACTTGCAGTTTGTTGTATTTTCTTAATATTTAGTATATGCTTATGTATAAATTCAATTAATTTTTTGGTATACTAGTAGGTTTATCTTTTTTAATATATATAAGTGTATACCAGTAGAGCTTTAGTGCGTCCACTAGCTCTGGTGTTCCTAATACCACCACCTTCTTTTCGCCGTCTACCTTTATTGACAGTGTTGCTTGTGGTCACTCATCGTTGGTTCTCTTAACTTCGTGGTTGTGCTCGGATTGATGATTGGGGGTTTGCTGATGAGATCGACGAGGAGATGCTTGGTTGGAGAGGTGAATTTGTGTTGGTCGAGATTAGGGGTGGGCAAACAGGTAGAGGAACCGCGGGTCGGGGCAGGTAATGGCGGTTCGGGGCGGGTACGGGTCGGTTCTTACTTTTAAAAAAGAGAAACGGGGCGGGCCGGGGAAGGCCTTTGTGATTTTCGGTTCGGGCCGGTTCCTGGAGTATAGGAACCGCGGGTACCCGGACCGGCCCGTTTGTAATTAAAATGGACGGACCAGATTGATGAATAAGCTACCATATCTAATCTGAACCGTTAGTTTTAGTTTTACCCTAAGTTCTCTATCTCTCTCTCATCTCGACTCTCGCTCTCTCACTCTCAGACTCTCAGTCAGTCCCTCGACGGTTCCCTTCCCTCCTTGACAGTTCCCTTCCCTCGACTACTCCGATCGTCCTCCCCTCACCAACCGTCGATTCTCCTCGGCGAAGACAACGGCACCACCACCCATCATCCTCCTCGTCAACATCCCAGAGAACCTAGGGGCCAGGCCATCACCCCTGCCGTCGATTCTCTCCTCTTCGACAGCAACCCCCGCCGTCGTGACCGCCATCACCCCATCACCGTCGTCGAGGACACTGGTACCAGCCATCATCCCTCTAAAATTTAATTTGAAATTTTGAATTTTGGGTGTAGGGATTTTAGGGTTTTTAAATTGGAATTTGGGATTTTAGGGTTTTTTTTTCCAGAATTCTGATGCCTCTGCATAACATGTTGTTGTATATGTGTATATATATACATGTGTGTGTTTGTGTGTTTGAAATTTTCGAAGTGAGATTTCAATAAAAATGTTTTCTAAGAAAATAATTCAAGCGTTCTGGGTTGTTGTTACCACTTACTGTTGGATTTATTAATGTTAAGAAGTTACTGAGATCTATTAATCTGTGCTCAGTTTCCAAATCCCGGTTGTTTTAATTAATTTCAGCACGTAGAGAGAGTCAGGTGGTTGAATGAATTGTGAAGATCTAGTAACCTTTTGTGTTGTCTTATGGAATCTTGATTAAGCATAATTTTTTCCGACACAAAACAAACTTATTTGCGTATCTGTGAAGTTTGGTTGGGTGCTCCTTGTCTGGTCTTTTGTAAATGAACTTTGGATTTCTTTTTCGACAGACAAGGATGTGAGTTTGGTTGAATTGTGTCTAACAACTTAATTTACATGTTTAGAATCTTTTTTTGCTCCCTAAATGCTGGTTTGTTTGAAATGTTGATTTGAGTGCTTGTTATCGTTAAAAAACTTCCATGTTTATATAGTTGGGATCCTGTTTTCCGGTCTCGTTAGTTTGCTTTGGACGGAATAATTTCTATGTAGAGTATGGAATGGCACTTAAGTTGATAAAATTAATTTCAAAACGTGGTTTCCATTTTCTCTATGGCGGTTGTAAAAAGTTTTGTAATTGAAGCATGCAATACTTTTTAGTGCAGGTCACTCTTGTTTAGACTTTACTTGAGCGAAATTCAGATTCAGTTTCAAGGAGATTTTTCGACAATGAGGTTTTTCTATTTTAACTCTTCCTACTGATAATATTTGCCCAGATGTATGATTGTCGCGAGACAATAATTCTGTTACAGTCAGAAATTCACACACACTTTGTTTTGCAGATGCTGCAACTGTGCTAATGATAAAAAGGAGCACCATGACTCTTAAGTATATTAAATTAATTGAACAGTCGTCCCCTCCCCTTTTCTCTTAAAATAATGCTTACACGGAAGTTCTAGAATTAACTCGTAACTTAATTCCAGGAGAACTTGCCGAGAGAATTTGGTGCCTTTACATTCTTCATGTTAATGGCTTTCATGTAGCTTGAACTGTTTTGAAATATTTGCTGGTCATCTGTAAGCATATTTATCCTCCATGCAAATCTGAATAATTTCTACTTCATTAGTCATTTAGTGCTCGTTATATGAAGTGTTAGATTAATTTCTGTAGGCTCAAATTTATGGAACTAAATATATAAGTCGAAATCTAATAAATCGTTTGAAGTTGGAACAAAAGAAAGTTTGAAAGGAGCATTTTCTTTTTTGGTTTGGGGAACTTGTGACTATTCTGTACAAATTTTGCAATCTGTGCAGTTTGCAATCTGTACAAATTTTATTATTATTTTTTTCTTTTCAAAAAAGAAAAAAAAGAAAAAGGGACCCGTGGACCCGTCCCGAACCGCCCCGTTTGAAACGGGCCGGGTAAGGTCTGGTTCCTAAACTTAAAATCCCTCTACCCGGCCCGGCCCGGCCCGTTACATTTTAAAACGGGTAGGTCCGGTTCCTTCAAATTTGGGCCCGGCCCGGCCCGTGCCCAGCCCTAGTCGAGATGCATAGTTTTTTTTAGCTTTTTTGTTTTTTTTTTTATTGTTTATTGTTTATTGTTTTTGGTTTTGTTTTGTTTCGGGCCTCAACTTTTGGTTGGTTTGTTTGGGTGGTCCACTTTTGCTTGTTTGTGCTTTTTGGTCTTTGAGTTTATATATTGTAATTTGTGTTGTTGGTAATGAATTTTACCTTTTGGTAAAAAAGAAAAAGAAAAAGAAAACTTGAATTTGATAAAACGTATTCATATCCCATCTCTTTGGATTGACATGTAGCCAATTATTACATATAATTTGGGGCCACTCAGGGATATGAATTTGATCTCCTCCAAGCTTGGAACTCCCACCATCTTCTGTTTTGTTTATTGATTTCTCCAAGAAATATAAATATATAGTAGCCGCCTCCCCCCAAACCAGACAAATGCTGGCCATACCATATTATGTTCATACTTCCATTCCTCTAGTTTGACACATCAACGTCACAATAAACATATAATTGCCTCTACCACATAGTCCCTTCCCAGTTGTTTTATTTTTATTTTTAATTTTTATTAAGAGGAGAGAGAGAGTTAAAAATATTACATTAATTTAAAAAAAAAAAAGAAAATTTTGAACTCAGAATACATAGGTAGAAACCCAACACTCTTCTTAGTTGGTTACTTTTCTTTCCTCCTCTAAATTAAAGCCACTACCAAACCTCACCTCATCAATTCAAGAAGCATATTCTTGAAAGTTTCCCTCCATAATTGTTAGATTATGGTTTATTTGAATTGTGAAGTGTGATATGCAGATCAATTTAAAGTTAATTAATCAAGATATAAATGGATCTCTAATTGTTACACATTACTTTATCCATATGATTGCAATACGCAAAGAGAGTTTAAATGTATTATGTATGATATTTATCTTAACGACAACCACAAGGCTTATTGTGACAACCCGTCTCTAACTTTACGATTTTATTGATTTTAACTGAGTGAAATTACGAAAATGCCCTTGAGGCAACGGCGTTGTTTTTGTTGACCGTCTTGTCGTGTCACAATTAATGTTTTCGAATAGATTTCGAAACCACTAACACATAGGCTTTAGGTCATTCGTGATTTGAGACGAGAAAAGAGACGTTACGGATGCTAGAAGTTTCTTAAATAAAATGTGAATTAAATTTTTGTAGGAATTCCTATTAAATTGGGAAGAGTTCAAAAAAAAAAAAAATACACACACCCACGGAGATTAGATGCTGCCCAGATGGCAGCAAGAAGGGGAGAAAGAAGAGAACATTGGTTGCCTAATTGGAGAAGAGGGGGGGACGAACCAGTAGGAGAAGAGGGGTGAGAGATGAACCAATGAGAAATCAAAGAAAGGAGAGAAAGGAGAGTGGTGCAGAGCACCCAACCAGTTCGACCCGTACACCCACGACGACCTGGTTTCTAACCGGTGTGAATTCCGGCCAACTTCCACCATTTTTCAGGTGATTTTACCCATCCACTACCTGCAACCAAACTCCACGACCTCCCATCTACCATTCCCGCCCAAGATTGAAGGGTTTTAGGTCCAAATTCGCGAAGAATCACCGGAGGGACCGAGAGCTCTTGGCAGCGATCCATAGAATCTGAAGGCCCCGACCACCACCACCACTTCCAAATCACTCCTTGGGGTGCCAGGAACAAACCCCAAACAACTGTAGGAGCGGCGGAGCACCGGAGAAGACAAATCGAACTCACCAATTTCTAGGGTTTCCGACGGGTTTGAGTAAAATTGGAGTTTTTCCCGGCCAAATTGGCCTTGGCCACATGTATGAAAGTTGTTCCTCTCATTGAGATCTTCATTCTTTTAAATTTTGGTAATTTTTGGAAATAGTTGATTTTTCCGACGAGTCGAGGCGGCTTACCGCCGTGTATGGTGGCGCGTGGGCTGAGGCATCCCCTGACTTTCCTAGGCTAAATTTGATTCTCCAATTCGTATGTGAAGTCCAATTGATGAATTTACGTCGTTTGAACCTAGTTCCATTAAGGTCCGCCACTTGATTTTTATAGCAATCGACGATCCGACCATTGGATTGTCATCAAACTTTAATACATTATAGTACGTAATATATGAGGATCATAGAAACTTATGGATTGGAAATCTAACATACGGATCTTCCCGAATTGGATTTGTAAGTTCATAAAATAAATCGTCAGCCTCCACTTAAGTTTAGCTATTGGCGGAGATCCAACTGTTGGATCGTAATGAAACTTTAGTATGATGTTTTAGAAGCATAATGTGTAAGTTATGGATCGGAAATCTGAGATGCGGGTCTTCGGATTGAGTTACGTAAGGTTGTGGACCCTATCGTCGATCTTTGACTGACGGTTGATTTTTGGTTAATGGGTCTCAAATCATTCTAGAACGTCCTTGGGGATGTGTTTTATGTAAGTTATGAGTTCTATCAATAAGAATTCTGAGATGTGATTGAATATTTGTTCTAGGCAACGATCGTTCATGGCACCTCGATATTCGTGTTAGGGAGTTGTAGTGCGGACCTCAGGTGAGTGGGTCTTTTTCCATTTATAGTGTGTGCGTGTGTGTGTGTATATATATATATATAAACTTTATAGTTCCACAAATACTTTGAACTGAGTTATGCATATCATGCCATGATTAAATAATGTTATATTTAAAATTTGCATTGTTATGAAATTGTGAAATGCCAAACGTTCCTATGGGATGCGCAGGTAAGTTCAGGTGAGTTTACTTTGTGATTGGAATTGTGCATCATATTGGCATGCATACATTTATTTAAAGCTCATCATGATTGCACCTCGGTGTTAGTGCTCTTGCCCGGGGCCAGGGCCAGCCTTCACATGATTGTTAACCTCCCGCACCGCACGCTCACCTTGGATCCACCAGCCTATCGTACAGGTCACACTAGGTGACTCCGACTCATGTGCTAGCATAGATTGATGAGATATAGGTCCAATCGTACAGGTCACGTTGGGTGACTCCGACTGACATACTATTTTATATTGGTTTCACATCTGGTTTACATCTTTTAGTGCTGAAATGTCATGGCATACTTCAATTTTCGATGGTTTTGTGTATTGGTTTTCATACCTATGTAGTATTATTTTCTGGAAACTATACAGGTTTTACTGTGAGGGTTATAACGTTTTCAAATGGGTTTTTATTAAAACTTTATTTTTAGACCCACTCATCCTTGTTTTTCGCCCCTTCAGGTTTTAGTTGCTGAACGTTTGTATCGACGAGGATTCTTGGCGTATCTCAGTATAGGTGGCTACCTCTGAGGGTATAATCCTTATCCACTCTAATGTACTTTACTTATGCTCTGACGTCACGTGTGAATGGGTTCATTCTTGCTCACCAGCGCACTCTTATAATTAGGCACTTTTAGGTTTAAATTTATTCACATTTTCCTCATCATTACACTTTATGGCTTCGGCCAGCACAACTCCATTTGGAGTCCTAATGGACATATCGGGTCGGGTCGGGTGTGTCACTTATGATAGTGGGAGCAATACAATTACTGTCCTATAAGAGTGGGAGCAATGGTGTCTTTTGTGTCACATCCCAGACTCGGTTTCGCCGTAGCACGATATTGTCCGCTTTGGGCTTACCATTCCCTCACGGTTTTGTTTATGGGAACTCACACAAGAACTTCCCAATGGATCACCCATCCTAGGAATGCTCTCGCCCGAACTCGCTTAACTTCGGAGTTCCAATGGAATCCAAAGCCAGTGAGCTCCCAAAATGCCTCGTGCTATAGGGAGGAGAGCATATACATATAAGGCACATCACCCCCTCTCCATTGGTCGATGTGGGATCTCACAATCCACCCCACTTAAGGGGAACCCACCCCACTTAAGGGGAACCCGACGTCCTCGCCAGCACATCCGTATCAAACGGCAGAGTGGCTCTGATACCAAACTGTCACATCCCTGACTCGGCTCCGCCGTAGCACGATATTGTCAGCTTTGGGCTTACCATTCCCTCACTGTTTTGTTTCTGGGAACTCACACGAGAACTTCCCAGTGGATCACCCATCCTAGGAATGCTCTCACCCGAACTCACTTAACTTCGGAGTTCTGATGGAATCTGAAGCAGTGAGCTCCCAAAAGGCCTTGTGCTATATGGAGGGGAGCATGTACATATAAGACACATCACCCCCTCTCCGTTGGTCGATGTGGGATCTCACATTTTGACCCTAACAATGTTTAGTTGAAGAGTATATATTTTCCTTCACACCCTATGTTAGAGTTTGAACTTTGATCTCTCCTTTATATTTCTTTTGCGTGTTACAAGAAGGGATGAGGTGTTCGATACCCTCTTTTTTTTTTTTTTTTTTTATCCAAGGTGTTCGATACTTATGTGTATAAATATAAAGCCTTTTCAGATGAATAAGAATTTGCCCATGAGTCTCAACTCAACGACAAAAGATGGAATTAATTGAAAGTAAGAAAGTAAGCGTTCATTTTACTTTGCAAACAAATAGATTACAAAAGCCACCATCCAAATTTCAATGTTTTTTAAGTCTCTGTTCATAGATATTCTTGCAAAAAATCAATTAAATATGAAATTATTTGTTCAATTAATTGTCACGATGATATTCAATGTTTCTTAGAACATAATATTTGTCAATTTCTTTGAACTCAATTAGATGTCTCAAACATTTTTGAATTAGCTAATATTGTGCAAGGATGGTCCATGAGGTGCAACTTGAAAGTAGACGGTTCAAATCGTTGAAATTCGATGTAATGTGGATCTCACAACTTATCCTCATTTTCAAAAAATAAAAATAAAAATCTCTTTCCTTAAAGATTCTGTATTATATATGGAGGACTCTAAGGTTCTGTTGCTCGGGATCACATAAGCTACTGTTAGACCTGACAATTTTTTACACGACCTGTTAACACGACACGTAAACGACACGAAAATAACGGGGGTCAACACGATAACTAATCGAGTCATTATTGGGTCACACGATAATAATCTATTAATAACAGGCCCTTAATAGGTTTACACGAGAGTGACTGACACACCCCCGACCCGGAATGGGACTCCGAATCGAGCCAATATTTGGCCGGAAGTGTGCCTACGAAGACGTCGGGCCCCTAAGGGGGTGGATCTTGTAAGCCTTATATGTATATTCCCATCTCTACTTAGCACGAGGCCTTTTGGGAGCTCATTGGCTTCGGATTCCATCGGAACTTCGAAGTTAAGCGAGTTCGCGTGAGAGCAATCCCATGATAGGTGACCCATTGGGAAGTTCTCGTGTGAGTTCCCAGAAACAAAGCCGTGAGGGCGTGGCCGGGGCCCAAAACGGACAATATCGTGCTACGGCGGAGTCGAGCCCGGGTTGTGGTGGGGTCCGGGCCGGGATGTGACAGTGACACGCGAGTAACCTGTTTCGACACGATAAGAAAAAAGTTATTTTGATGATTTTAATTTTTTAAACTACTAAAAAAAAACTTACTATAAAATACAATAGATATAATGAATATGTATATATTGTTTATTAATTATTATTTTATATAAATTTTAAAATTTAAGTTTTATTTATTTATTTATTTTTATAGTATATTATAGGCAAATATTGAGATTAAAAATCATAAAACACATTAAAATAAAAATATCAAGTAATTTAAAAATGCCAAACACATTAAAAAAATTATAATAATTAATTTACATGTGCGAAAAATATGAAAAAAAATATGCAAAATCTCGTAGTCGCATCCTCTACGCTTTGATGATGGGTATATGATCGTTTGAATTTTTAAAACCATACAAACTCTTATGAATAGTATTTTTAAGGGAGTTCAAAATAAACAAAATTCATAATCATTAATGTATAAGTCTGAAAGATGTGAAAGCATAATAAACGTTCATAATTGCATCCTCAACGCTTAGACGATGGTTACATGGTCGTTTAGATTTTTAAAACCCTCCAAATCTCATTATTGTAGAAGTGTGAAAAATGTAATCATTCGTAATGAAAAACTTTACAACTTTCATGAAGGGGTCAACTCTGAAATTAAGTATGTATATACTAATTTAGTATTATGTTTTACATTTTTTGGGTCAAATTATGTTTCTCATTTTCATTTTTATTGTTTTAAAATATAATATTAACGGGTTGATTTCGGGTCGGGTCATATTATCCGTTTACTTTAACGGATATTACACGACACAACCCGTTAAGCTATCAGATATGACACGAAAATGACACGAAAACGACACGAATGTCAGGTCTAGCTACTGCTACCTACACACGTCGCCAAGCTAACAAAGCTACTCTCGCTCACCATTCCATTTCCTCCTCCTGCGTTCGCTCCTAGTTTGAGGAACCCCCAGACATCCTCCTTGATGTTTTGTTTTCTGATTGTAACCCTGAATTTGCTGGTTTCCAGCTTGTTTTGTATGTTGCAATCTTCTATTTCTATTCTAATGAATATATGTCGCTGCTTTCAAAAAAAAAAAAAAAAATCCTCTATATATATATATGTATAGATGGATTATACGCAGTGAAATTTGGATGGTGGCTTTTGTAATCTATTTCTTACCTTCAGTTTTTCATTTCATCTTTTGTCATTAGAGTTGAGACTCATGGGCAAATTCTTATTTATTTGAAAAGGCTTATTATTATACGAATAAGTATTGAACACCTCATCCCTTCTTGTAACACTCAAAAGAAATACAAACGAGAGGGTTCAAAGTTCATACTTTAACATAGGGTTGAAGGTAAATATATACACTTCAACCAAACGTTGTTAGGGTCAAAAGACACTATTGCTCCCACTGTTAGAGGGCAGTAATTGCATTTAGAGTAGTAATTCATAAGATTCGAACCTAACACGTCTCATTCATGAGTGAAGAAAAATATTATTAAACCGTAGTAGTAGTACTAAGTGACATAATATATTATCTGAAAAGTTTTATTCTTCAAAAGCATAATATTTTGGATTTGGAAGACAAGATCTGGAAATCTAAAGCCTGACCAACCACAGACTCATGCTCCTGTGCTTAAATAAAGCCTAGGACTAGAAAAAAGAGCATCAGTTTGACAACTGCAGAATCGTCAGAATTGGTCCCTGACCGTTGGTAGTTGCGGCGCATTACCAGTTTACCATTAAATAAAAACGGACGCCTAGCTAGCTAGATAAACATGAAACCCCATTCGTCAAATCAATTCTGATATAATTTTTCCTGATATATATTGAGTGAAAATGGAAGGGGAATCGAAGGTGGGTGGGTTGTTCATATGTAATATTTGAGTAAGTCTAAGACAATAATCAATGTATCAAGAATTCAATTGAAAATCCTACACTGAAGTTAACGCGTTGAAAATTGTTATATGGTCTCACAAGATTAGCTAATCACATAATGCAAAAGTTGATGTGCCAGTTCTTTTCTTTTCCTAAATTATTACGGTGAAGAGAATGAGATTTAAACTCTTGTTGGAAGTATTGAAATATCTACCATTATAGTTAGATGCCTCACAGTCGAGGATATATCCTCTTATACATGTGTTTGGGCTAGATCTGTCCCTCGCACAGCTTCCCGGGGCTTTTACCTGTCGGGCAAGGCTTACTGCTTGGTGTACTGTAATATGAGTTTGCTGTTAATTTGAATGGTGCCTTTGTGGGGCCTTTGGTTAGGCCTTGAGGCTCACAATCAAAACTAACAAGGATCTTAGCATGCGACTGTTATATTTGCATAACATATTGTTGTTTAGTTGTGAACTGTGTTGATTACTTGCGCCACAAATTACTTAGACTTCTTGATTTATCAATGGATTGTCACAGATGGGTTAAGTCTATATAAAGTTCTTTTTTCTTTCCTTGTAAACAAGGACTTTTACTCATAATATTGTATGTCCAAAATGAAGGGGGTTCAGGGCCCTTTCAACCATTTCTCTGATCATAGTTAACTTTAAAGGAGTAAAAGTCCATTAGTTTAGCCAGTTTTGATCATAGATGAGACTTTGAATGAAAAACAGTTGAATGATTTAAAAACACGACAAGATATGCATTAAACAACAGATCTACTTTATGTAAGTACAAACGAAAGAGACTCGGACAAGATTTAACCTTGTCGGGCAATGTTCAACTTCTTGCAACCACTTCGCTTTGTGTTTACATGGGTTTGTAGACTCTGGGGAACAAAATGTAAATAGGTTTTACTAGAGGGAATCGATACTACAACACTGGGGGAAGGTAGCAGAGCTTTTAAACTTGACAAAAGATGGCTTTCTATGGGGAAACTATGACTGAAAAGGGGGAATTTGGACAAAATATAGCTTTCTGGTTTCTTGTTTGTTTGAGAGCAAAGTGGGATGTCTTTTGATTGATTGGTTGAGTGTCATTGTCTTCGGTGTCCTTTTCTGCTTTTATAGACATTTTAGCTTGACTGTCCAAGCTTTACCTTTTGCTGATGGCCTTCAGAGGACAGTGAGTCATCACTAATTTACTCATTCATACCCTTGAAAGGTGCTTTTTTTCTTTTTCTGATGGAAATGCCCTCATGTCGCCCATCACTTCTAACATAGGCATGTGGCCTATGCTTTGCTGAAATGGTTTTAATTCTTCTTGGGCCTATCGACTTGTTCGAGCCCAGTCTTCCATTTGCTTTTGCGTTCTTGGGCCTTCATCATTATAAAGCCCAGTGTTAAATATCAACCCAAACAATGCCCCTTTTAATCATTGTCAAGCCTACTAATCAAAACATTGATAATGATTAAAAATAAATTGCATGACTTAACTGGGTATTCGTGCCACTTATTAGCTGTTTCGAATAAACCTTTGCACTAACCCATGGCTTTCAAAGTTAACTACCTGCCCATTAAATAGCTTTCACTTTACTTTTCTTGGCCATCATCTTCAACTCTCGACTTTCTGAGCCTCCTAAATCTCTCGAATTTTCAGCACTCTCTTGCTTTAATCTTTAGTTACTTTTTCACTTTCTTCTCTCAAATTCAACCATGGCCCTCAAATCATGCCCTGTATGTGAGTCTGGATAGGGGATCGTTAACTTGCGCTGCCGGCTCAATGACCTTCATCGCCCTTGGGCTGGCCTCAATCTGTCCATCTTCTTTGAGGAGGAAGGGGTACACTCACTGTGGATTGCTTGGACTACCCGAGTCTCTATTGCAGTGGAAAACAACTTGCCTGTTGCCAATTGGTTCACTCCCAACCCCTACTCCACAAAGGCTGAGATTTCTCCCTCCAATTGGTCCAACTTCAGGAGGGGTTTTCCCTTAATAAAGGATGAAGCTTGGTCTCAATGGGTGGATGAGCTAGAGCCTATCTGGAAGCAGAAGTGGATAATGAATGCATCTCTAAGCTCATCATGATGTTGAAGACTACTGCTCCCATCAAGCCAGAGCTTCTGGCCACTACTCTTCTTTTCTGGAACAACGGAACCAACACATTAAACTTCAGAGTGGGTCCTATGACTCCCACCATCCTGGACATGGCTCAAGTCTTCGGTCTAAGGCCATCGGGCATGTGTGTTGACATCACACATGACTGGTCCTCTTCCTCTCGCCCGACTGCTGAAAGCTTGGGGGTCTCCCAATCCATCACCCGCTTGGAGTACAATTCAACCACTTTCAAGAGCTACAGGACTTCCATTGCAGTCTTCATCCTCTTTGCCAAGAAGATGTTTAGCCCATCTTCCCTTACTACGGACCCAGCTCAGGAACACTTGTATTTCCTCCTTTACTGGTTGAATAAGCATGTGTTCCTCAATAAATTCAAAGGGGTGAAGCTGGAGTGGATCCCTCTGGTGGAGGCGCTACACTCCTTTGATGATGTCGCCACAAAGCCCTTCATTTTGGCACATCTCTACCATATCCTCTATGAGATAACAAGGGGTCAGCCCTTCGAGACCAACGTTAATGGAGCTACTTGGATAATGCAACTCTGGCTCTAGTGGTACTTCCCAGAATTTCGGGTTGCCAACTTAGAATTTCCAGAGGGCGTAGCTCCAGCCCGAATTCTGGCAGAGGCTTCTACCACCAGTCACTCCACGCTTACTTGCCTATATTTCTTCAGAATTTGCCGGACTCGAGCAGATTTAGAGTGGGGTGCCTCTGTGCTTAGGAGATAACCTTGGTTCTCGGACCAACTCTTCCAAGACTCATTTGGGGAGGATGCCAGCAACTCATGCAAGGAGATGTTCATCAGATGCATCCAACAGAGGGACCTGGCTTGGGGAGTTCGAAGTGACCGAGTGGGCTACGAGCGCGGGATGAAGGTCTACCACCCTAACTTCTGTGGTAATAAGTTGGGGTTGAGGCAAGCAATCCCAGTTACCTTCTTAGACTCCATCCACTATGGGACCTCCTATCGCCTCCGCTCTCCCTCTGAAGTCACTTTTCGGGCAAGCAGGCGAAGCTTAGTAGTGATGAGCAAGATAGCTCACAAGCTCGTGGCCCTCAACTTCTAGTGCACCTCCCTGTTCACCACTTGGTGGGAGGCCAAATGGTCTAAGAAGTATGATGGAGACCTCAAGGAAGCCCATGATAGGCTCTTCGGGCAAGTCCTCTTCAAGTCTCTCCCAAAGAAGAAAGAATTTGAGAGCTAGAAGGAGGCTATCAACCAAAAGAACCAACTTATGCTTATAGGTAGCTCACATTGCTGCCTTTCTCCTCTTTTCTTCTTCACATCATATTTTTGTGTTTTACTAACCCTTTTTTGATCGTGCAGCCCAAGGCAACACTGATGAAGTGGATGTCGGGCAAGAAGAAGAAGTTGTTGATGCTTTAGTCCTTCAAGAGGCTGATGCAGAAGCAGCCATGCAAAGTGTGGGCTTCGACCATGCTCATGAAGACGCTAGGGATATATCTGAACTGTTTAGTGAGTCGGAGACAGAGGCTGGGCCCGAAATAGAGATGATAACCCATCATCAGGCAAGGCCTTCTATTGCAGAATCATCAGAGTCTGTGCCCGAGGAGAGGCCCCAAGCTCGACTCACCTTACCTGCCTCGATAGCCATTCCTACCAAGAAGAGGACCAGGTCTCAGACCTCCCAAGCCTCCAAACCTTTATTTGCCATCCCAACTAAAGCGGGCAGGAAGAAACAAAAATCTGCCAGTAAGTGATCAAGACTTGGTCTTTCCTTTTCTTAGTTTTGATTCTTTTGATTCTAGAGCTAATCATTTCTTTCTTTGTAATTAGGATCTCCCACTAGCAAGAAACCTGCCCCCACTCCCCAAAAGTTGCAGACGGGCGTGGAAATGCAGCAGAGTGACAAAGCGGTTCTTGCTAAGATTCTGGATGAGTTGAAGGTATCTTTCTTAACCTTTGAGTACTTAGTTAATCCGATTTTTACCCTTCTTGCACTTAACTGACTGTGGTTGTTTTCCAAAACAGGCTACCAAAGCAGAAGGGACTTCACAAACTGAGCTTTCTTCACCTCCAGCCCGACCTGTGCATCTTTCCCCTCATCAGGCTAAGCCCTCAGAGGTAAAAATTCTTTCTCTCAAAACTTGTCAATTTTATAATTTTGAGTTTTGAATGCTGATTTTATTTCTGTTATTTTCTAGGCAAGGAGAGGTCATTCAGCATCTCAGGTCGGGCAAGCATCAGCTCCTTACTCTCCTTCTATTCCTCCAGCAATGGTGGTGACCCCTACTTCCCAATTCAATCCAACAATTGAGGAGATGCTCCACTTTGTGGAAGACGATAATGCCTATGTAAGTCCTCTATCCTCAAGCTTCTTCTAAGTTTTCTTTAAGTTTCTTCACTTTGAACTTACACTCTAGATGTTGTTTTTGCCAGTCTTCTCCCATTCCTAAGACCACCATTCAACCACCACCAGCCTTTGGGGAGCCTATAGTCCCCGAGATACCGGTTATCTCTGAGGTGACTAGCCCCAAGGCTTCTCAAGCTTCTCTCCGAGATACCGGACTGCGAATAGTAAGATATTGTTCATTTTGGGCCACGCCCTCACAGATTTGTTCTTGGGCTTCCACCCAAAACATGTCTTTCTATAAGGAGGTGGGCATGTACATATAAGGCACATCACCTCCTTTTCCCCAGGCGATGTGGGATCTTACACTCAACATCTTCAAGATCTACGCAGGGTCTTTAGGGAATAGATGCAGATGGACTTCTCGGCCTCTTTCAGTCTCAATGCTCTACAAGGTGGGGAGAGGGCTCTCACGGACTTGTACCAGGCTCAACAAATGTCAAAGGTGTAGTATGAGTCTTTCATCTCTTTCTTCGAGAACCTGAGGGCTTTGAGGGATCAGCACCTCAGGGCTGATAGGCAAGCAAATCAGGTGAAGTGTTAGAAAGAAAAGCACTCTAGGACTTCCACAACCTTGCAGTAGTTGGTGGAAGAGGGCTCAGCCATGAAAGACAGGATAATGATGGTTACTGCTGAGATTCAGAAGTTGGAGGCAACTCTGTAATGCCCCGCCCCGAAAATTTACTTTTTCAGGAATTAATTTCGATGATAGGCCCAACTTAAACTCTTGCTTATTTTAATGTCATTAATCACAATTCTTTATCCAAATTTCTATATCACTCACAAAAACTATAACCAAATTTACTTACCAAAAACATAGAATTAAATTCCATCTTATTCACCAAATTTCTCTTCTTAAACAAAATTCCCCACAAGATTAATCTTAATTATTTAAGGCTGCATCTAACCTCTGTTAGACTGCCTACGTACCCTTGAGCGGGATTAAGCCTTTCGTAGTTCACCATTTCAAATTCAATCAAATTCCAAAATTCATACAAGTGACTAACAAGCACCAACTAACTTCAAACAAGTGAATCACACCAAATGCATATCAAATTTGGTTTCAGAACATCAAAATTAGCTTAAAAAATGGCATCGGCTTAATGACCACGTGCCACTGCCAGTGGCGGTCAGCCGCCCTAACGCGTCGGAAAAATCCACTATTTCTAAAAATTATCAAATTTTACAGAAATGTAGAGCAAGTTAAGGGGAACAACTTTTATTCCAGGGCTGAAGTCCAATTCGGCCGGGAAAAGTCCCAATTTCACTCAAATCCGTCGGAAAACCTAGAATTTGGGTGGTTCGATTCGTCACCACTGGTGCTCTGCCGCCCCAACCAAGGCTTGGGACATGTACCTGGGTTCACTAGGAGTCCATTGATAGTGGTGGTGGTTGGGGTTACCTTCAAATTTGGTGTATCGCCACCACGAACCCGCTACACTTACCGTTCGGGATTTCTCATTTTCAAAGCTAATTTCACCCGATTTTTGGGCTGTAATAGGTAGAGGGAGGGTTGTGGAGTATTTACAACTTTAATAACAACAACTACTTCATACACACCACAAAGGTCTTTACTTCTTTGTTTATTTACAACTTTAATAACAACAACTACTTCATACACACCACAAAGGTCTTCACTTCTTCTCTAAGTGCTAGGCTTCACTAATATAACAGTCTCTAACATCCCAAAGAGTTGGGTGGTACCTCTTCAGAAACTTAGCATTGATTGGATGTCTGTGTAAGTCCCCCTATAAGTCTGCCAAGTAATACTCTCGTCTCTCTAACACTTTGGTAATTGTAAAAGGGCCTTCCTAAGTGGGACTTCACTTCCCAAAACCTCTAACTTGATCTCCTAAAGGCAAAATTGCCTTCTATACCAATTCTCCTTCTCTGAAGGTCTTAGTCTTACGGTTTTGTTGTAAGCTCGGGTAACAACTTTCTTCCTCTATTGGATTTTGTTCAAGGCCTCAACTCGGGCAACATTTAAATCTTCAATTGCTTGACATATGGCCTGAATCAATTCATCACTATGTAGGCCAAATTGGTTCTAAAGCCTTACATAACTCACATTGATTTCCATAGGGAGCACAACATCTTGCTCGAATGTTAATGCATAAGGAGTGGTCCCAGTTCCTATTCTCTTTGAGGTTCTGTAAGCCCAAAGAGTCTCTCCCAGCTTCTCATGCCACCTTTCTGGGCTATCTGCCACCATTCTCTTGATAATATTCACCAATATCTTGTTGCTGGCTTTTGCTTGACCATTAGATTGATGATAATAAGGGTTAGACTGGATCATCTTTATCTTGAACTTAGTTGCAAACTCCACCACTTCTTTTGAGATAAATGATGGCCTTCTGTCTGTAACAATTATTTTAGGCACCCCATATCTGTGTAGGATTTTGGTCTCAATAAACTTCTTCATAACATCTGAATTAATGGTCTTCACAGCCAAAGCCTCCACTCATTTAGTAAAGTAATCAGTTGTTACAATTATGAAGGTATGCCCCTTGCTGGAAGGTGGGTAAATTTGCCTGATGAAGTCCATTGCCCATCCTCTGAAAGGCCATGGCTTTACTATTGGATTCAAGGGTATTGATGGTATGTGCTGAAGAGGTCCATGTCTTTGACATTCTTCACATCCTCTAGCATAAGCTTTGCAATCTTTTTCCATGTCGGGCTAGAAGTAGCCATATCTTCTCAGCAACCATATCATCTTTGTCCCTACTTGACGTGCTCCACAAATACCTTCATGCACTTCAGCCATCACCCTAATTGATTCCTCCAAACCCAATCATTTCAACAAAAACCCATATGGTGTCTTTCTTAGCAAGGTTTTGTCCCACATAACAAGCTTAGTTGCTTGCTGTCTGATCTTCTTAATTATAGGAGAAAAATGGTCTTTTAAGTACTGAATGATAGGTGTTCTCCATTCTTCTATCTCAGGCTCTTTAGTCATTATATCCAAGCTAAATCCTTTCTCAAAGACAGAAAGAAGATTTCTCCTTTGTACTTCTACATTCATCTCAGGCCTTCCCTCTTGAACCTATGCTCAAGAAGCCATCTGCACCATTTCATTGGCAATTAAATTTGCTTCTTTGGGGATATGGTTGATTGTCACTTCACTGCCCCAATATTGTAACAATTGAGTAGCTGCCAAGTAATATCATGCCATTGTGAGGTGTCTGCACTTGTATTCTCCATGTAATTGATTAATCACCAACTCAGAATCACCAAATATTTCTACTTCAACTACCCCCAACTCTATTAGAATTTCCATGCCAATGATCAATGCCTCGTACTCTGCCCTATTGTTGGTAGTATCTTTGTAATCTAGAAGGAATGAGTAGCAATGTTGAATTCCCTTTGGATCAATAATGGCAATTCCTGCTATTGCAGCAAGTTGTGTACAAGACCCATCAAAATCTAACCTCCAGGGAGTGATCCATAGGCTAGTTATTCTTTTCACTTCTTGCTGGATCCATTCCTTTTTACCTGAATGAGCTTTGCTAAATGGGATCCAAAGGCTAGTTATCTTCAGAGTTCCAGGGATATTAATAAGTTCCTCTTAGGATTCTTGGTGCTTAGACAGGAAGTCTGCAATTATTTGGCCATTTATTGCCCTTTGAGGTACATACTGAAAACTGAACTATGATAGTGCTAGGATCCATTTCCCAATTCTTCCAGTTAGCATTGGTTTAGACAGCATGTACTTGATCACATTAGTTTTGACAATTATATGGATATGGCATGGCAACATGTAATGCCTCAATTTGCAAGCAATAAAGTATAAAGCTAAGCATAGCTTCACAATTGGGGTATATCTTGTTTCTACTTCAGTAAGGACCCTACTGAGATAGTATATTGCTTGCTTTTTCCCCCTTTCATTGTTTTGTGCCAATAAACTCCCTATTGACCTCTCAGACACAGAAATGTAGAGTTTCAAAGGTTTCCCCCTCTGGGGAGTCATGAGCACTGGTGGAAAGGCTAGACAAGCCTTCATTTTGTCAAAAACTTCTTGGTATTGAGGGCCCCACTTGAACTTCTCTTAATTCTTTAATCTCAACAAAGGAGTTAATGGTTGGATCTTGCACGCTAGATTAGCAGTAAATCTCCTTAAAAAGTTAATCTTCCCTAGCAACCTCTACAATTTCACTTTGTTGGTGGGGGAAGGTGATTCCATTATAGCTCGAGCCTTGTTCTTGTCTATCTCCATACCTCTATGATGGACTACGAATCCCAAAAACTTGCCCGATCTAACCCCGCAAATTTCTTAGGTTCTCATCCTTAACAAGGCTTATCTGAGGTCTTCTAGGTGTTTTTATTTTCAGTTCTGGACATCACCACGATGTCATCAATGTATACCTCCATGCTATGCTATGCCCGATCAAATCATGAAAAATAGAATTCATTGCTCTTTGATAGGTGGCACCAACATTTTTCAACCCGAATGGCATGCCTATGTATTCATATGCTCCTATATGTCCTGGGCATCTAAATGTTATCTTATATATGTCTTCTTTAGCCATTTTTATTTGATTATACCCAACATTCCCATCCATAAAAGATACAACTCTATGTTTTGCAACTGCATCGATGGATAAGTCAGCCATAGGCATGAGATATTCATATTTGGGAGTTGCCTCGTTAATGTTTCTATAATCAACACAACATCGAATGACATTAGTTACAGCTTTTAATACAAATACAATGTTGGCCAACCACTCCACATACTTTGCAAGCCTAATAAATCCTGCCTTTACCAGTCTCTCAATCTCTTCTTTGACTTTTTCTTATATTTCATTCGACATTCTTCTTGGTGCTTGCTTCACAGGTCTGTACCCCTCTTTGATAGGCATTATGTGATCCACTAAACTGGGGTCCAATCCAGGCGTCTCTGTGTAGTGCCACGGAAAATAGTCCTTGAATTCATGCAAAAGATCAATTATTTTTGCCCGATCTCTAGCCTCCAGTAGGCCACTGAGTTGTATTGGCCTTAGGTCCCCCTCAATTCCCAAATTAATGGTTTCCAAGGGGTCTTATACCTTGGGTGCTAGTTTGTCGGGCTCTGTACACAAAAACTTTACTGACTTTGAAGCCTTGGGCTCATCCTCTGGCCAGTCTAAATCATATATACACTTTGCCATGTGAATGGCTGCTTTCACTTATTCTCCCAAACTCTCATTTCATTCTCTATCTTTGGTGCCCGAAGTTCATTCTCCCCACTCTGTCATTTCTTTGGCTGAGCTCTCTTTGATTTCTCTTCTTTCTTTCTCATATTCTAACAGTCTTTTGATTAAGAACCTAACTGCTACTGCTTGGTCCTTCTTCTTTTGGTCAGTCATCATTAGTGCTGGTGGGCAGGGACAATATAAGGCCTGTCTCATTCCTCTTTAGTGAGAGAAAGTCCTTGTTCTAGGAACTTCTGGGCCATCACATTGATAGGGCGGTTGTTCTGATTAGCACCTAGACACTTCAAGATCCCAACATTAGGATTATAGAAATTGGCTTCTGCAACATTGGCCATGGGGAGAAATGGCTGTGACTCGGTCTCCACTATCTCCCAAAATCCTCGTTCTTCATTAGTGGTCTCTTGGTAGTTCGCGACTTGTTGGTGGAAGGTGGATGGCACAGACAGACTTTTGTGGATCCAATCATTTCCCAGTAATGCCTCATAGGTAGAGCTGCTATCCACAATAAAGAATGCCAACATGATCATCTTGGATCCCAAATCCACTTCCAAAGGCAATATCCCATGTGTTTTGGTGATGGCCCTAGAAAAACTAGATATTGTGATATCAGTAGGGATAAGATCTGCTTCATTTCTGCATAGCCTATTTATTTGTTTGAGTGGGAGCACATTGCCTGCTGCCCCCTATCTATCAACACCCTCTTGACATCTTGTCAGAGTAAACCCTCTCGGGCTCTTTTTGTGTGGGGTCGGGCAAGTCTGTCAAGCTTGATCCCTCTTTTCCAACTTCCTCAATGTTCACAAATTCCATCATTGGTTCTGGTGCCAAATAATCACCTTCTATTGCTGCCAGTTGAGTTGGTTCTGCACAGAACATGGTTGATAAAACATAGGTCATGTTCACGTGAAAGTTGTTGGGTTCAGGTACTTCTTTCTTCTTTTCTCTAATCTGACATAGAAATTGATCCATCCATGCCTGGGCCTCCTTGGTTAACATTAACTCGGACATTTCCTTTTCTCCTGTTATATTGAAGTCATACAGCTGCTTTGGAGCTTTAAAGGGAACATCCTCAAGTAGTGGTGGAGGTATCCCTCTCGCAGGAGAAATGGTTCCAAAACAAATAGGCTCTGGATTCCAACCTGGTGTACGTACCATCACCATGCTTTCTTGGGCTCTTCTCAATATCATGTACTTCCCTGGATGGGGGATTTGTGGTACATGATCTCCTCCACCTTTAGCTTTACTATTAGCCCTCTCTACCTCTTTCTTACTCCTCTAACTAAGTTGTCTTCCTCCTCCTTGGGTGAACCTCTTGGACTTAACATTAATTTTCAGAAGCTTCTAAACTGGTAGAGATTTTTAATGAATTCATATGAGTCTTGTGCTGCCTCTGAACCCTTCTTATCATGGATGCTCCCATCTCTTTAACATGTCTCCCATCTTTGCCCACTATGTACCATTTTCGGCCCGGGCGAGCTGAATTTCCTTTTGTAACTGAGGGAATTGAGCTTATGGTTCTCTTTCACCATTCTTATCTTATGCTGTTGTGGTAGGCTGGCTGGGGAGGTTTAACATCCACCCATCTTGGCAACATCGCCTTCTTATCCTCTACTTCCTCATCGACTTCAAAGTTTCTGAACAGCTCAGATAAGCCCTTAGGCTCTGAATCTCCTTCGAACATTTGGAACACATTCTTGGTAGTTTCTTTCTCAGCAGCCCGAGTAATGCTTATGCGAGCGTCCTGCTCCTCTATCTCTCTCATTCTGACCAATTCTCGATCGATGATAGCACCTGACGCTGGCACCTCGAGTTCGCACTCACACTGACATCTGTAACCACTTTTTTAACCATAGCTGCTTGGGGCCTTTCGGCCAACCTCCTAACACCTTCTGTTGGCCTAGCTGCTTGCCTCATTTCTCCTCTTTCATCTAAAGTAACCTTTATTTTCCCTCTCTCAACCCAATTAAGGTTGATCATGTTGATTGGGGCTTCTGGGAATGGATCTATGTCAATCATCATATTGGCTTAGGGTTTCTCCAACAACAGTTTTTCCTTGACTATAAGGTCTTGGATCCAATCCCTGAACTGCACACAATTAGTTATGGAGTGATTGAAGGTGTAGTGAACGTTGCAGTACTTCTTCCCTCTAAGTTCTTTAAGTTTAGGCATCTTCTTGGTGCTATCGGGCAAGATTACTCTAGCCCCTATTAGTTCCTCATAGATGTCTGCAGCTTTGGTTAAATCAAAAGGAGTATGACTGATACTTTGGGGGTTTCATTGGCATAAGGCCTCCATCATTCATCACGGTCCTCTGATCTTTGATGGGCTGAACCAATCCTTTCACCATTAAAGGTTTGAAAGAAGTGGTTATCTCTTCATCACATAACTCAATCCCCTCTCCCAAACTGCTATCATTTTCTCCCGACTCTTGGCCTTCAAGCTCTAGCTGGTGTATTGAGGCTTTATTTTTTTTTTTATAGAAATGAGGCACTTTAGATAAGTGTTTCACTTGTTGTTCCTCTATCAACAGTTTTTCATACTTAGTGGCTGTAATCACCAATTCCTAAAGCTCGTTAAATTGCACCTCATAAAACTTCTTCCTCAAGGGTAGCCTTAGAGCCTTCTGGGCAATGGCTATGAGTTGAACATGGTTGATTGGGAACTGGAATCTCATCCTAGTTTTTCTAAACCTTATCATGAAATCTCTATAGACTATTGTTCATACTACTTTACTTCCACCAAATCATTGATGGCCATCTCTGGTTCCACCCTGTAGAACTGCTCATGAAAGGCCATCTTCATTTTCCCCCAATTGGCAATGAAATTATGGGGTAACAGAGAGTACCATTGGAAAGCAATGCCTACTAAGGAGTTTCCAAACAGCCTTAGTTTGTAGTTGGGGTTGTCCTCAAAAGCTACACAGTAATTTGAGAACTTGAAAATGTGATATTTGGAAGACACATTACAGTCGTCCCCACTGAAAGTTGGGAATGCGAGCATCTTAAAGTTGAAGGGGAAAAGATTTTGTTCATTAATGTACTCAGGATAAGGCTTCTGGTACGTTATCCTGAACATCAGGCGAGCCTGTGGCTGGGCATTCTGTATTAGCATCCTTCTTACCTCTACCAACTTATTCCTGAGTTGCTGGCTAGCCATGTTATTATGTAGGGTATAAGAAGTCCCCCACTTCAGGCTACGATCGATGCCCGAGAAAGCTTTCATCTGTGGATCCGGCTGTCTCTATCTAGCTTATCCTCCTTTATTAGCCAACGATGGCAGTCTGTATGGAAGATGCTTGCCCCCAGCTGCGGGTAAGCTCTGTCCACTTGTTCCTCCTACCAGATCGGTCGTATCAATCTTCATTCTTTCCTTACCCGATCTGCCTCCTACCATCTAGTGGAAATAGTAGAAGATCAGGCAAGCCTGTCTCTCGAAATTCTTCCTCTCTTTGCCGGCTTGTTTCAGCCTCTTCGTTTCTTTTTCCCTTGTCCTTCTTTTCTTCAAGTAGGGGAAATAAGGGAATTATTGTTTCCTTTCTTGGTGTTGCTTCCATGACTCTCTCCCTAGTGTAGCCATCTTTTAGTGTGGAGTACTCTAACTCCAACTTCCTTTGTAGCGTCCCTGTTAAGGAACACAATCTACTAACCTCTCCTCTGGTCTCCAGAAAGATTTTTTCCATACTTCTAAGTACTTGCACCATAATGACTTACAAATCTTCATTAGTAACTTTTCCACCCGACTTCTGAGAAGAGGTTTAGGGTTTAGGATTGCAAGGATGCGTAAGGAAAATCTTCTGGGTGATCTATCATGTTTGCTTCTGTTAGACAAAGAGGTTGCCCAAATTCTACTTTCCACCTGAACGTTCGATCATTCCTTCGTCTTAGCATACAATATCACAAAATGGGGTCCCACTGGGCATGCCAAAACTATGTTTGGGCTAGATATGTCCTTAGCACAGCTCCTCAGGGCTCTTGCCTATCGGGCAAGGCTTGCTACTTGGTGTGCTGCAATATGAGTTTACTGTTAATTTGAATGGTGCCTTTGTGGGGCCTTTGGTTAGGCCTTGAGGCTCACAATGAAAACTAACAAGGATCTGAGCGTGGCATTGTTATCTTTGTATAACATATTGTTGTTTAATTGTGAACTGGGTTGATTACTTGCGCCACAAGTTACTTAGACTTGTTGATTTATTAATGGATTGTCATAAATTGGTTAAGTCTGTATAACGTTATTTTTCTTGCCTGGTAAACAAGGACTTTTACTCATAATATTGTATGTCCAAAATGAAAGGGGTTCAACGCCCTTTCAACCATTTCTCTGGTCACAGTTAACTTTAAAGAAGTAAAAGTCCATTAGTTTAGCCAGTTTTGATCATAGATGAGACTTTGAACAAAAAAACAGTTGAAAATGATTTAAAAACACAACGAGATATACATTAAACAACATATCTACTTTATGTAAGTACAAACGAAAGAGACTCGGGCAAGATTTAACCTTGTCAGGCAAGGTTCAACTTCTTGCAACCACTTCTCTTTGTGTTTACAGGGGTTTGTAGACTATGGGGAACAAAATGTAAATAGGTTTTACTAGAGGGAATTGATACTACAACATTAGGGGAAGGTATCAGAGCTTCTAAACTTGACAAAAGATGGCCTTCGGAGAATTTGGACAAAATATAGCTTTCTGGTTTCTTGCTTGTTTGAGAGCAAAGTGGAATGTCTTTTGATTGATTGGTTGGGTATCCTTGTCTTCGGTGTCTCTTTCTACTTTTATAGACATTTTAGCCCGACTGTCCAAGCTTTACCTTTTGTTGATGGTCTTCGAAGGAGAGTGAGTCATCACTAATTTACTCATCCATACCTTTGAAAAGTGTTTTTTTGTTGATGGAAATGCCCTCATGTCGCCCATCACTTCTAAGAGTATACCCAATGGGGGCTTTATCCTCTATGAGGCTACCACATTTCTAGCCTTAGTGAGAAATTTCATCCTTAATGAGCCGGAACATGGGGCTAGATCCACCATTGTGGCTAGCAACTTCTTTTCTTGGATAGCAATGGGTCCCACAAAAAAAGTAACAACCCTTGTGAGCAAAATTCTATTACTCTCCCTCCACTTGCGAATACACTTATACTCTCCTTTTATTATTATTTTTAATTCTTTTTTCTTACTTATTTTTCTTGCAATTTGGCTAATTAATGATTGTTTTAAATTCCATAAGAATTAAAATGTCAAATTGATTTAACATTCATGGGCATTGATGAGTGAAATTTTCAAATAATTTTTTTTTCAAAATTGTATGATACTAATTTACCAATTGGTGCTAGGTAAATTGTTGTGTAATACGTGAAAATCAAATTATTTCAGAGGGCGAAGTGGGGGTTTGTTTCTTTCAATGGATGAGATTGAGATAAGGGAATCTAATCTAACGAACAATTTATAAGTGATGAAATCTAACTTTACCACAATTTGAACTTTTTAGGTTGAAGGGTTCACAAAAAAAATTTAAGATAGCACGTCCAAAAATCAACTTAAGAAAAGCTAACACACAAAAAAATCATCGCTTAATCAAATTACTACATAAATAAATACATATAGCCCCATATAGAGCCCGAAACATATAGCCCCTCATTGGGAGAGATTCTTTTATAAAGCCCCAAAGATTCATCGGAGCTCTAAAATGGACTATATCCACCACTTTTACAGCTCCATATAGAGCCCCTCATTGGGGATGCTCTAACATAGGCATGTGGCCTATGCCTTGCTGAAATGGTTTTAATTCTTCTTGGGCCTGTTGACTTGTCCGAGCCCAATCTTCCCTTTGCTTTTGCGTTCTTGAGCCTCTGTTATTATAAAGCCTAATGTTAAATATCAACCCAAACAATATGTCTATAATATGTGGTGAGTGCTATACACACAAATCAATATGCGAGTTAAGTACAGATTTTCTCTCCACCATGACCTCCTACATTCAGTTAACAAATCATCATACTGCTGATCGTGGCAAACCTTGAATTATCTAATAATCGAATTTATCATCTACAACGAATCAAATATGACGTATTCATTAAATTGTCCAAGCAAGTTGATGCTGATCCTCTGCCAAAAACCCAAGAATTTCAACTGCTGCAAAGGCTAGTTCTGCAAACCTCACCCTTTAAAAGTCCTCTCAATAATACTAATGGTCCTTCTCCCGCAGTTGTTACGTACTCCTGAGCACTGCTGGTATAAGCAGTCTCTGCATGCATATGCATGGATTATGATGGCTCGTGGACCACATGCCGGAGTTTACAATTAATTAAGCTACAAAAAGTATAAAAAAATTCAAAACAAATGAAAAATGAAAGGTGTAAAGGAATGGGGATAATATAATCGGTGTCGGTGTATCTAGGACGGGTGGGAGGAATTGTATGCTCGTTTAAACCTCGGATAATTTTCAGTACAGGACAACCGACGATATGATGTGGTGCTTCATTTGCTGTGCCTGCTTTTTTAAACAAATCGAGCGATAAGCTGCTGACAACGACACCTTGTTTTTCTTTTGGAAAAGTAGGACGCTACAACTTGACCTGACAATTAGTAAAGCTGTTTCTTGCTTATATGAATATTCGACTAGCCACGCTTGGGTATTTTTTTTCATCACTTTATGGGAGGTTAGGTTTTCTTTGAGGAAAAGTTCTAATTTATTTGATTTAGGACAAGATACATATCAATTCTAAAGAAGAAAAATGAAGAAAATAAAATGTTTCAAATTCTAGAAAAGAAGAATTAAAGTTCAGAAATATTGGATTCAATCGATATGGCTACATAAAAGACAGCAAAAATATTATAGTGTCAGAATTGGGCATATAATATGTTGATTTTGAAGAAAATCACGAGCAAATCAAGACTCATGATTTACCATGAGCCCGTCTTGTTTAAACCGAAAAACGATCGCTTAGACTTCCAGAACCACAAAATTAAGTTTGTAATAAATTTTAGACTTTTCAATTGTCTTCCGCTTAATGTCTATTATTTTCGTTTTAATTTCTTAAGGCTTTTGAGTTGTCTTGATGTGTTGTAAACAACTTTTTAAGTTGTGGTTGTTTCCCATTGTAATCATCAATTCAATCTTTAATAAAAAAAGAAAACTCTTTGGGATTTCTCTCAAACAACTGGTGGATTTGCTCCGGCAGGAAATCTCGATGGCGGAGGTTCCTGGATCGGGCACACAGCTCCCCGAGAGACTAGCACTTTGGTTGATCGTCGGGCTCCTGTTTGAAAGAGGCTTCAATAGGAGCTTGTAGTTAGTCCTGAAAGGTGCCTTTGTGGGGCCTTAGGTGTAGGCCTTGAGGCTCACAATCAATACTAACTATATGCAGAGGCGTGCCACTGCCATCTCTTATATGGCAGACGTAGAACAAGTTGGTTTAAGTTGATTACTTGCGCCCCAAGTTATCTTAACTTCTTGTTTATCAAAGGATTGTCGTATATGGGTTAAGTCTACATTAAGTTCTTTTCTATGCCTTGAGATCAAGGACTTTTATCTAACTTGTATGCTCGAAGGATGATAGTTAAATCTGATCAAATCATGAGTTAAAATCCGTTTTTATCTTCTTACGATAATAATGACTTTAGATCTGAGATCCTATGATGCTTTGAACAAATAAGGGTTTAGAAATGACTTGCATATATGCTGAGAAATACATTATAAAGCTAAATCTACTGATTAAAAGAAAACACAAAGAGAGTCGGGCAAGATTTAACCTTGTCGGGCAATGTTGAATCTTGTGCAGCTTCTCTTCTTTATGATTACAGAGGTTTCTAAGCGCTAAAGGGAACGAAAGTGAACTAATCTACACGAGGGAATCGATACTACAACAATTGGGGAAAGGTAGCAGAGCTTTTACATAAGAGGAGGTTATCCTATTCTGGGAATTCTAGGAGAGCAGAGTCTGGGCAAGGCGCATCTTTCTGAATAGTTTGTCTTGACCTGAGAAAGACAAGTTGTATGTTTGTTCGATTGGTTGAGTGTCCTTGTCTCTGAGCCCTCTTCTTCCTTTTATAGATAAACTGGCTCGACTGCTGGCTGTTTGATCTTTGCCTGAAAGCCATTGGAGTTTACCAAACCGCTAGTTATTTACTGGCACTGCCAATGTAAAGTACTTTTTGGTTGGCAGATGGTGGGTCTCCATCACTTGTCCTATCTGATTGCAGGCCTGTAGTCTATGCATTAATGGGGAGCCGTCAACTTGCTTTGAGAGTCTGGTTCGGGCTTGCCACTGGGCTTCGGGCAAAACTCCCCTTTTTACCTTCCTTTTGGGCCCTTCTCTCTCTAGGCCCAAAGTCCAAATATTAGCCCAAACAGGATTCCATATTTTAATTCTACAAGGACTTATGCTTGTAATCCTTCTTATATCGTGATGCAAATATTGTTCATATTGGCATTCGAGAGTACACTTGTTACCAAGGTCCAATGTAGGAGAGCAACTTCCATAGCATTATTACACCACCATTGTGGTTTTAATGCCAATGATCTAATGCCATGTGGATAAAGACTTACCCATGATACTATATCATTGGCATTGGATGCCATGATACTCTGCATAAGTTTCATATGTGTCATTCTCCCAATGTAGAATCCATGCAAGCACAAAATGAATCCAAGGAGTGTCACATAAAAAAATAACAGTCGACGTGATAATTAAACAGCCCGAGCGGCCAATAATTAATGTAACAATTTGTTACCAATTTTTGAAAGACAGCAACCCCAATATTACTCATCCTATATATGAGAGAACTTGTGATTAACTATCATGCATGCGGGTGATAAATATATAATTGTTGTACATGAAAATGGTTTGAGAGAGGATGAGAAAATTCTATTAGAGAATTTCTCTTTAATTGATTTATTTTTTTAACAATAAAAAAAAATCAAAAATACAGTGGATTAAAGAAGAATACGGTGAATTAAAGAAGAATGTCCTAATCACAGAGCAATCTATCACTTACCAAATCACGTTATTAATTTTTTTTGGAAAGGAAGATACTTTTTTAATTGCACTTACATTGCAGAGTTGGGTAAAGGTGAATCCATGCACCTTGCATATTATCCACAAAAAGTTTAAAGCTAGCACATGCCAGTAATAAAAGCAAGAATATCTAGTAATATATTTGAATGGAGTAATTTTAATCCTTATCTCATCTTTTGTCAAAATCAACTGTGTCCATGATATTCTTCGTTATTGATGCACCATGAATGGCAAATGGCATTGGACTGTGTGGGAGAATTATTATGAGGAGAAAATTTTCATGGTCATCGAACACACGAGTAGTACATCACGTGTTTTTATATAAGTGGTGGAAAATTTTATTTTTTAAGTTATTAACTTTTTAACTTTTTAACACATATATCCGACTATTTGTATAGTAATATGTGATGTGCTACTCCGTGTACCAATCACAATAAAAAATCTCACTATTACGAGAACAGTTTATATACACGAATTCAGCGATTTGTAACGTTACAATTCAATATATACATATATACTGCCATCCTCCATATCCCTTTCTGTTTTTCCACTCTCTTGTTTTTGTCAATTAAAGAGCAATTTTCTGTCTGCAAATTATGGTGGAAACATATTAAGTTTTATTTAATCTTATCCACAGATTATCGAAATTTAATGAGTTACAATTACAGAGACAAAACCATATCCATTTTTCTCTCAGCTACCGACCATATTTTGCTTTTTTTTTTTAGCAAATTACTAGTTGGATTATGGATATGATTAAAGACCAAGTATACTTCAGTTGCCTAATTTTACTCATGTTAGAGTGCTGCTCAGTCCACTCGTGAGGATAAAGCTGCTGCCCATCAACTAATAGGAGCGACTGAAAAGCAATCGGCGGCTGAAATTGAACCAACCAACGACGGGTTCCACCTCACCAAACGTTATTCTTGCGGCAAGGACGCCGATAAATTTTTCCGCGTTTCAATGCACAGATATAGAATAGGCTACATATTAGCGCTTAAAATGAGTAAAAACTCCACAAAGAATTAATCAAAAAGGGACAAATGAGGAAACTGACTCTAACAATTGGTTGGAAATAGAATGGTGATGGCAGCATGGAATTGCTGCTGGTCTTTATCCTTACCTTTTATGTGAGCTAAGGACTCGGAGAGATAGGATTTAACCATGGTTAGATTGTAACCAGAGTTCTCCCTCAACCCTATATAAAGACACCCCTCACCCCTCTTTTGCCTCACCATTTGCTTCTCACCACCAATTACTCATTACTCTCAACTTTGATGCTCTCTCTCACTCCCTCATTATTTTTCATTTTCCATTAGTCTCCTCTTCATTTTTTTTCCTCCACCTCTCAATTTCTGGTAACTTCCCTCTATAATTTTGTTATTTTCGTGTTTGTATTTTTCTCTATTCATGAGATTAACTCAGAAAAAGTTTTTGTATCATGGCGTGGCGTTATTAGTTTTATGTGTCTATTTCTGATCACATAAATATGTGATATGAAAAGACAAGTAGACATGTAAAAGAGAATAAAAAACCGTTCTAATTGTTATTTGTTATTTTTCTTATCGCGTGATAAAAGAGATGAACGCAAAATCTAATTAAGGCTCTATACTAACTACAATTTTATTACACGTAAATCTGACATGAAGCTGAATTATGATGATTATTTTGTGGCAGAGAAGAAGATGGCGTCGAACGGAAACGGAGAGTTCAGCTTTGCGAGCGGAAACGGAACGGTGGCAACGGCGGCAAACGGTAACGGAACGGCGAGGAACGGGCTGGCGAAGATCCAGACGCAGAAGAAGGACAATGGGGTGTGTCACGACGACAGCACGCCACCTGTGAAGGCGCAGACGATCGACGAGCTCCACTCGCTGCAGAAGAAGAAGTCGGCACCCACCACCCCAATCAAGGGCACTCAGGGTGGTGCCTTTGCCGTCACCCTCTCTGAGGAGGAGCGACACAAGCAGCAGCTCCAGTCCATCAGGTATACACTTGTCGCCACACCCATGCACCCACGTCGCCCTTTCAAGTCCAAATAAATTTTTAGAACTTTCATCTTATTTCAAGTTATTTTGTGGAAAATATTTTAGAACCTCACCCCAAAAATCTCATAGCACGCCGTATTGTGATTTAATTGGGAATTTACGTGCACTTGAGATGTTATAATAACGGTATCTGAAATTAAATTTTATTACAAATGATTGTGTATATTGAATTCTTTTTATATAATATTACCCGATTGATATATGATTATTGTTGCGCTCTAGTTGTAACATTTATAAGAGAAACTCTAAATTTTTATTAAATTAGCAAGCGAACAGTATTAAAAAAATGTTTTAACCATTCATCTTCAACAATAGTCTACTTTTACAAACGTTAAATATTAAATTTATTATTTTTTAACATTTAACAAGTGAATAGTTTCTCTAAATTTAAAAAGTAATTTTTTGTTCTTGAGATGTATTTTTGTTGTTTTCAAATGAAGTAT
Source organism: Cotoneaster glaucophyllus (assembly GCA_036320875.1). Taxonomy (NCBI): domain Eukaryota; kingdom Viridiplantae; phylum Streptophyta; class Magnoliopsida; order Rosales; family Rosaceae; genus Cotoneaster; species Cotoneaster glaucophyllus. The sequence continues at coordinate 12,681,526 of CM070062.1, forward strand.
TTATCATAAATTCCATAGATGGACCCGCAGTACGACCCAGGATTATGTGGGGCCCTCCCTCAAGATCAAATTAAATTGGGTTTATAAGGTGTTTTTCAAAGAAAAAATAATCTCTAAATAGTGGGACAGGCCCGTAATTTCCTGCTTGGTTTAATTTTGACAAACAAACAGACCTCGAATTTTCCAGGAAAGTCATATTCCGGGAAAATGGACTTGATGTCACGACCTTGAAAATTCGCATACCTTGGCTTGATTTCCGTGCTTTGTGGTTTTTGATCTGTTTATGCTGAATCTGTGGGTGGCAGTGCATCTTTGGCATCGCTGACGAGAGAGACGGGACCAAAGGTTGTTCGAGGAGACCCGGCCAAGCAGTCCGATACCCCCAAGATTTCGTCGCACGTGTCGCACCACCACCACTTCACGCCCACCATTAGCGTCAGTGACAGCGCTTTGAAGTTCACACATGTCCTCTACAACCTTTCTCCAGCTGGTAATACCACTACTATGATTATCCTTCACAATTTGCATCTATGGATAGATAGGATAACGTTGCTTTGCCAAACTTACGTTGGGTTCGACATCTATATATATATATATATATATATAGCTAAATCGTGAATATGAACTATACACATTTAACTAATAATTAAAATTTGTAGTTGATACTTCGATGCTATACAGTCTAACAAAAGAAACATTTCTCCTTATCAAATAACGGAAACAGATGCACGCAAAGTTTGTCTAGGGTTAGGGTTACTATTTTGACACCTAATTTAACCTATGAGATTTCCAATTGATTACTTTATAATTTTTCTACACTCTGCAATGAGAGTACCAAACTCTAAACCTATGAAGCATGGATACGGATACGGATACGCCGACACGACACGACACGATACGGCGATACGGAAAATCTCTAAAAATTAAGATACGATACGCTATGGATACGGCAAATAAAAATGTATATAGCAACAAAACTATACATTTTAAAACATAATTCATCATTCAATTCAAGTACATTTGAGTTGTTAGAGAAGAAAAGTTCGAAATCTAATCCTCTTTATACAGTAGAAGAAGTGTGAGAGTCGTGTTCATGGTTTTAATCAGAGGGAAGCTCTTTGTATTCATTACATTTCAATTATAGATGTCTCCTATTAATTTTCTCCTCCTCATTACCTTTTTCTAAAAGTGTAAATGTATCCTAAAAGCCGGATACGTATATCTATCACGTCAAATTCGTGTCCATCAATTAGGATACGTGTCGGACGAGTATCCGAGAGTATCGGGCAAGTATCGTATCCGATCAAGTATCGGATACGGGATACGGGACCAAACAGAAGTATCCATGCATCATAGCTCTAAACTGATAGTGTGAAAATCGTTACCCTCGATTTATATGCTAAACTGATTGAGATAGGACCCTGAGCATTAGGGTTTTTTTATTGATGTTTGGTTTTGGGTGGTATGCGGTGCAGAGTTATATGAGCAGGCAATAAAGTATGAGAAAGGGTCGTTCGTTACGTCAACCGGCGCACTAGCAACTCTCTCTGGAGCCAAGACCGGTCGCTCTCCAAGAGATAAACGCGTCGTCAAGGATGACACCACCCAGGACGACCTTTGGTGGGGAAGGTAATAACTAATTATAATTACTACTGCCCGCATTTTTCACTTTTACCTTTTGTTATTGTGTGTAATTATATTTAAACGTGGTGGTTATTTTCATCTGTAGGGGTTCACCTAACATTGAAATGGACGAGCAGACGTTCATGGTCAACAGAGAAAGAGCTGTGGATTACTTGAATTCTTTGGACAAGGTCTTTACTTTTTCTTTTTTTTCCTCCTAAGAAACGACGAATTTATGGTTAATAAGTTTCAAAATTTGACCCGCGTTTATTCGATACCACGTCATTATATTAGAAACTAGGTTTACTTGTATTTTATAAAACAGGTAAAAAGATTTTATGCCTGGTTTAGAATATTTACATGTTGAGGAAAAAGATTGGGGGTGGAAAAATGCATGCATGTTCGTATCCTTGGAATATATTGCTTTTAGGAGAGAGTGATGCGTGGGTGATGGTATCTCCATTGTCCTTTTCCACAACCTGGCCAAGATTTCATTGGGAGTAGCAATGTTATCGATATTATCGGTTACAATTATCTGCATAATTTACTCATACATGTTTGAGCGGTGCTCTGTATTTATAATATGCTTGCTGTATTGTACTCGACCTCATCACTACTTCACTGGGAAAGAAGGAATTATTCATAAAGAACATGCATTAATACCAGTCAACTGTTCACTTTGTTGAGAAATTATTGTTTGGCACTGAAACACCGTTAAAGATATATTAGAACACGTTATGATGCATTGATAATTTAATACCAGTCAGACTGTTCCCTACAGTCCATACTGTTATGATGTTTACAAATATGTAAAATAGCTTAATGAACTAAGAAAGTAGCTATATTCTTTTTCGTACCTTGTTGATTAAGAAACGAGTGGCGGGGAGTAATAAGGGTGATTGACATTTTGATATTTACAGGTCTTTGTAAATGATCAATTTTTGAACTGGGATCCGGAAAACAGAATCAAAGTTCGGGTTGTGTCTGCCAGGGCTTATCACTCATTGTTCATGCACAACATGTAAGTAAAGCTTAGGAGTTTTTTATGAACAAGTTGCTTTCTCTGCAGTGTATGTTTCTGTATACGTTCCTTCCTCCTTTGGGTAAGCCTGCCAGATAAGTCCTCTTAACGTTGCGTATGAGTTTTGACATGTAATCTTTTCCGAGTATTACCTATGTATCGTCCCTAAGTACGTAGGTTTCCGTCTAGGTAGGTGAAAACATGTGTGATATTAGCTTAGTGTACGTACAATTCTATAACTCGGTGGGTCGCAGGTGTATCCGACCCACTCCTGAAGAGCTGGAGAATTTTGGTACTCCGGACTTCACTATATACAATGCTGGCCAGTTCCCGTGTAATCGTTACACCCACTACATGACATCCTCTACTAGCATAGACCTTAATCTTGCTAGGAGGGAAATGGTCATCCTCGGCACCATGTACGCTGGGGAAATGAAGAAAGGTCTTTTCAGTGTCATGCATTATCTCATGCCTAAGCGACAAATCCTATCCCTGCATTCTGGCTGCAATATGGGGAAAGATGGAGATGTTGCCCTTTTCTTTGGATTGTCAGGTATAGTATCGTCAATAGATCGCGGTTGTCGTCTTGCTCTCGCAGCTATATGATATGTGCCCTCTTACTCTCTCTCTCGCTCGCTCTCTGTTAGCTATGACAGTTTAATTGTTTCTTATGGATGCTATTTGCCTTTTCTTTTCATTTTACTATTTAGGTACTGGAAAGACGACTCTGTCTACGGATCACAATAGGTACTTGATTGGAGATGATGAACACTGCTGGACTGAGAACGGTGTGTCAAATATCGAAGGTGGTTGCTACGCCAAGTGCATTGACCTGTCAAGGGAGAAAGAGCCTGATATTTGGAACGCCATCAAGTTTGGCGCTGGTAATATATCACCTTGATTTCTTGGATATGTGGATATGATAGAATCAAGATGATGAAGAAGTAATAGTGTTTAATTTGTTTGGTCTTTTGAATTCAACTTGAATTTATCGGATTTTTCTTCATTGGCAGTGTTGGAAAACATCGTGTTTGATGAGCATACACGAGAGGTGGACTATTCTGACAAATCTGTTACAGGTAAATATCAATTGTTTTCATCCCAAAATTCACACAATTTGAGTTTGAATCTCATACGGTGATTGATTATGCTTATACATAATTCTGATGGACCATATAATATATTGAGCTGTTTTTCTTCTGGTTGCAGAGAACACTCGTGCAGCTTACCCCATCGAATACATTCCCAACGCAAAGATACCATGCGTTGGTCCACATCCAAAGAATGTCATACTTTTGGCATGCGATGCATTTGGTGTGCTCCCTCCTGTGAGCAAGTTAAACCTTGCTCAGACCATGTACCACTTCATCAGTGGCTACACTGCTCTGGTAAATTCAACTTCTCTATTTGTACTCGTGAACACATAACATTTCGGTTACTATATTAACTAATTGTTGATAAATTTATAGGTTGCTGGAACTGAAGATGGTATCAAGGAGCCAACAGCAACATTCTCAGCGTGCTTCGGTGCAGCATTTATAATGTTGCATCCTACTAAGTATGCAGCAATGCTGGCTGAGAAGATGCAGAAGCACGGTGCAACAGGATGGCTGGTTAACACAGGCTGGTCCGGTGGAAGGTATATGTGCATTCGATTGTCATCATAATTTTAGAGAATCATTTCCGTGAGTAAATCTTAACCAAACAAACATCTTTCTTTCCTGCAGCTATGGATCAGGAAAGCGCATTAAGTTGCCCTACACCAGGAAAATCATTGACGCCATCCACTCCGGCAGCCTCTTAAACGCGAAGTACAAGAAGACTGAAGTGTTTGGACTTGAAATCCCCACTGAGGTCGAGGGAGTGCCTTCAGAAATACTGGATCCAGTGAACACTGTAAGTTGGTTTTCTCTTTATATACCGTTTCCCTGTTGGGTCTTGACCTTCATCATTAATGTGAAATCCTAATCTTATATGTGGTTGCAGTGGTCGGACAAGAATGCATACAATGAAACTCTGATGAAGCTGGCTGGCCTCTTCAAGAGGAACTTTGAGACTTTCACAAACTACAAGATTGGGAAGGACAACAAGCTGACCGAGGAGATACTTGCGGCCGGACCAAATTTCTAAAACCTTGGCAGAAAAGAAGAATAACTAGAAACTCTAGGGAAGCTTGGGGGTCAAGGCAATTGATGGAAATAAGAATTGGACAGATTCAGAAGTAGGCGTATTGTTATTCTATTCAATATATGTGCTAAATAGTTCTTTTGTACTTTTTTATGTCCTATTAATATATATAATCAAAGGAGGTTGTTTCTCTCCATTTCCTTCCCCTCTCATTTTCTTCAAAATTCATCTGTTTCAAAGTTAATTTGAAATTCTGGACACAAATTTAAAGGGAAACAAAGAAAAGAAGGCAGTTTCCAGTCACCAATTTACAAAATTGAGTAGTTTTGGACAGTATTTAGGAGTTATAATAGAATGCCTACTATATTCTAGCTAAAGGGCACCTGACTCTCAACTTATATTTTTTTTAAAGCGAGCGCCGTTTTAGACTCAAATCTTATATTGAAACTCAAATATTTTAATTTCACTCAAAAAAGTATTTCAAGTTTCCGATGCATTGGAGACAGAAAATGTAATATTTGGACTCAAATACATTTCACTTTTGCAGGAGCCAAGCAATCAAATCCTTTAGCAATTAACCCAAACTTGGGAAAGTGGAGCTAAAATGTGCATGCAACATGCATATCTAGGGATGGGCAATGGTTATGGCGGGCGGGTAACCGCGGTTATTTATCCATAACCGTTTATTCTTATACCCGCATAACCGTTTACCCGTTGGGTAATTGCCTAAACGGTTATACCCCTACCCATAACCATTTATAAACGGTTACCCATACCCATAACCGCGTACCCATTTAACCGTAACCGTTTAATACCCGTTTACCCATTTATCTTTTTTTAACCCGTTTATCCTTTCTTTTTTTACCATTTACTCTTTTTTTTATCATTTACTCATTTTTCACCCGTCTACGTGTTTTTTTAACAACTTGAAAATTAAAAAAAGAAAAATTTGTCATAATTTCTTTTTCTAACAATTAAACACCGTTATAGGTACATTCATCATACATTTCCGCATTTTAATTTTTCAAGTCCTTATATATCATTCCAATAATTGAAATAATAGTTTACGGACGATATTTTTAACTGTTAACAATGAAGGTAATATAAAATTGGCTAGGTATTCTTGGGTTATGAAAACTGTTAAAATACAGTATTATTTGGTTATTTAACTCGGAATGTAAAGTATTAACATAATATATATAATGGACCATGAAATCATGCACTATAGTCAATAACATTGATCTAAGTTTTGTCCGATAGGGAATATGATTTGTGTTAATTTTATATATATAAAATAAATGGGTAAACAGTTACCCGTTTATAACCGCGGTTAATACCCATAACCGTAACCGTTTAATTTAAACGGGCGGGTAACCGCGGTTACCCATAACCAATGGGTATTTGCCCATCCCTATGCATATCTCACTACAATGCTCAAATAACTTGTGTACTCTGGAGAAAATCAAAGCATGTGATGTGTGACTTGGAGCTCAAGATTTCAGTGGCTATAAAAAGCCAGTGGACTCACTATATATACTCTATATTTTATCGATTTTTTTCAAAAAAAAAAAAGAAAAAAAAAAAGAAACTGACTAAAGCGTTAAAAATGTATTTTTAGCAAGTACCCCTCCTCCCTCATTGGTAGCAAGCGAAGACGGTGTCGTACTTCTCAACAGGGTACAAGATCATTGTTTGTGTCTTGAATGTTGGATTTGCAGGTCTTTCAAAATGATCAATTCTTGAACTGGGATGATGCGATCCACAAAACAAAATCGTGTGCCAGGGCTTTCCATTCATTGTTCATGCACAAGAAGCAAGTTTTGAGGCATGTTCCACGTCGGAAACCTGCACGAAGATACATAAGACTCACGAACGATTGGTTTTGATGTCATTGTAAAACTCGTGCATGAGCTTCATTAGTGTACATTTGCAGGTGTATACATCCCACCCACTCCTGAAGAGCCAGAGAATTTCGGAACTCCGGACTTGACCATCTACTCAACACGTGACATCCTCTACCAGCATAGACATCAATCTTGCTAGGAAAGAAATGGTCGACAGATCCTCTCCCTACATTCTGCATGCTAAGAGGCTAGTTGGTTCTGATAAATGTTTGCTAGCGTGTTTGAATAATTAGGATCACAATAGGTTCTTAATTGAAGACGATGAACACTGTTGGAGTGAGACTGGTGCGTCGAACATCGAAGGTGCTTGCTATACCAAGTGCATTGACCTCTCAAGGGACTAGGAGCCTGACATTTTCAAAGCCATCAAGTTTCGACGAGCATGCCGGGGCTCATACAGGTAACGAGAGAGCGTGAAAATCATTTCTCATATCCAATCGTGCAGCCTACCCCATCGAATACATTATTATTATCTGTATTATTGATTAATTACAAGGTTGCTGGAACCGAAGAGGGTATTAAGGAGCCACAGGCAACATTCTCAGCTTGCTTTGGGGCATCATTTTTACGTTGCATGCTACCAAGTATGCAGCAATGTTGACTCAGAAGACGCAAAAGCATGGTGCAAGTACTGGATGGCTCGTCAACACCGACTGCTTTGGTGGAACGTATGAACACACTTTCAAATATCTTCATAAAAAGGCCTGAATTTCCAACACTAGGATCGAACTAAGGGTTCCAATTCTAAGCCGAAACTACTCGAATTCAACATTGACTCCGATTTCAGAAGAGTGCTGATGTTCCTACTCACCGGTCTTATATTCCCACGTATCCAGTAGTGCAAATGTTCGTAACAAATTAATATAAGGTGGGTGCGCAAATTTGCCAAGTTGGTGGGTACAGTAGCACCCTTACATGAATTCTCCTGAAGTTCCAATCCGACTTGCCTCTCTCACTCTCTCACTCTCTTTTTTTTTTTCGGGTTTCGCAGTGGTCGGACAAGAATGCATACAAGGAGACACCCATGAAGTTGGCTGGTCTATTCAAGAACAACTCTGAGACCTTCACCATCAGATTGGTGAGGAAAACAAGCTAACAGAAGTGGATACTAGCAGCAGCCAGTCGCAATTTCTAACCGCCGGCAAAACTGTAAAATATCACCTAATTTTATCAGATGGGTTTTGGGATGGTCAATGGATTGTAAATTACACTAACCTTGTAAACTAATATTCAATATAAAGAAAGTTTCTTTTCTTTTTTAAAGTTCTATTTATAATTTTGTGAAATAAACTAAATTATGACAATTAATTTAACAATCTGACAGTAAGCAAACCTTGGCATTCAGATTCCCGCAACATTCAGGGAATAAGTTTCCAAGCATAATCCATAATTTCGTTATTTATGAACGGACGCAAAGACCACATCAGGCAGTAGCTCTCTAATTCTCCTGAAGATGACTTGAGATTAAGAGCAGAGACGATCCTCTCCTGCATCAAGTTGTTACATTGGATGTTTTAAAAGTTCATACCAAGGGGCACAGATAATGGGAATTCAGGGTGAGAGCTTAATTACCTGCATCATATAGTCTTGCTTGACCATACTGTAAATGACCCCCATCACGACAGCATAATCGGTAACTTCATTTCTTTTGGGATGGGATGACGTAAATTCCTCCTATACAAGTTAGGCATCAGTAAGAGGTGTTTCAAATTTATCACCAACCATAAGAAATCAGAATTGGCGTAAGAATTTTACTGAGCAGTATGCAAATCTGAACTAGGAACGGACTACTTAGTGTGGAATGAACATTCAGAAAGAAAAGAAAAAAGAAGAGAAAATTAGGTGATGGAAAGATCAGCCAAATATCTTAGAACTCAAAGATATAGCTCCCTCATTCCCGAAAAATCTCACTTTCTTAATCATAATATTTTGCGACAGAAATATGCTTTCAACACTTCTATGTACCGCTCCTCTTCCTATATTCCAACCATAGCAAACTCGATCAGGAAATGAATAGAAAAACTTGTAAAATAAAGGATAATCTGGAAATCAGAGATATTAAGGATTGACCTTCAAAATAGGCAAGCAGTGAAATAAAAACTGTAAAGAAAGAAGGATATTTAAGCTGGATACACAGTATAAATGTTGTACTAAGAATTTTGTAGTGAAAGGAGACATGTGAATGACAGATCATCTATCTTTGACCGAAACTCTGCAGATTAAACCATGCTTATAGGCAAGTGCAGGCCACTCTGATTTTCAATAACAGTAAAGATTGCCAAAAATCTCCAACCCGATAAAATAACAAAGACAGTAACTCCTTAAACACCAAAGCTACAAAGAGGCAGACATGTTTCAGCTAAAAGCCTAAAACCCTAACAAAATTCCAAGCATGCAATTATCAAAGTAATTTAGTGATACATTCAAATCAGTGATTACCACTGATACATGTGTCTGTGCGTATACGGGTACAAATACAACAGAAATGTACAGACAATTGGACAGAAGTCCAATGATGGGCAACGATAATTACTGAACTCGGAGGCAGGGAGGGTAGATGATACGATGCTGATAATTGTACAAATAATCTGTCGATATTGATTGCCAAGTGTCATGTAGTAATTGGTTTAGTTGTTTAGTGTTTGTTAGATGGATATTAGGAGTTGGTTATAGCTGTTATGGCTAACCTTAGCTTGCGAGTCAGGTATTAATACTTGTCATCTGTGCAATGCAAGGTGATTTGTGATTTTGTAAACATTGGTATTCAGTAAAACAGAGAAGTATTAGCATACGAGTGCAAAGGTTAGAACAGAGTTCTACTAGGAGAAGGAACAAACAGAGATGAGAAACATATCAGAACTGAATGTACAAACAGCATCAAGATATTCCTTGGGATAAGAGAAAAGAAGGATAAAGACTACCTTGTCACCGTTGCATGCTTCTTCATTCAACCTGTCCGCAAAACTGTCATCCTGAAAGTCGGGTAAATTTCCCATTGCGGTTCCCATTGCGCCATTTACATCCTCCAGGAGGCATTCAAGTTCATTAAGTACGTTTTTGCCTACAACAGCACTTTCATTCTTAAACAAAAATTTCAAGAGTACATCAAGTGCGAGATTGCATCAAGTAGGGAAATGTACCATTAACAAACTACAAACTGCAACATATATCAAACATTCAAACTACAAATTGCAGCACACGAGATATGAAAGAACTACTACTACGAATGGATAAAACAGCTCATTGATGTAAAGGCATCACCACTTTGCTTTCCCTTTAACAAGATTCTTTTGTGATATATAATAAAAGAAACAAATACTGACAATTTCGGGAAGACATGTTACCTTTACTTAGATGGTCACAAAGTCCAAGTTGGCATGTATGCACTTCTCTACAAGAATTTCACCATGTATAAGAAATACATCACGTTCATAGTCCAAACCAATAACGTATCAGAAAGTGGCAAAACTCAAAGTAAGGGAACAGCACCATACAAAAACAAAGGATAGTAATTCAAGGGCAGATATCAGAAAAACATGCTCGTTAGTTAGATACCCAGTAAATCAACGCTACAAACTATCAGCCAATTACAAACAAACTGTCACTACTGCGGGATAAAAGAGCATAAGTACGATCAGTGGCCTTTAACCGATGTCCAAATTTTTTTAATGGAGAACTGAATTCAAATAAAGAGAAAGAAGAGACTATCAAGCTATGAACTCATTCCAATTATTTCCAGTAAATTGTGAAACATAACAGTTTTAACAAATAATTAAGTATATTTCTATAACATTATAAATCTTTGCTGATAACTGATAAGAGCTTGGGAGGGTCTTAACACTCCATTATCTAACCAACAATCCAAAAAAAGCATAAGTACAGAATTGCACTCACACTTGCTTATATTTCGCCTGCCATCGTCAGCGTTGAGACATCCAACTTCAACATATGACTTAACCCTCTTTGTTTCATTACCTAGGATTATGTTTTTAACCAAATCCGATGTCTCATCTATCCGAGGTCGTCGAAGAAACTCTACAAAAACAAAAATATTACTTACTAAGAAACTAAATCAAATTTGAAACAAAAGCCAGAATGCTACTTACCCAGCCCCTGCTGAAAGTCGACGAGTAATGTGCTTCCAGTGGCCACCAACTCGTCAAAATTGCCGAGTCTGCAGAATTGATGAATTTTAAAGATTGCCCAGATGAAAAAAGCAAATTTCTTCTAGTGGTAAAAGATCAAAGCAGAGTTACCTGGCCATGAAATCTTTGAACAAGTTGATAACTTTGTCTTCGAATTCAAAATTCGAGACAGATTTCAATCCAGCAGAGGTTGATCCAGAGCTCTTCTTGTTCTGCAGAGGCAAGTGCCATCATCAAATTAATGCACTATAACTAATAGACATGTTTTTGTGTTAAAACAAAAAAGAAGAGTTGCAACAAAATATTTTTCTGCAACAAGATTTTAGGCATGTAAAAAATCTTATTAAGCATATCATTGTAAACATTAGCATGTTCATAAAATGAAGAGAGTTCCAAGAAAATATTTTTTTGTCACATAAAAAGGAATAGCTAATGTCGGGGTTAAAAACTAAACAAAATAAGCAGCAAGACACAAATCAGGCATGCAAAGTAAGTCATAAAGTTTCAAGATATAAACCTATACGGGTAAATCTAGAAATTCCTAGACCCTCACCAAGAATTGAGTGATCCCCTTTCATCAAATTTAAGATTAGAACCAATAAAAGAGGTGGAAAACAAAAGCAACTCCAAAATGGTTCTGGCAACAATAAGATTGTAAATTACACCACATGGAAAGAAGAATCTCAAATAATATGCATGTCAAATAAATTTCTTTGAACAAACTAAAGTTCCCAAAAATTTCCACAAATAACAAGATACGACATAACACAAAAATTACAGGGCCAAAACTATCCCATAATCATTTTGGGATCAGGACGGCATAAGTGGACTCATTATATGTGTAAAGTGTAGACCAATTGTATATGACAGGTACAGAAAAAAGTCAATGTGAGCAAGTAATGTTATGAATTTATGAGCTATATCAAAAAGAGGGAGTAATAATACATACATGATGGATAGAGTTGGTAGCACTGGATGTTAGGTGCTTGGTTTCTAACAACGATTTGCTTTCTTGAATCACTCTCTCAGCAATAACTGGTTGAGATGGGCCAAAGAAAGATCCAAAACTGCAGAATAAGTAGGGAAACAATTTAAAATCAATTTCAAAACTTCTATTTTACCAATTACCACTATATTGTCCACAGAAAAATTATGAAACAAATCATCTGTCTGATAACCTCATCACAAAAAAAGAAAACAAGGAACCGCAAATAAAGTTGCAAGGATGATAACTCTTCAGAATGTATTCTCATTTCTCTATATTACTTTCAGACGGTGTTATCCCTGGAAAAAAAACATTAGCCTGTCCTAGAAATTGCAACTATAAAACCTATATCGTTACAGGCTCTGGTAGAATGCAAGCAAATCAATACATTACAGAACTATTTTAGTTGCATCACTTACTGCTTCCCTACAACTTCAGATAACAAGGCCAGATATTGTTCATCAAATAATCATTGGTTACTTACAATAAGGAAGCTTTGAACCTAGTAGTAGAAACAAACAGAACCGCCTGCCTTGTCTTACTAAGAAAGCATGGATATTCCACGAAGGAAAAACAGCGGTTATATAGTAGTTACTCACTTGTCATAGGGGAGCTTCTTATCTTCCTCTTCCTCTTCATACTCTTCACCATCCTCATCGTCCTCATAATCCTCATATTCGTCGCTTGACTGACCATAATCCTATCCCAAAAAATTGTCAAACTAATTTTCTCCAAAAAATAATAGAGTATCAATATCGAAAATTTACATATAATAAAAAACAGATAGACGAAGATCCAAAATTTGCTTACATCTCTATCATATCCCTGCATTTCCCTCTCGAATTGAACAATTACAAATGCAAAGTACCTGAAAAATCACAAAAGAAAACCCTAATTTTTATTATGCTGAATTGAAACAACTGTTCAAAATCGCAGTCATGATGCATAAATTTCATTCCGAAACTATGAAATTCCAATCCCAGATCTCCTTAAACTGAAAATCAGAACGAAACTACTCACCTGAAATTCCTTTCAACAACAACGCCGATCGAAAATCTTGAGGCCTCCGAAATCGAGGATAATCTGTGCGGAGCCGCTAAAAGTGCAATTCCGATTCCTCTGCCTTCAAGCCCTAGGTATCGAAAACCAAGTTCGATTGAAGACAAATGGATACGATGCGATCAGAATTCCCGAAGAGAGAATCTGCAAGCCCTAATTTGTACAACTTTGGGGTTCAAACGGAGAGTCCAATTTTCGGAATAAAACTAGCAAGAAAGCCCGTGCGATGCCGCGGATTTACAACTCTAGTTCGACATAATTACAACAATGTTTATAATTTTATTCCAATTATACTCATGTGTACCATATCCCTCTACAATACCCTGCCACCAAAGGGGGTTCATGATTTGTTGTGACTCATGCTTTAAATTCAGGAGCTTTTATTCCTTTTTTGTTCTTTAATTATTAAATTTATAATCTTTGAGCGATACATATCTTATATTAAGAAGACATCATACAATAACAATGAATGTTTTACACTGCAAGTAGAGCAACTTCCATTTGCCAATTTCTCATGCAATAATGCAAGCTCCATTGCTTAATTAAAAAAGAGTAGATAAAATTGAACTCAAAAGGCAAAAGCCTTCTCTAACAAATTGTGAACACGGAAAATTCCTGAAACGAACGAGACAAGAACACGTGTACAAAATAATATTTTGTATTAATTTTGGGGTTACAATCTCTTTTACAATTTGATCCTCTGATTCTATCTTCGTAAGGTATAGATTTGTGGATGGGTTGTTGATCCAAAGGGCCATTGGGGCTTGATCTAGGGATGAACAATTGTGTGGATTTGTTGATGTTGTTGATCCAAAGGGCCGTCGGGGCTTGATCTTAGGATGAACGAGTGATGAACGATGAACACTTTCTTCAAGGACCGTCGGGGCTTGATCTTGAATTGGTGGAAGTTCTTCAAGGTCTTGAAGGTGGATTTTCTTCAAGGGCCGTTGGGGCTTGATCTTGAAGGTGGATTTGACGAAGAACGAAGAGAGCTTTCTTGATCCTTCGGGATTTTTGGAAATTTGGGAGGTTGGTGATTGAAAGCTTTTAGTGTTTCAAAGCTTTCAAGGATTTGAGGGAATTCTCTTCCAATTTGGGAGTAGAGAAAATGTGTATGTGAATTGGTCAATGGAAATGAATGCCTTGGCTTCCTATTTATAGAATTCTTCCAAGGCCTAATATTCAGATGAAAATAAATTGTTTCTGCCAGGAGTTGACACGTGTCCTATTTGATGACTTTTCTGATTTCTTTCCATTTTTCTTTGAGTCACGCGCTACGTGGGCGTTGAAATTTTAATTTATTGGTTAACATTTATTTCACCAAAATTTCGATGTCTACAAATGCCCCCACTTCAAGGCGCGTCGGATACATGTGCTTGTCATGTGTAGAAGATGCGTTTTGAAGTCCCTTAATGTAGATGTCGATCCAAGGGCCGTCGGGGCTTGATCTTGAATTGGGATGGAAATTTCTTCAAGTGCCATTGAGGCTTGAATCTTGAATTTTGTGCTGCAAGTTCCTTCAAGTGTCGTTGAGCTTGTTCTTGAATTCGGCTGGAAGATTTTCTGGTTTCCTCCAATTATTGATTTTCCACAGGCTTAATCTTGAACTGGGCTGGAGGGTTTTCTGGTTTCCTCCAAATTGTTGATTTTCCACAGGCTTAATCTTGAACTGGGCTGGAGGGTTTTCTGGTTTCCTCCAAAGGTCTGAACTTACTCCTTTCATCTGGAGCTGAATTTGATTCAAGGATGGCTGACGCTTGATCTTGAATTGGACTTGTGATTTATTTGAGGGTTATCGAGGCTTGATCTTGAATTTAGATAGGACCACGATCGGCTTCAGGATTTGGATACTTGGCAGACAAGCACGAGGTGAAGGTGATGGCCTGTTTCTTTGTTCAATCTTTCCAATTCATATTGAAGAGGGTTAGGGGATGAATCAGCACGTGCAGTTGTTGCGTTTACTGATGATCCACAAGATTGATGCTTCATTGTCACTCGTCTTGTCTGTTCTCCAGGCAGATGTGGATGAGTACTCAAGAGAAATGCTAGGTAAGCAATCAGGGAAGGGGTTCCAGGCAGTCTGTTCCTGACTGGAAGCTTGATTCCAAGTGCCGCCCGATTGCTCTCCTTCTTATTGTCCTGCAGGTAAGAACAAGGACAAGGACAAGAAGAGGGAGAAAGCATGATATGAGATACTTTTGCTTTTGAAGAAACTGTGGTGATTTTGATGGCGTTGCACGGCGAAGCTTTGCTCTTCGGCAATGGTGCCAGAGAAAGGCTGTTGAAGTTTCTCAAGCTTTTCATTAGAGGGATGACGCCGGACTTGGATTTGACTTAGACTTCTCCGTCTGGATTATGCAGTTCTGCAGGGAAGGGTTTTGTGCTATAGTGATTTGTTACAACTCATCACGCTGCATTCTTCTCTGCTTGTTTCTTTTGCGTAGCAGAAGTGGTGCGCAACCTTTCACGTTTGAATAGTCATTCAGAGCATCACTTCTCAACGACTCATCCATGCTTGGCAGCTTCAGTGCAGAGAGCCAACAACGTACCAAATGTTCTGCGACGTCGGTGACTTGATATCCAGCCCCAACAACAGTTGAAGATGACCACTCGAGAGCAATGTAAGGTAAGCAATCAAGCAAAAGGTTCCGAGCAATCAGTCCCAGATTAGACGTTTGATTTCAGGTTCTGACTGATTGCTCTCTTTCTCCCTGTCTTGCAGGTAAGAGCAAGGGTAAGGAAAGAAAAGGGAAAAACATGATATGAGATACCTTTGCTTTCGAACCTGATGATATGAGATACGTTTGCTTTTGAAGAAGTAGCGGATGAACCAGCACATATATTGGTTGCACTTGTCTCCACATGCTTCGATGTATTGATTTCACCTGCCTCGTCTGTTCTTCAGGCAGATGTGGTATCTTCCCGGAAGTTTGAGTGGAAGTTCCGACATATTGCTTTTCTTTATCCTTGTCTTGCAGGTAAGAGTAAGAACAAAGGAAAGGACATGGAGATTGCATGATATGAGATACTCTTGCTTTTGTCCCTGATGATATGAGATACGCTTGCTTTTGGAGAAGTAGCGGATAAACCAACACATATATTGGTTGCGCTTGTCTCTACATGCTTCGATGTATCAATTTCACCTGCTTCATCTGTTTCCCTTGCAGAAGTACTATTCTCCCTAGTTTTTTTTTTCCATGCAGGTTTGACATCTTCTCTTGCAGTATTTGCCCTCTGATGCAGAAGTTAAATGCAAACCTTGCATCTGAATGGTCATTCAGAACCTCACTTCTCAGAGGCACATCATGCGGAAGTTGGTGACTTGAGACCCAGCTTCGACAACAGTTGAAGATGACCACTCGAGAGCAACGCAAGGTAAGCAATCAGGCAAAGGTCCCGAGCAATCAGTCCTAGATCAGACGTTTAATTTCAGGTTCGGACTGATTGCTTTCCTTCCCCTTGGCTTGCAGGTAAGAGCAAGGGCAAAGGAAATGACAGGGGAAAAGCATGACATGAGATACCTTTGCTTTCGACCCCGATGATATGAGATACCTTTGCTTTGGCAGAAGCAGCGGATGAACCAGCACATATGTTGGTTGCGCTTGTCTCCACATGCTTCGATATATCAATTTCACCTGCTTCATCTGTTCTTCAGGCATGTATGGTATCTTCCCTGGAAGTACATCAACAGTTGAAGATGAGTACCTGAGAGCGACGCTAGGTAAGCAATCAGGGAAGGAATTTCCAGGCAGTCGGTTCCAACTCGGAGGGTTGATTCCAAGCGCCGGCTGATCGCTCTTTTTCTCCTTGTCCCGCAGTGAAGAGGGAGGACAAAGAAAATGATAGGGAGAAAGCATGCTATGAGATACTCTTGCTCTCAACCCTGATGATATGAGATACTTTTGCTCTGGTGCGACCTGGTTGAAGAGGTGTTTTCAGGGAAGAAGAGAACTGAGTATGTTGAGGGGCTTGGTTGCAGATGCATTTTTGGCAAGGAAGAAGAATCAAGCGTTTTGGATGTGTGCCTTGCCTTCGAGGATGAAGGTTATCATATATAGGGATTTCCCACTTACAGGCGGTGGTGTGGACATGACCTTGTCACCCACGCTTGTCGGCGACATCGTTGTAGTGGGAATAGTAAGATTCAAGCGTTTTCAACTTTGTCAGAGACCTTTGACAAAGTTGCACGTGAAATCTGAAAAGCTGAGATTGCGTCTGAAATGAGTTGGCGAATTTTACGTAGGAAAACCCGGCTTTTGAAATTTGGGGAGTGGTGTCTCTTTGACCTTTGAACAAGTGGCTGTGTTGCTTCTCCTTTTATAGAGGTATTGATTGTATTCAAAATGCACACTTTGAAGATTTCCTGCCTGTGAAAATTATCTCTGTTGTATTTCTAAGATCTTACTCCATCCAGCCCTTCTCCTTTATCATTTCTGAAAATGGCTTACCCGTCTGACATTGGCTTAGATTTGAGCCTTGGGAATGATACAGGTGCGCCGAGTCAGGGTGATATATGGCGCCCATCCTTCTTATCTTCTAATGGCCCTCTTACCGTTGAAGACTCCGTGATGAGGGATGCAACAACAGCTACGGTAGTAGCTAGGAACCTCCTTACTCTTAGAGATAATAAACTGCTTTCAAGACGGTCTGATGAGTTGGCTGTCCAAGACTCCTTGGTTTTCAGCATTCAGTGTGCGAGCTCTGTGTCCAACATGGGCCAACGCTTACTTGCTCGAACTCGCCAAGTTGAATCATTGATGGCTGACGTGGCAACTCTTAGTCAAGAGATCAGGCAGCTCAAGCGTGAGAATAGAGAGTTGCATGTGCTTGCAAATAATTATTCGACGGGCATGAAGAGGAAGCTTGATCAGCTGCTGGACTCCGAAGGTCGAATTCAAAGTGACCGAAAGAAGTTTGTGGATGTATTCCAGACGCACTTTTTGCCTTCGTCATCTGGAGTTCGACCAAGTATTGAGGCCCCGAATAATCCATCTGCAGTGCCTCCCTCTTCTGGGGTTCCGCCGAGTACTGAGGCTTCGAGTATTGAGGCTTCACATAAGTGACATTTGTGAAGGCTCCCTTTTTTTTTTTTTTTTTTTTTTTTTTTTTGTTGTACATATTTGTAATTTCTTTGAGATATTAATAGACATGCTCTATTTTGTTCAGTGTATTGTGCTAAGTGCAAATAAAACGTATATCTCACTAAGATGGTGCACCATCCTTCCTTTTTGTTTTTTTTTTTTTTAAATATACATATATACATATATATATATATATATATATATTTTTTTTTTTTCAAGCTGGTGCCGTGCACCATCACCATAACCTTTATCGTCTTTTTTATTTTTTTTTATTTTTTTATTTTTTTATTTTTATCATCCTTCAATGATTTTGCTACCACCATCCCTTTTCTTTTTCCTTGTTGGCTTGCTAATAGTAGCATGCACTATGACCTGTTTTTTTTTTCTTTCATGCCATCATTACTTCACAAATGATGGCTATCACTATTATTTCCTTTCGGTGCTTGATGGCTATCAGCCACTTCTTTTCTTTGCTTGGGAGAGTGAAAAAAGCATAGCTCCTACTTTCTTTTCTGCAAAAGCTGAATCATTATGTACTGCAGCATCGTGCTTTGTCTTTGAACGGACTGTTGTCGCCGTCAGCCCACTGCACTACCAGCTGTACGCCCTTTACACTGCTTACCGTCACTGTACTACCGCACCATCAGTGCTTTTAATGTTTTGTTTCTAATTCCTCATATATATATATATATATATATATATATATACATGTATAAGGCACTGCACGACCACTGCACCTGCTCGCTGCCTTGCATCCCGATTGCATTGCGTTCTCCGCGTCTGCCGTCCGCTAAGTGCAGATTCGAACGACAAAGCCGAGTCGCTTTCCCCTGCCTTCAACCGTTGCAGCTTCCTGTTCGTTGCTGCAGGTTCATCTTCCTTTTTTTTTTGTTCTATAATCACTTATATATATATGTGGTCAGATGAGTCTGCCCTCTGCGTGTGCTAACTTCCTGCGACAATTTTTTTTTTTTTTTTTTTTTTTTTTTTTTGCTGGGCACCAAAGCAAATTGCCTTTTATGGCATGTGAATGTGTATTGGAGCAAGTGAATCGCATGTTGTTTTTTTTTGGAAAAAGTATCTAATGCCTACTGCCAAAGCCTTAGTCAATCACATGGCTTTTATGATTTTGACTAGTCAAGTTTATATACATATAATATGTACACGTTTTTTTTTTTGACTAATCAAGTTTATGTACATATAATATGTACACGCTTGCAGATAGTGGCGGGGTGAGCAGGACGTAGGTGTACCTTTACTGCCTAGTGTTTGTCCAAGAGACTGCAACGGGGTTTTGCTGTGTAGTGCCTTTTGATCACAGTTTTCCCTCGGTGGTGCGCTACCGTGTGGTGCTGTACAAGAGACTGCATCGGGACTTCATTGTGTAATGCCTTTTGGTCATAACTTTCCTCAGTGGTGACGTCGTCGCGCCTCTTACCGCTACTTGGAGCTTGTTGTAGTGCGTCACTTCAACCGTGTGGGGTTGTGTAAAAGACTGCAGCAGGGTTTCGTTGTGTAATGCCTTTTGATCACAGTTTTCCCTCAGTGGTGCGCTACTGTGTGGTGCTGTACAAAAGACTGCAGCAGGATTTTGCTGTGAAGTGCCTTTTGGTCACGACTTTCCTCGGTGGTGACGTTGCCGTGTTTTGCCACTGTTTGCTGCTGCATGAGGGTTTTCACACTGCCGTTGCTGATCGTTACAAGGCTCACAGGTTGCTGCGGAGGAGAGCATGAGCTGCTGGGCCGAGGAGAAATAGAGACAGGCCTGATTTTTTTTTTTTTTTTTTTTTTTTGTTCTGTTTGTATTTGTAATGGAATTGACTCTTAATAGTCAAATGTTTAGTAAAAACTTATTTTTTATTTTGATGTGACTGAACTCAAAGTTGAATGTTTGAGCTGCCTACGTACCCTTCCAAAGAAGAGATCAAGTCATAACGTAGTTCAAATACATATATATTTTTTTGGTATTTTTTTTATGCCGTACACAGTTTATGCTCTTGCGGGCCAGGAGCATGGCTTCTTCTTAGGCATAGTACCGCTTCAAGAATTTGCCATTTATGGGGCCAATCCTCAAGCCGTCTTCTGCCATGATTAAGTAGGCTCCGTTGGTGTAGACCTCTTGTATTACGTATGGTCCGTCCCACTTTGATGTGAACTTGCTTTTTGTCTTGTGAGTTGTGATGATGGGTCTACGCAATGCGAGGACGAGATCTCCAGTTTGGAAAGACCTTGGGCGGACCTTCTTGTTGAATGCCTTGGAAAGCCGTGCTTGGTAGCATTCCAAGTGTTGTTGAGCTTCGAGCCTTCTTTCGTCGAGTGCTTCCAACTCTTGAAGTCGTAGCTTGGCATTTTCCTCATCGGTCAAGCGTTCTTGTATAGCCATCCTTAGTGAGGGGATTTGACTTTCGAGTGGTAGAACAGCTTCCACGCCATATACGAGAGAATAAGGTATAGCTTGGGTAGGAGTCCTATGCGTCGTCCTATATGCCCAAAGTGCTTCGCTTATTCTTTCATGCCAGTCTCTCTTTGTTCGGCCGATCACCTTCTTCAGGAGGTTGCACAATGTTTTGTTGAATGCTTTTGCAAGACCGTTCGTCGGAGCATGATACATAGAAGACTTGTGCTGCTTGAACTTGTATTTCTTGCAGAGTTCATCCACGAGTCGGTTGGAGAACTGTTTTCCATTGTCAGTGATAATGTAGCGGGGTACTCCATATCGGTGGATGATATGCTCCTTGATGAAACGAACGACAGTTTCCTTTTTAACTTCCCTTAGGGGTAAGGCTTCAGCCCACTTAGAGAAGTAATCTGTTGCAACTAAGATGTAAGCTTCTCCTGCAGATGACTTCGGCGCAATTGGTCCTACGACGTCCAATCCCCATGCATCGAACGGCCATGAAGCAGCTGTAGGGTGTAATGGCTCAGGTGGTTAATGTATGAAGTTGGCATGGAATTGGCAGGCTTGACACCTTTTGGCGTGTTCCAGGCAATCCTTCACCATGCTTGGCCAGTAGTAACCCATTCTTTTGAGCTGGAAATGTAGCTTTGGTCCAGACTGATGTGCCCCGCATACACCTGAGTGTGCTTCTTCCATGGCTTGATTGGCTTCTTCCTCACCTAGGCATCTCAGAAATACTCCTTCAAAAGAGCGTCGGTAGAGTGTCCCTTTGTAGTAGAGGAAGCGAGGTGCTCGTCGACGTATTTCAGAGTGGTGTCTAGGATCATCTAGAAGCTTTCCATGCTCCAAGTAGTCGATCAGTGGCTGTCTCCACTATTCAGCGTCGACTAGAAGTACTGAGATGACATTTGTATCATCTAGTGGTATTTCAGTATCGAGCGGGATCACCCATCTTTGGCAAACTGGCACGTCTGCAGCTTCGTCTTCTCGTAGTACCATACTCGAGGCTAGGTTGGCGAGAGCGTCTGCCATTTGATTTTCTTTTCTCGGCACATGTTCTAGTGTCACGGCCTCGAACTTTTGTAGCAATTGAGTTGCCAGTCGGAAGTATGGGACGAGATCATCTTTCCTCACCTCATTTAGTTAATAGTTGATTGATTATAAGCTTGGAGTCACCATACACCTCAAGGTCTGTGATTTCCATGTTGATTGCCATTTGGAGCCTGATGATCAGTGCTTGGTACTCAGCGACGTTGTTGGAACACAATTCGCTTAGTTGGAAGGAATAGGGTAGTATTTGCCTTTGTGGTGACATGAATACTACTTCTGCCCCCGCTCCGTCTGCTCGTGCTGATCCGTTGAAGAACATCGTCCATGTCGGGAAGATGTCGATGTAGAACACCTCCTCGTCAGGCAAGTTGTCTGAGATTTTCCAATCGGCTGGGATTGGATGATCGGCAAGGAAGTCTGCTAGCGCTTGTCCCTTGACGGCTTTAACTAGGACGTAGATGATCTCGTATTGATTGAGAAGCAACGCCCATTTAGCGAGTCGCCCTGTCAAGACTGGTTTGGACATGATGTATTTGACCGGGTTGGCTTTAGCAACCAGGTGGATGGTGTAAGCATGCATATAGTGCCTAAGCTTCTGGATGGCGAACACCAAGGCGAGGCACATCTTTTCTATCGGGGAGTAGTTCAACTCAGCGCCAGTAAGAGTTCGACTGAGGTAGTAAAGCGCTCATTCTTTCTGGGATTCGTTCTCCTGTGCCAAGAGCGCTCAAACTGAACTTTCCTGAACGACGATGTATAATATGAGCGGCCTCCCGGGCATAGGTGCCCCCAGGACAGGTGGACTTGATAAATACTTTTTCATGCTTTCGAAAGCGTTGTGGCATGCTTCGTCCCATACAAACGGAACATCTTTCTTCATTAATCGACTAAACGGTTGACAATGCCCTGCAAGGTTGGAGATGAAGCGTCTGATGAAAGCTAATCGTCCTTGTAGACTTTTTAGCTCGTGCAAGTTTCTTGGCTCAGGCATACTTTAGATGGCCTTGATCTTTGATTGGTCTACTTCGATGCCACGATGCTTGACAATGAAGCCGAGGAACTTTCCAAAGGTGACGCCGAATGCACACTTTAACGGGTTCATCTTGAGGTTGTACTTTCGCAGCCTTTCGAACACTATTCGCAAATCCTTCAAGTGATCTGATCTTTTCTTTGTCTTGACTACCACATCGTCTACGTAACATTCTACATTTTTGTGTAGCATGTCATTGAAGATTTTCTGCCTTGCGCGTTGATATGTAGCTCCGGCGTTCTTTAGACCAAAGGGCATCACCTTGTAGCAGTAGATACCTTTTCGAGTGCGGAAGGCTGAATTTGATTGTATCCAGAAGAGCCGTCCATGAATGACAGTGCCTCGTGGCCAGTGGTTGCATCCACTATGATTTCGATGATTGGCAAGGGGAAGTCATCCTTTGGGCAAGCATCGTTGAGGTCTCGGAAGTCTACGCAAACACGTATTTGTCCAGATTTCTTAAGGACAATGACAATGTTTAATATCCACTTAGGGTATTGCACCTCTCGAATGAAGCTTGCTTCGATTAACTTGTCCACCTCGGCCTCAATTTGTGGGATGAGCTCAGATCGGTAGCGTCTTTGAGTTTGCTTTACCGGTCGCGTTCCAGGCTTGACTGCAAGATGATGCATAGCGATGACAGGGTCAAGGTCGGGCATTTCTTTGTAGGTCCAAGCGAAGACGTCTTTGTACTCTAACAACAGTTGGTAATACTCCTCTATCTCATCCGCACTTAGTAATGCACTTACGAAGATAGGCTTTGGTTCCATGCACGTGCCTAAGTTAAGTTCCTTAAGATCATCAATTGTGGCTTGCCCCCCATCTTCAAGCTGTGGTGGCGCAGCAGTGACATCTTCCTCCGGAATTTCATCTTCTTTGCCTTCTTGGATCGTGATGTGGAAGACATCTTGGATCTTCTCTTTAGTGTTGTCCTCTCGAGTTTGTTGGCATGAAGATTGTCCGGTATGGATGATGGTGTTTTCTTACTTTCAGCGGTCCATCTGTGTCAACCTCCAAGATTACTTGGCGCCTCATACTTGAAGGAATCAGGCTTCGAACATCGTTTTTTTCTGCTAGACTGTCGAGCTTTTCTTCTTCTGGCGTTGTCTTCATCTTTCTGAAAGGCTTCTTGGTTTCTTCAAGTCTGTCCAAAGTCGGCCTTCGTGGAGGAGAGCTAGCTGTGCCACTTTGTTTCTTAGGTTTTGATAACCTTTTGAAGATAGAGCTTTGAGGTGTTGGCGTGCTAAGCCGCTTGAAGACAGAAGTTCGGTCTTGACCACCAATACGATCAAGTGCCGAAATTCTAGGCCTTAAACGATTCATCCTATTGAAGACTGATATCCAAGGGGCGGGTTTAGGCTCCTCTTGATCTTGTTCAATGCTTACGCTGATGTGTTGAGTGCTAACATTTTTCGCTTCGCTTGAAATCTTCACGGGTGCATTTGGTGTGAAGCCAAGTCCAGCTTTGTTGTTGTCAACTCTGTAACCATGCTCCTTCAACTTCTTTTAAGTCTTGGTGAGGTCACGTTCTTTATCGTTGACGATGTTTGAAACCTTATTTCCAGGATTCGAAGAGGAAGCGAAGTCGTACCCAGCCTTCGACATGAGTTTGTAGGCATTTGGATCAAAACCTTCTACAGTCCTCTTGGTTGGAAGAAAGTTTGGTTCCACTCCATCTGGCAGGGCTTTTATGAAGCCTTGTGGTAGTCTTGCAACCTGAGCATCGCCTAGCTGTGTCAGAGGCAAAACTGCGTTTGTCTTGAGCAACTTCACATTATCCTTGTGCCGCTATGTGTCAGCTTTGCTTGCTCCTGTTTCGAACGGGGATTGACCATTCTTTCTTCTCGACATCGGGATATATCGGAAGATAGGTGTGTTCGGTCTTTTTGAAGGTATCTTACTCCCTTTGGTTGTTGCAGGTTTAGCAAGCTCATCATTGTTTTTGCCTGAAGATGACATGGCTTCCCCTTCTTGCTTCTTGGGCATGGCTTGCCATTCTTTCTTTTTAGGTGCTGTTTTGCCTGTGGATTTAATCTCTTTTGGAAGAGCTTCAAGCACCGTATCTTCGTCCATGAAGAACTTGGCGTTTGCGAAGTGTGATTCGGCTTCGATGAATGGTTTGGTATCACCTTGGATTACCTTCACTCCGTCCCGGTAGAATTTTAAGCATTGGTGGAGGGTGGATGGTACTACTCCATTCCCGTGGATCCAAGGCCTTCCTAAGAGCAAGCTATAGGAAGTTCTTGCATCAATCACATGGAATATCGTGCTTGATTTAAGTTCACAAATGGTCATCTCCACTCGGATCATGCCCATCGCTCTTTGTCCTCCTTGGTTAAAACCCTAAATCAGCAGACGGCTTAGGGATAGTTCATCCACTTTGATGCTGATTGTGGTCATTGTTGACTTTGGCATGATGTTTATGGCTGACCCACCATCCACAAGCATGCGGTTGACTTTGTGCTCCCTTACGTACCCCGAGATGAAGAGAGGACAGTTGTGGGGCTTTAACCCCAACAGTAAGTCCTCGTCCGTGAAGTTGATTGCATCCTGGGCGGCATAGCACGTGGCACATTCATGTGGCCTGAGCTTCGAGCTTTCGTCCTTGCTTTCTTGCACTTTGTGATCGTCGGGACTTGCTAAGACCGCTGCTAGTGCTATTCACATCTTCTTTGGCAATTGTAGCGCTTCCTCGATGCTACATTGTGTTGGCAAACCTTCTTTGGACGTGAGGGTCTTTTCTTCCTCAGTGGAGATAGCTTTGCCTTTTGAGGGCTCTTCTATCTCTACTTCAACCATGTGACAGGCGACGGTAGTGCACTGTTGGAAAAAGTCATTCGGGAAATACTCGTGCAAGGATACAAGAATACGTGGCTCTTGCTCCATAAGTTCCCCACTGTACGTTGGCTCAGCAACTCTTACACTTCCTTTGGGCTTTCTATTGTTACGGTGGCGGTGTTTTCTCCCTTGCTCCACCTTTGGCTTTTTGGCTTGCTCCACCTTTGTCTTTGTGGCTTGCAGTCTTGGCTTCCCCGTCTTTCTGTAGGTCACTAATGTCCACCCTTCTTCATCGTCAGTAGGTGCATCTTGGTTGCTTGCCCCCAGCGGTGGTCGTGCAGAAGGTGCCATGTGACTCGAGCATTGGCGGGAATGGTCATGAATCCTTTGGAGGGGAACAAGATCGAAGGATCCAAACATGATCGTAGTAGTGTGCGTTGCGGCCATGTCTTCTAGGTCGAGTTCAATCCGCCCTTGTTGTGCCAGCTTCATGATGAGTTCCTTAAGGATGAAGCACTTACTAACGGGATGACTCACGATACGATGGTACTTGCAGTACTTAGGATCGTTGACGTGATTCATCTCTTCGGGGCGCTTAAATTCCAGTAACTCGATCACCTTCTTTTCTAGCAAGTCGTCTAACATTGCAGCCATATCTGAGTCAGGAAAAGGGTACGTCTTTTGTTCCAGCTCCCTCAAGGTGTTTTTGAACCTGTCTTGGGTACGAGAAGGCTCATCTCTCTTTATCTCCTTCGCTTTGTTTTGGAGGAGATCTTGACGAGCGCAGAGGAGGTTTTGACGGGGGAAATGTTAATAGTAAAAGCTTCCTTGGCGGGCTTCTTCCCGTGATTGTCCACTTTCGGAGCAAACACCTTGTCCTTCTTGCAGTCGGAGATTGGCTCATTCTTTCCATGGTGGGCGATGCTTAGCTCCATGTCGTGGGCGCGGGTGGCTAGCTCTTCGAAGGTCCGTGGTTTGATGCCTTGAAGGATGTAGTGTAAACCCCATTGCATGCCTTGGATGCACATCTCGATCGAAGAGATCTCCGAGAGCCTGTCTTTGCAATCGAGGCTAAGATTGCGCCATCGGTTGATGTAATTCATAACCGGCTCGTCCCTCCATTGCTTTACGCTTGTCAGCTCTAGCATACTCACAGTGCGGCGGGTGCTGTAGAAGCGGTTAAGGAATTCTTTTTCCAATTGCTCCCAGCTATTGATGAACTCGGGTTCCAGGTCTGTGTACCACTCAAATGCGTTTCCTTTCAGTGAGCGCACAAACTGCTTGGCGAGGTAGTCTCCTTCCGTCCCTGCATTGTTGCAAGTTTCCACGAAATGGGCGACGTGCTACTTTGGGTTGCCTTTTCCATCGAACTGCATGAACTTTGGCAGTTGGTAACCCCTCGGCATCCTCAAGGCGTCGATCTTCTTGGAATAAGGCTTCGAGTACAACACGGAGGTATAAGAGCTCCATTCATACTGCGTTTTGATGGTACTGGCGATCATCTCCTGCAACTGCTGGATAGAGAGGGATCCCATGAGCGCCGTTGCTTGGTCTGGCTCTGCTTCTCTTCAACTTTCTACACTGGAGGCTCCTCTTCTTCATCGGCCTCTTTCTTTATTGGGTCAACTTTTAGGTCAACTTTCACGTCGTGCTGCGCCTCCAGTTGGTTGGCGAGTGCGGCAATTTGTGAGTCTTTCTCTTCCACGGTCCGTGTGAGTTTTGCAATCGCTTTATTCTTTTGAGCCAGTTGCTCTTATATTGAAGTCGCTCAAGTAGTCATGACTTGCATGGCTGTGCTGCTGCTTGAGTCAGTATCGGAAAGCAGGGACTCGGAAGTACTTCCTTGGGCTTTCCTCCCTTGGCGCTCTTAGCGAGGCTAGGGTGATCACAAGCCCGTGCCTCAGGTGATCTTGTTCCTCCGGCAGAGTTGATGCAGCGGTGGAAGCCGCGGCAAAGAGAGCTCTTGCCTTGCTTCGGGTTGTGATGCCCGAAATGTCATCACTTGCAGCGAGGATGCTCTTGTTCTTTGCTTTGGTTGCAGGAACAGCTTGATCCTTTCCTGATGCCATTTGTGCTTTTGCGGATTTGGAGATAGAGATGAGAGGTAGAGATAGTCCCACCGGGCGTGCCAAATTTGTAAACACGGAAAATTCCTGAAGCGAACGAGACAATAACACGTGTACAAAATAATATTTTGTATTAATTTTGGGGTTACAATCTCTTTTACAATTTGATCCTCTGATTCTATCTTCGTAAGGTATAGATTTGTGGATGGGTTGTTGATCCAAAGGGCCGTTAGGGCTTGATCTAGGGATGAACAATGGTGTGGATTTGTTGATGTTGTTGATCCAAAGGGCCGTCAGGGCTTGATCTTAGGATGAACGAGGATGTGGATTTGTTGATGTTGTTGATCCAAAGGGCCGTCGGGGGTTGATCTTAGGATGAACGAGTGATGAACGATGAACACTTTCTTCAAGGGCCGTCGGGGCTTGATCTTGAATTGGTGGAAGTTCTTCAAGGGCCGTTGGGGCTTGATCTTGAAGGTGGATTTTCTTCAAGGGCCGTTGAGGCTTGATCTTGAAGGTGGATTTGACGAAGAACGAAGAGAGCTTTCTTGATCCTTCGGGATTCTTGGAAATTTGGGAGGTTGGTGATTGAAAGCTTTTAGTGTTTCAAAGCTTTCAAGGATTTGGGGGAATTCTCTTCCAATTTGGGAGTAGAGAAAATGTGTATGTGAATTGGTCAATGGAAATGAATGCCTTGGCTTCCTATTTATAGAATTCTTCCAAGGCCTAATATTCAGATGAAAATAAATCGTTTCTGCCAGGGGTTGACGCGTGTTCTATTTGATGACTTTTCTGATTTCTTTCGATTTTTCTTTGAGTCACGCGCTACGTGTAAAATTTATGTGATACGTGGGCGTTGAAATTTTAATTTATTGGTTAACATTTATTTCACCAAAATTTCGATGTCTACACAAATAGATACATATAAACAGTCGTTTGAGATATAGATGTGGTTGTATCTGGAAGAATAGAGATGCACTGAGTCGGAGAGAGCAAAGAGAGATAATGGAATTTTGGAGGAATACTGGACGATGACAAACTGCGTGGCCAGAGTTGTTGGTGGTGGTAATTCTGCAGCTCAAGACATTTAGAAAAAAAAATATTCAATAAATCTTACAGAACTGTAATAATTCAGTCATGAGCTTCAGATCATTGGCATTTCAATTATAAGGATTCATAATTTCAAAATTTAAGATAGAATTAACGATTTACAAAATTAGAGGCAGCTGATTGCATAGCGTACCGGCTTCAAGTATGCTAAAGTTAGAATAATCTTCAGTATGTAGCGGTGTTTTCTTTTCTGAATTTTTCCTGCAACGGTTCACAGCTGGTTTCTACAAATTTTGAAAACGGGAGTTGTTAGTATGGTTGTGTGTTAAATTTATCTTGTACCAATAGGACGTATAAGAAAACGAAGTGAAGGTGCATATATAATCCATGTTTCCCTCTTTTTTCATCTGCTCTATCAGATAAATACAGAGGCATAATTGGAGAAAGAAAAGGTCTTTATATTAATAAAAATCAAAAGATGCTTCATAATTGGACATAGAAAATGAGGAAAATGATAGGGACAAAACAAAGAAAGGCCATTAAAACTTTGACAGAGGCATTCTGAGCAAGTAAAAAAACAGAGGCATTCCCAAACAGACAATAGAATATACAGTAAAAGGAAAATAATAACTGAGGAAAAATAAAAACCAAAAAATAAAAAAATTGTAAACCTTAGTAGCAACATAGAATGCATAAGAATTAAGCATTTGTTTTCAGGGTTTGAGGGCTTGAGTTTGTTTTCTAATTTGAAGCAAAGAATACTTGAATGAAATGCCAAATAAAAATCCCAAAATCTTACCTTATCACATTTAATGCAAGTAACAATGATTAAAATATGATATTGAGAAACATAATATAAAAATGATATCTGATATTTGAATTGATTGGCCTATCTGATGTTTATTCAGTTCAAGTATCAATTCAAATATCAAATAGTGTTTCAAATATTAGAAATCGGTCTGTTATGCAATCTGCAATTCAAATATCTGAAATTGGCTTGCTTTTGCAGAAGTGCCCAAAATTCAGGGGTTACTCAATTTCATGTTTGAAAGTCATTTTGTAATTGAAAATCCAAAATTCAAATTCCTTTCCAAGGTCTCAACAACACTACAACTGACCACAAATCCAAAAAAGCAGTTCAAACCCCAACTTTGACCATTTTTCACTTTCAATTCGCATATCATCACTAAATTAAACCATCCAAGCCAAAACATATTAAGAACATAGGTGTAGAGTTGAATCTAAGGTTCTTGAATCACATATGTATTCTCAAATCAGTGTGAAAACATTGAAGCAATGATTGTAAAAGGCTACACTAATTTTTTGATAAACACATTGTATCAAAAGGTTAGATTTATTAACCAAAAGTAAAAGGAGATGGTAGAGATCATCGACATCTGTATCAAAAGGTTAAATTTATTAACCAAATTATTAGTACAATTCTTGCATCTTAATATGTATCTAAATATCTCCACTTTCATTTAGTGAAAGTGATGTTGGTGGTGGTGGTGGTGGTGTTGGAGAAGGGACGCAGAACAAAGAAAAATCAAAACATAAAAATACACAACTAATTCATCAATAAATACTAACTCCCTCATGCGAAAAAACCCAAAGTCTCAAAAACTACAGACCCATAACAGTTTGATCAAGTGACTAACTGATTACAACAATCAGATGGCCAAATGGAAAACCCAAAATCTCTATACCTCAAACACTCATCTGCAACCACACTCCTTACACTCCCTGTATCTTTCCCCAACCCCTGCTTCACCAAATGACACACCCAAACCTCTCCTCCCTCATCCAAGGAGCAACCAAATTCAACTCTAATATAATAAAACTTAAACAAAACTCTAAATCCACAAAAACAAAGTCTTTGATACTTCTAACATAACTGTAATAATTCAGTGATGAGCTTCATATCATTGGCATTTCAATTATAAGGATTCATAATTTCAAAATTTAAGATAGAATTAACGGTTCACAAAATTAGAGGCAGCTGATGGCATAGCGTACCGGCTTCAAGTATGCTAAAGTTAGAATAATCTTTAGTATGGAGAGGTGTGTTCTTTTCTGATTTTTTCCTGCAACGGTTCACAGCTGGTTTCTACAAATTTTGAAAACGGGAGCTGGTAGTATGGTTGTGTGTTAAATTTATCTCGTAACAATAGGACGTATAAGAAAACGAAGTGAAGGTGCATATATAATCCATGTTTCCTCTTTTTTCATCTGCTCTATCAGATAGATAGAGAGGCATAATTGGAGAAAGAAAGGGTCTTTATATCAATAAAAATCAAAAGATGCTTCATAATTGGACATAGAAAATGAGGAAAATGATAGGGACAAAACAAAGAAAGGCCATTAAAATTTTGACAGAGGCATTCTGAGCAAGTAAAAAAACAGAGGCATTCCCAAACAGACAATACAATATACAGTAAAAGGAAAATAATAACTGAAGAGGAAAAATAAAAACCAAAAAATAAAAAAATTGTAAACCTTTGTAGCCAACATAGAATGCATAAGAATTAAGCATTTGTTTTCAGGGTTTGAGGGCTTGAGTTTGTTTTCTAATTTGAAGCAAAGAATACTTGAATGAAATGCCAAATAAAAACCCCAAAATCTTAATGCCAGTAACAATGATTAAAATATGATATTGAGAAACCATAGTTGCCAGATTCAACCATTTAGGTACCGTTTGGTACGTAGACGAGACGGGACGGGACGGAACGGAACGGGACGGGACGGAACGAATGATGTAAATATTGAAAAAGATAAGGAGAATTTTTGTCTTAAAATGTTATAAATTTGTGTTCCACGGATGTGGAACGGGTCGTTCTAGGGAGAGAGGTGGAACGAAAAATCAGCCAAATTTCGTCCTATGGGACAACCCGTTCCATAGTTTTTAAGCGCACCAAACGTGGGACGGAACGGCTGGTCCCGTTCCGTCTCGTCCCGTCCCACGTACCAAACGGTACCTTAGTGTCCGAACTCCGTATCGGTACAGACGTACCGATACTTTGAAGGTTCGGTTGTGAATTCGGTGTCTTTAACCAGATTAAACAAAACTTGAACAGATAACTGAAGAAACGCACCTGGGTCACCCTAAAATTCGCCGATGCCGTCCTTGTAGTTCTCGGGGAGACTTTCAGAGCATAGGTGACTTGCTCACCCCCTCGAGAAGAGCATCATACTGGGCAGGTTCCTATGTCGGTGAAGGAGAAAAAAAGAGAGGTTGGGGAAAGAGAAGAAAGGGCAAAGAGAGGAGGGAGGGACGGAGAAGAAATTGGAATGCTGAATGCAACAGTGAGAATCGAGAAGAAATATAAAAGGGAAAGGAAAGGAAACGTCTACAAATGAATTAATTATTTTTTTAATGAATATTTGACAAAAAATATGAAAGAGATAAATGATGATTAGGGGTCCAAGGGAAATGATAAGTCTTTGTATCCGAATCATTCTAATTTTAATTTCCATCCATTCATCTTCCTGTGAAAGGTTAAAATAAGTAAGATTATAAAATATAATTATAAATAAGTAATATTATAAAATATAATTATAAATGTATTATTATCAATGTTTTTATATACAAACTAATTTACATTCTTTAACGAATTTAAAATGAATTGAACTAAAAACCGTACTTTCTATGCCTATTCTCTGGCGAATGATACTTTATGTTACTAACGAATCCCGTATCCGAACCGAACTGCTAACTCGAATCGTACCCTTATCTATCTAATGTTTATTCAGTTCAAATATCAATTCAAATATCAAATAGTGTTTCAAATATTAGAAATAGGTCTGTTATGCAATCTGCAATTTAAATATTTGAAATTGGCCTGCAGAAGTGCCCAAAATTCAGGGGTTACTCAATTTCATGTTTGAAAGTCATTTTGTAATTGAAAATCCAAAATTCAAATTCCTTTCCAAGGTCTCAACAACACTACAACTGACAACAAATCCAAAAAAGCAGTTCAACCCCCAACTTTGACCATTTTTCACTTTCAATTCGCATATCATCACTAAATTAAACCATCCAAGTCAAAACATATTAAGAACATAGGTGTAGAGCTGAATCTAAGGTTCTGGAATCACATATGTATTCCCAAATCAATGTGAAAACATTGAAGCAATGATTACAAAAGGCTACGCTAATTTTTTGATAAACACATTGTATCAAAAGGTTAGATTTATTAACCAAATGTAAAAGGAGATGGTAAAGATCACCGACATCTGTATCAAAAGGTTAAATTTATTAACCAAATTATTAGTACAATTCTTGCATCTTAATATGTATCTAAATATCTCCACCTTCATTTAGTGAAAGTGATGTTGGTGGTGGTGTTGGAGAAGGGACGAAGAACAAAGAAAAATCAAAACATAAAAATACACAACTTATTCATCAATCAATACTAACTCCCTCATGCGAAAAAACCCAAAGTCTCAAAAACTCCAGACCCACAACAGTTTGATCAAGTGACTAACTGATTACAACAATTAGATGGCCAAATGGAAAACCCAAAATCTCTCTACCTCAAACGCTCATATGCAACCACATTCCTTACACTCCCTGCCTCTTTCCCAACCCCTGCTTCACCAAATGACACACCCAGATCTCTCTTCCCACAGCCAAGGAGCAACCAAATTCAACTCTAATATAATAAAACTTAAACAAAACTCTAAATCCACCAAAAACAAAGTCTTTGATACTTCTAATAGAGTTGCATAGTTTTCTTCCGGAGCGAAAAAGACCCCAAATCAACACAAAGTCTCAACCCTATGCACAGTAACTCACCTAAGTGAGATTCTAAAGCAACAAAAACCCAAGAAAACATGCTCTTGGTTTTGACTTGCTCACACAAACACACACACACACCACTTATGTATTATACTTCCATATACCCCCCACTACAGTAAATTCGCCATACTCAAATCAAATCTAGGGTTTGAGAAACCCTAACAAAACAATTCAAGAACAAATACTAAGACCGAATTTAGCTACTTATACACAAAATCTCCACTAATCACATATAAAATTATTCCTAAAAAAATTATATAACTCATGCATGAAAGTAAAAAATATAAAAATTAGTACCTTCGGCTCACTGCTCTGTTCCCCAATTCTCGGTTTTATTCAACCACCAAAACCCTAAAACCAAAACCAAAGAAATCAATCAAATTCATGCACCAATTGAACTGAAGCTTCAAGTGAAAATTGAAGTGCTGCAAATACTACAAAAGAAGAATTATTTAACAAAAAATTTGAAAAAGTATATTAAGCCCTAAACCCTAAACCCTAAACCGCTATGTAGAAATCAAACAAAAAATCTTGAATTTTAGAAAATTTCACTTATTTCTTTGATCGATTGATTATCCGATTACACTCACTCCAATCCTCTAAGAACCCATAAATTTTTCAATCCTTGGATCCCTAGAAGATCACCAGATTATAAATTTCTTGGGTAAAGAATTTTTTAAAGCCTAAAGCAGTGTAAGCAAATTGCTTACCTTTCGTAAAGAGGGTTATGGAAAATACGTGGATGGACTGGTGGTGCGTCGTGGTTCTCGCGTGTGCTGTGGAGCTGGTCGCCGGATTTGGGTGAACCGGTGGAGAAGCAATTTGCAGAGTTGGTGGTGGTTTTGTTTGATTGAAAAAGGAGGAAGGCTATCGAAAATGGAGCACTGAAGCAGGAAGGAAGAGATGGAAGAAAAGAAGAAGAAAGAGAAACGAAAGATGTTATCTTCCCTAGAAAACCCGATAGCCACGCACGCGCAACACACATGACCAAGGGCAAAATGGCCAATTCATTACACAATCCCACCAAACTCAGAAAGAAAATGAGGGGCAAATCTGTCCGCACACTATAGGTAAACAGTAACCAAAAACTAGGTTATAGTATATACTAGCAATAGTGCCCACGTGTTGTTGCGGGTGTTGAAACTATTGGATGTAAAAATGCATAAAAAAAACATGAGAATATGGTGTAAAAGGATATGTAAGTCAGTTTTGTACTGAGAAGGCAGTCACACATCTTAATCAAAGTGAAAAATGATGTCTATAAAGAAACAGGAAACTTCCTCTGTAAGCTTTCAATTGTATTTTCTTAATTAATCATTTGTACACTGTGAAGGCATATATATATAGCCTTTGGCTATTTACAAAGATACCCCTTAATTGCCTAACCTTATAACAACCCTAACTAATCACAAACGTTAGCACGCTAATTACATTTAGTGATAACAAACTATTTAACAATAACTAAAATGGATGACTTGTCATTTTCCCTAATACACCCCCTCAAGCTAGAAGGGGAATCATAACAGATTCCAATTGGAAGCTTGGAGCACAGATACTGAAATCGACTTTTAGATAGAGACTTGGTATGAAGATCAGCTAATTGGTCTTCACTGCAAACATACTACACTTTGAGAAGATTACCAATTCTCGAATATAGTGGTAGTCTATCTCAACATGCTTTGTACGAGCATGAAAAACAGGATTAGATGCATTTGAAGAATTGGAGACAGGGGCAGAAACATGTGATGGAAATGATGTTGCACTGCTAGTGGACAGATTGGGAATATATTTATCAAAATGAAGATCTAGAGGTGAAGAGTTTGTTGGTGATGATGTATTTGGATTGAAACAGTGAGGCTGCAGTGACTGAAATGGATAGGTTCTTTCATTAAATACAACATGTCTGGAGATGTAAATTCGATTTGTAAGTGGATCAAGGCACCTATAGCCTTTATGTTATAGACTATATCCGAGAAATGTACAACTTTTTCTCTTAGCATCCAATTTGCTATGAACATAGGGTTTGACCCAAGGGAAGCATTAGCAACCAAACACTTTGAGTTTGGAGTAATCTGGGGGTTGATTGAATAATAGTTCCCATGGTGACTTTGAAATACCAGAGATGGGAAGTCGATTGATGAGATAGATGACAGTGGAGAAAGCTTCAACCCAGAATATATGAGGAACATGAGAAGCAACTCGCAAAGTACGAGCTGTCTCAACAAGGTGCCTGTGCTTTCTCTCAGCACAACCATTTTGTTCAGGAGTATGGGGACAACTAAATTGGTGAAAAATGCCATGTTTACTGAGAAATGAAGTAAAAGATGTGCTGGTAAATTCACCCCTGAATCTGAACGCAGAACTTTGATTTTATTTCCAAGTTTTCTACATAAGATTTGAAGAAAACAAATGCAGAAAATGCATCGGACTTTGACTTCAAAGGAAAGAACCAGCTATATTTACTAAAGTCATCAAGAAGAAGCAAATAGTACTTGAAACCACTATTTGAGATAACAGATGCTGGACCCCACAGATCACAGTGCAAAAGTTGAAGACTTTGAGTTATTGTTGAAGAAGTTACTCCAAAAGGAAGCTTATGATTCTTTGCAAGTGCACAATCTGAGCAGAAGAAATCAACAATGGACTTGCCTTGTAATGCCAGCTTATTAGTAGAAATTACCCTTCTGAAAATAGAGGAGGAAGGATGACCCAAGCGTCGGTGCCAAACTTTAACAGGAGTTTTAACATTGAGCAATGAACAATTATTATCCTTAAGAAACTGATAAGCGGACAAGAGATTATGTTTCATGTAGGGAACATGTAAAACATTTTGTAGCTTAAAAGAAGTATGAGGAGTATGCAAGGCTGATGAACCACATTCTAATAACTTTACATATTATCAATTTCGCAACAAAACACATTGGTTCCAGCACTGTCACATCTCGGCCCAGGCCTCTACCACATCCCAGGCTCGACTCTGTCGTAGCACGATATTGTCCGCTTTGGGCCCCGACCATGCCCTCACGGTTTTGTTTCTGGGAACTCATGCGAGTAGAACTTCCAAGTGGGTCACCCATCATAGGAATGCTCTCAAGCACTACTCACTTAACTTCGGAGTTCCTACGGAACCCGAAGCCAGTGAGGTCCCAAAAGGCATCGCGCTACGGTAGAGATGAGAATATACATATAAGGCATAAATGATCCACACCCCTGGGCGATGTGGGATCGTACAAGCACTAACAACATAATTTTTTTTTAAATTGCAATCTAAACTAATGTTTTCTTTCTTCCTCTCCCTGTTCGTAAAACATGAAGACAAAGCTTTCCAAAATTCCAACGAATCCTCTCATTTCTTCGCAAAAATTATAAATCTATTTGAATCCAACAATTATCAATGCATTTTAAAACTGAAAAAAAGCAGGACATAAAACTTATCCAAAATATAAGAAGAGTGTCACAGGTGCCAGCAAATCTCAAATTTATTAACTGAGCAACCAAAATGCAAAATACTGTTTTAGCCGGGAAAGGCCCAACAGAAGAAAGCCAAACCATAAAAACATACTAAAAAAATTTTCCAGCCCCCTGCTGCACCAACAAATTGTGTATCTACAATTTGATAAGGTTTCTACCAGACATATACAAAATTGCATTAATGATTATTAAACTTGACCCTACTCTACATATGAAAATTTACTCATTGCTCTGACAAATCACTCTCACAAATCCAAAATAACGTAGATACCATTCTTCTAATTTTACCACGACTACCTCAAATCTTATGAATCAAGCATAACCATCATAGCAAGTCAAATGAAAAAAAGCAGCTGTGGATTTAAATAAAATTGCTAGCACAAAAATCAGCAAGAAAATATGCATGACCAATTAACAACCCAAACATGCACAAAAAAGGTCCCAAATCACCAAAACAAAACAAAATAAAAAATAAAATCAGCCGAAAGAAAACAAAGGAAAAAACAAATAATACATTTATATACCTTTAACATAGAGAGTTCCAAGAATCATAATCGAAAATCCAAAAATCTAAAAGGGACGGTTTCCCGAATCTGGAAAACAAAATGAATTAGACACGCACAATAACGATCCAACAAAAAATAAAAGATCGAAACCATATAAGCTGATAAATATGCAAAACTCACCTGGAAAAGCCGGATTACATCGGTCACAACCAAGTTCGAAGCGAACCCAAGATGGGCACAAAATTTCTGAAATCAAAGAGCAAAGCCCATGAGATATTAACAAAAAGCGCCCAAAGGGCTTCTTTAGCCAACTCACTTTGCAGCGCACACATCTTAAGTTTAAGTATGTAAAATTGAAATTGCAATTTAACCATTCTACATCACTGACCTTCATTTTTTTTTTCTTTTGAGTTTCTTTCAAATCAAACCTAAAGCAGCCAAAACCCAAAAAGAGCTTGAAACAGAGTTTACTATCTCTGTCTGCAACTTAATCCATGCGGTCCAATAGAAAATCAAATAAGCAAACGAAATGAAAACACTGAACTAATTATAGAAATTTAATTAGTACAAAAAACTCAGGGACAATGTCAATTCATAAAGCACATGTACTCACAGATAAATAACGATCTTGGTATTTGTGAACTAAGGATAAGCTGATTTAGAATCACGATTCGTAATATTAGTCTTCAGACTTATAAGCGACCAACAATCTGTCAGAGTAATACCATTTTGTTTTTCCACTAATCCATATGAGATGAAACCCAGACATGTCAAAAAAAATTTGTGCCTTTCAACACAGTCAACACATGGATTAGTCCATTGACATTTAGCTTAATGAACCATTGTTCTTTACCACATGGCTGCAATTTTTACATACAAACATTAGTCTTTTAACACAAATTTTCAAGATTGTCTGCGTGTTCATCAAAAACACAAAGGCTTTCCAAAATTCAAACGACCCTTTTAATTTCTTCTCAAAAATTCAAAATCCATTTTAATCCAAACTGGAAAAAAGCAAAACCATAAAAAAGCACACGCAAATAATTCTAAAACAACTCACACAGTTCATATCACCATGTCTAAATCAGAAAAAAACAAAAGCGCAAAAAAAAAAGACCCAAAA
This sequence comes from Cotoneaster glaucophyllus, assembly GCA_036320875.1. Taxonomy (NCBI): domain Eukaryota; kingdom Viridiplantae; phylum Streptophyta; class Magnoliopsida; order Rosales; family Rosaceae; genus Cotoneaster; species Cotoneaster glaucophyllus. Next base: position 12,719,741 of record CM070062.1, read on the forward strand.
AATTACAGCAAAGTTGCAAATACCAGCAAATCAGAGATTTGCCAACTGAAGAACAAAAACGCAAAATTCTCCTTTTACAGGGAAAACCCAAGAAAGCACCACAATTGACAATAAAAGGAAACGATTAAGGTTTCATCAAAACAAAGGAAAAACCAAAAGAAAATGATTATAAAATATACCTTAGTTGGATCACACTTGTTCCACAGCGAGCTGCAAAGACGCCACCTTTGAAAAGAGGTGTAAATCGGCCAAAAACCCAGCCACAACCCAGAAATACCAAAAGGAAAAAAAAAGGGAAACATCAGGAATTTTTTACCCCAATTAGAGATGTCGAAACCCTCGAAACACAAAACATTCCAAATCTAAATAGACGCACAATGACAACCACAAAATCCCTTAAACCAAGAAAATCAGCAACCCTTTCCGCAAAAGAAAGCACGGATATCACAGGGAATAGAGGATTGGAAGAAAGAACGGCCAAAACGAAAAGAGCAAATATATGATATAATTTAAATATGTTCCATCAAGTAAATATTGTACGACAGGTGAGCTATTCTTATTGCGCCACATCATGACATCAGTCTATAACCCAAGTATAGTCCTTTCCGTTTGCCTCTCGCTTCCCCGGACAGTTTGGCGAAAATTTCAGAATTCCATTGTTTTCCTTGTCCCTATTTCTTTTGTCTGCGTTATATTCAAGGTTTAAAAATACACTAAGCGCTAGACAGGTAGCCAGCTGAAGCTTAGCGTTTAGGCACGGAGCTTAGCGCTAAGCGAATTAGGTGAGTTCAAATAAATTTATTATATATCTTCTAAATAAGTGTTAATTTATACATAAAAACATATAATTCTATTGAGATAACAAAAACTACAAAATAAAATGATATATAGGTTTAAAGTATTAGAACATAATGAATATAGCGTTGATTTACTGGGTATCTAACTAACGAGCATGTTTTTCTGATATCTGCCCTTGAATTACTATCCTTTGTTTTTGTATGGTGTTGTTCTCTTACTTTGAGTCTTGCCACTTTCTGATACGTTATTGGTCTGGACTATGAACGTGATGTATTTCTTATATATGGTGAAATTCTTGTAGAGAAGTGCATACATGCCAACTCTGTGACCATCTAAGTAATGGTAACATGTCTTTTCGAAATTGTCAGTATTTGTTTCTTTTATTATGTATCACAAAAGAATCTTGTTAAAGGGAAAGCGAAGTGGTGATGCCTTTACATCAATGAGCTGTTTTATCTGTTCGTAGTATTAGTTCTTTCATATCTTGTGTGCTGGAGTTGAAAGTTTGATATATGTTGCAGTTTGTAGTTTATTAATGGTACATTTCCCTACTTGATGTACTCTTGAAATTTTTGTTTAAGAATGCAAGTGTTGTTGTAGGCAAAAACGTACTTAATGAACTAAATGGCGCAATGCAAACTGCAATGGGAAATTTACCCGACTTTCAGGATGACAATTTTGCGGACAGGTTGAATGAAGAAGCATGCAACGGTGACAAGGTAGTCTTTATCCTTCTTTTCTCTTATCCCAAGGAATATCTTGATGATGTTTGTACATTCAGTTCTGATATGTTTCTCATCTCTAGTACTCGTATAATTCAACCTCCAAAGCAATATGTCGACTTGGTACTCGTATAATTCAACCTCCAAATATGGATGCGACACCTTCTGAGATTTTGGGAAATCTGAAGTTTGACCCATGGTTTCAGGTAATGTATTTATAAAGTACATTTTATTATTTAGTTAGATCATGATTATTATTTTTCTACAAAACCTAGAAAGATGCATGTTTAAATCTCTAGAATAACAACTTAGGTTGAAGTAAACTATATTTTGTGTACTAACATGTTATGATTTGAACTATAAAATGGTAGAATTACATTGGCGTTATTGATGGAACACATATCAGTGCATAGGCTCCTTCATCAAAACAAATTTCATACCGAGATAGAAAAGTTAGTGTGACACAAAATATTATGTTGGCTTGTTCATTTAACATGATGTTCACATATGTCTACACAAGAGAAGAGAATAGGTTTCGAATGCCTAAAGTAGGTACGAAGTCATTGAAACATATCAAATTACTTATAATTTTTTTTCTTATTGTATTTGGCTGAAGTGAAATACTTATATGCATTGTTCTTGGAATAAGAAAATATTATGTTGTTGATTTCGGCTATGCCAACATGAGTGGGTTTCATGCACCATATCGCAAAGCGCGTTATCACTTGCGTGATTTTAGAGGAAGAGGTAAACGTCCAAGAGGAGCAATGAAATTGTTCAACTTTAGGCACTCATCACTACGTAATGTTGTTGAACGAAGCATTGGAGTGCTTAAGAATCGTTTTCCTATTCTAAAGTTGATGCCAAATTATCCAATTAGGAAGCAAAGACGCATTCCCGTTGCATGTTGTGCCGTGCAAAATTTCATTAGAATGCAATCAAGGAATAATACTTTGTTTCAACAATTTGAAGACAATGACGTTGATGTGGTAGATGAAGAAAGCCCGGGGGCGAATCAAGAAAGGGAAAACATGCATTTGAATGACGACAATGTTATGAATGATGTTAGAGACCACATAGCTGGATCAATGTGGCTTAATTATGTCAATCTTGGTATTTGTGAACTAAGGATAAGCTGATTTAGAATCACGATTCGTAATATTAGTCTTCAGACCTGTAAGCAACCAACAATCTGTTAGAGTAATACCATTTTGTTTTTCCACTAATCCACCTGAGATGAAACCCAAACATGTCAAAAAAAATTGTGCCATTCAACACAGTCAGCACATGGATTAGTCCATTGACATTTAGCTTAATGAACCATTGTTCTTTACCACATGGCTGCAATTTTTATATACAAACATTAGTCTTTTAACACAAATTTTCAAAATTGTCTGCGTGTTCACCAAAAACACAAAGGCTTCCAAAATTCCAACGACCCTTTTAATTTCTTCTCAAAAATTCAAAATCCATTTTAATCCAAACTGAAAAAAAAAAAAAAAGCAAAACCATAAAAAAGCACATGCAAATAATTCTAAAACAACTGCACTCACACAGTTTATATCACCAAGAACATATAAAAAAATTAAATTAAATCACAATCTAAACTAATGTTTCCTCTCCTCTTCTCCGTGTTTGTAACCCCCTGCAGCATAAAACCCATAAAAACAAACCTTCACACAACCTCAACAACTTCTTTCATAAAAAACTACGAATCCATTTAAATCTAATAATTACCAATCCATGTCTGAATCGAAAAAAAGTAGAAGCGCAAAAAAATACCCAAAAAATTACAGCAACGTTGTAAATACCAGCAAATCAGAGATTTGCCAACTGAAGAACAAAGACACAAAATTCTCCTTTGAGAGGGAAAACCCAAGAGAGCACCACAATTGACAATAAATGGAAAGGATTAAGGTTTCATCAAAACAAAGGAAAAACCAAAAGAAAATGATTATAAAATATACCTTAGTTGGATCACACTTGTTCCACAGCGGGCTGCAAAAACGCCACCCTTGAAAAAAGGTGCAAATCAGCCAAAAACCCAACCACAACCCAGAAATCCCAAAAGGAAAAAAAAGGGAAACAGCAGGAATTCTTTACCCCAATTAGAGATGTCGAAACCCCCGGAACGCAAAAAATCCCAAATCTAAATAGACGCACAACGACCTGGCAACCACAAAATCCCTTAAACCAAGAAAATCAGCAACCCTTTCCGCGAAAGAAAGCACAGATATCACAGGGAATAGAGGATTGGAAGAAAGACCGGCCAAAACGAAAAGAGCCAAAGCCGAAATCAGGAAAAGCAACAAAGGAACAAAACCCTAACTCGTTAAGAAGACTCTCGAAGTCGAGAGAATAAGATGAGCAATGCGTAGAAAACAGGGACACAAACGGAAAGAAAACAGAGAAGCGAGGGCAGTTCCGTCCGGACACTGGTGATCTACAGTGTCGGGGGAATCTCATGTTTAGTATATATGATATAATTTAAATACATTCCATCAAGTAAATATTGTACGACAGGTGAGCTATTCTCATTGTGCCACGTCATGACGTCAGTCTATAACCCAACTATTGTCCTTTCCGCTTGCCTCTCGCTACCCCTGACAGTTTGGCAAAAATTTCAGAATTCCATTGTTGTCCTTGTCCCTATTTCTTTTGTCTGCGTTATATTCAAGGTTTAAAAATACACTAAGTGCTAGACGGGTAGCCAGCTAGAGCTTAGTGTTTAAGCACGGAGCTTAGCGCTAAGTGAATTAGGTGAGTTCAAATAAATTTATTATATATCATCTAAATAAGTGTTAATTTATACATAAAAACATATAATTCTATTGAGATAACAAAAACTACAAAATAAAATGATATATAGGTTTAAAGTATTAGAACATAATGAATATAGCGTTGATTTACTGGGTATCTAACTAACGAGCATGTTTTTCTGATATCTGCCCTTGAATTACTATCCTTTGTTTTTGTAAGGTGTTGTTCTCTTACTTTGAGTTTTGCCACTTTCTGATACATTATTGGTCGAGACTATGAACGTGATGTATTTCTTATACATGGTGAAATTCTTTTAGAGAAGTGCATACATGCCAACTTGGACTTTGTGACCATCTAAGTAAAGGTAACATGTCTTTTCGAAATTGTCAGTATTTGTTTCTTTTATTATATATCACAAAAGAATCTTGTTAAAGGGAAAACGAAGTAGTGATGCCTTTACATCAATGAGCTGTTTTATCTGCTCGTAGTAGTAGTTCTTTCATATATCTTGTGCTGCGGTTTGTAGTTTGAATGTTTGATATGTGTTGCAGTTTGTAGTTTGTTAATGGTACATTTCCTTACTTGATGCAATCTCGCACTTGATGTACTCTTGAAATATTTGTTTAAGAATGCAAGTGTTGTTATAGGCAAAAACGTACTTAATGAACTTGAATGCCTCCTGGAGAATGTAAATGGCGCAATGCGAACTGCAATGGGAAATTTACCCAACTTTCAGGATGACAGTTTTGCGGACAGGTTGAATGAAGAAGCATGCAACGGTGACAAGGTAGTCCTTATCCTTCTTTTCTCTTATCCTAAGGAATATCTTGATACTGTTTGTATATTCAATTCTGATATGTTTCTCATCTCTGGTACTCGTATAATTCAACTTCCAAAGCAATATGTTGACTTGGTACTCGTATAATTCAACTTCCAAATATGGATGCTACACCTTCTGAGATTTTGGGAAATTCGAAGTACGAGCCATGGTTTCAGGTAATGTATTTATAAAGTACATTTTATTATTTAGTTAGATCATGATTATTATTTTTCTACAAAACCTAGAAAGATACATGTTTAAATCTCTAGAATAACAACTTAGGTTGAAGTAAACTATATTTTGTGTACTAACATGTTATGATTTGAACTATAAAATGGTAGAATTGCATTGGAGCTATTGATGGAACACATATCAGTGCATAGGCTCCTTCATCAAAACAAATTTCATACCGAGGTAGAAAAGTTAGTGTGACACAAAATATTATGTTGGTATGTTCATTTAACATGATGTTCACATATGTCTATACAAGAGAAGAGAATAGGTTTCCAAACAACATCAAGATATTCCTTGGGATCAGAGAAAGGAAGGATAAAGACTACCTTGTCACCGTTGCATGCTTCTTCATTCAACCTGTCCGCAAAACTGTCATCCTGAAAGTCGAGTAAATTTCGCATTACGCCATTTACATCCTCCAGGAGGCATTCAAGTTCATTAAGTACGTTTTTGCCTACAAAAACACTTGCATTCTTAAACAAAAATTTCAAGAGTACATCAAGTGCGAGATTGCATCAAGTAGGGAAATGTACCATTAACAAACTACAAACTGCAACATATATCAAACATTCAAACTACAAACTGCAGCACACGAGATATGAAAGAACTATTATTACGAACAGATAAAACAGCTCATTGATGTAAAGGCATCACCACTTCGTTTTCCCCTTAACAAGATTCTTTTGTGATATATAATAAAAGAAACAAATACTGACAATTTCGGAAAGACATGTTACCTTTACTTAGATGGTCACAAAGTCCAAGTTGGCATGTATGCACTTCTCTACAAGAATTTCACCATGTATAAGAAATACATCACGTTCATAGTCCAGACCAATAACGTATCATAAAGCGGCAAAACTCAAAGTAAGAGAACAACACCATACAAAAACAAAGGATAGTAATTCATGGGCAGATATCAGAAAAACATGCTCATTAGTTAAATACCCAGTAAATCAACGCTATATTCATTATGTTCTAATACTTTAAACCTATATATCATTTTATTTTGTAGTTTTTGTTATCTCAATAGAATTATATGTTTTTATGTATAAATTAACACTTATTTAGATGATATATAATAAATTTATTTGAACTCACCTAATTCGCTTAGCGCTAAGCTCCGTGCCTAAACGTGAAGCTCCAGCTGGCTACCCGTCTAGCACTTAGTGTCTTTTTAAAACTTGAATACAACGCAGACAAAAGAAATAGGGACAAGGACAACAATGGAATTCTGAAATTTTTGCCAAACTGTCCGGGGAAGCGAGAAGCAAACGGAAAGGACAATACTTGGGTTATAGACTGACGTCATGACGTGGCGCAATGAGAATAGCTCACCTGTCGTACAATATTTACTTGATGGAACGTATTTAAATTATATCATATATACTAAACGTGAGTTTCCCCCGGCACTGTAGATCACTAGTGTCCGGACGGAACTGCCCTCGCTTCTCTGTTTTCTTTCCGTTTGTGTCCCTATTTTCCACTCATTGCTCATCTTATTCTCTCGACTTCGAGAGTCTTCTTAACGAGTTAGGGTTTTGTTCCTTCGTTGCTTTTCTTGATTTCGGCTTTCGCTCTTTTCGTTTTGGTCGTTCTTTCTTCCAATCCTATGTTTCCCTGTGATATCCGTGCTTTCTTTCGCGGAAAGGGTTGCTGATTTTCTTGGTTTAAGGGATTTTGTGGTTGTCGGGTCGTTGTGCGTCTATTTAGATTTGGGATTTTTTGCATTCTGAGGGTTTCAACATCTCTAATTGGGGTAAAGAATTCATGTTGTTTTCATTTTTTTCCGTTTGGGATTTCTGGGTTGTGACTGGGTTTTTGGCCGATTCAAGGGTGGCGTCTTTGCAACCCATTATGGAACAAGTGTGATCCAACTAAGGTATATTTTATAATCATTTTCTTTTGGTTTTTATTTTTGGTTTTTCCTTTGTTTTGAAGAAACCTTAATCGTTTCCATTTATGTCAATTATGGTGCTCTCTTGGGTTTTCCCTGTTAAAGGTGAATTTTGCGTTTTTGTTCTTCAGTTGGCAAATCTCTTATTTGCTAGAATTCGCAACGTTGCTGTAATTTTTTGGGTATTTTTTTGTGCTTTTGCTTTTTTTATGATTGGGACATGGATTGGTAATTATTGGATTTAAATGGATTCGTAGTTTTTGATGAGAGGAGTTGTTGAGGTTGTGTGAAGGTTTGTTTTTCTGGGTTTTATGCTGCAGGGGGTTACAAACATGGAGAGGAGGAGAGCAAACATTAGTTTAGATTGTGATTTAATTTTTTTATATGTTCTTGGTGTTATAAACTGTGTGAGTGCAGTTGTTTTAGAATTATTTGCGTGTGCTTTTTTATGGTTTTGCTTTTTTCTAGTTTAAATTAAAAGGGTCATTGGAATTTGGAAGCCTTTGTGTTTTTGGTGAACAAGCAGACAATCTTGAAAATTTGTGTTAAAAGACTAATGTTTGTATATAAAAATTGCATCCATGTGGTAAAGAACAATGGTTCATTAAGCTAAATGTCAATGGACTAATCCATGTCTTGACTGTGTTGAAAGTTACAAATTTTTTTGACATGTTTGGGTTTCATCTCATGTGGATTATTGGAGAAACAAAATTGTATTACTCTAACAAATTGTTGGTCGCTTACAGGTCTGAAGACTAATATTACGAATCGTGATTCTAAATCAGCTTATCCTTAGTTCACAAATACCAAGATCATTATTTATCTGTGAGTACATGTGATTTATGAATTGACATTGTCCCTGGGTTTTTTGTACTAATAAAATTTCTATAATTAGTTCGGTGTTTTCATTTCGTTTGCTTATTTGATATTCTAATGGACCGCATGGATTAAGCTGCAGACAGAGATAGTAAACTTTGTTTCAAGCTCTTTTTGGGTTTTGGCTATTTTAGGTTTGATTTGAAAGAAACTCAGAAGAAAAAAATATGAAGGGCGGTGATGTAGAATAGATAAATTGCAATTTCAGTTTGACATACTTAAACTTAAGATGTGTGCGCTGCAAAGTGAGTTGGCTAAAGAAGCCTTTTGGACGCTTTTTGTTAATATCTCATGGGCTTTGCTCTTTGATTTCAGAAATTTTGTGCCCATATTGGGTTCGCTTCGAACTTGGTTGAGACCGATCTAATCCAGCGTTTCCAGGTGAGTTTTGCATGTTTATCAGCTTATATGGTTTCGATCTTTTGTTTTTTCGTTGGATTGTTATTGTGCGTGTCTGATGCATTTTGTTTTCCAGATTCGGGAAACCGTCCCTTTCAGATTTTTGGATTTTCGATTCTGATTCTTGGAACTCTCTGTGCTAAAGGTATATAAATGTATTATTTGTTTTTTTTTTCCTTTGTTTTCTTTGCAGCTGAATTTTTTATTTTTTTTTGTTTTGTTTTGGTGATTTGGGACCTTTTTTGTGCTTGTTTGGGTTTTTAATTGGTAATGCATATTTTCTTGCTGATTTTTGTGCTAGCAATTTTATTTAAATCCACAGCTGCTTTTTTTCATTTGACTTGCTGTGATGGTTATGCTTGATTCATAAGATTTGAGGTAGTCGTGGTAAAATTAGAAGAGTGGTATCTACGTTATTTTGGATTTGTGAGAGTGATTTGTGAGAGCAATGAGTAAATTTTCATATGTAGAGTAGGGTCAAGTTTAATAATCATTAATGCGATTTTGTATATGTCTAGTAGAAACCCTATCAAATTGTAGATACACAGTTTGTTGGTGCAGCAGGGGGCTGGACAAAATTTTCAGTATGTTTTTTATGGTTTGGCTTTCTTCTGTTGGGCCTTTCCCAGCTAAAACAGTATTTTGCATTTTGGTTGCTCAGTTAATAAATTTGAGATTTGCTGGCACCTGTGACGCTCTTCTTATATTTTGGATAAGTTTTATGTCCTGCTTTTTCCAGTTTGAAAATGGATTGATAATTGTTGGATTCAAATAGATTTATAATTTTTGCGAAGAAATGAGAGGATTCGTTGGAATTTTGGAAAGCTTTGTCTTCATGTTTTACGAACAAGGAGAGGAAGAAAGAAAACATTAGTTTAGATTGCAATTTTAAAACTTTTTATGTTGTTAGTGCTTGTAAGATCCCACATCGCCCAGGGGTGTGGATCCTCTATGCCTTATATGTATATTCCCATCTCTACCTAGCGCGAGGCCTTTTGGAAGCTCACTGGCTTCGGGTTTCGTAGGAACTCCGAAGTTAAGCGAGTAGCGCCCGAAAGCATTCCTATAATGGGTGATCCAATGGGAAGTTCTGATCGCGTGAGTTCCTAGAAACAAAATCGTGAGGGCGTGGTCGGGGCCCAAAGCGGACAATATCGTGCTACGACGGAGTCGAGCCCAGGATGTGGTGGGAGCCCGGGCCGAGATGTGACAGTGCTGGAACCAATGTGTTTTGTTGTTGATAATATGTAAAGTTATTAGAATGTGGTTCATCAGCCTTGCATACTCCTCATACTTCTTTTAAGCTACAGAATGTTTTACATGTTCCCTACATGAAACATAATCTCTTGTCTGCTTATCTGTTTCTTAAGGATAATAATTGTTCATTGACCCTTGCCCCTTATGGATCCACTGTCAAGGATTGTATTTCGGGGAAGATGCTTTTACAGGGACCCGTTAGAGATGGATTCTACCCTCTTCAAGGTTCCAGCAACTCTTCAATTCCATCACATTCAGCTTTGCTCAGTGTTAAAGCTCATGTTAAAGTTTGGCACCGACGCTTGGGTCATCCTTCCTCCTCTATTTTCAGAAGGGTAATTTCTCCTAATAAGCTGGCATTACAAGGCTAGTCCACTGTTGATTTCTTTTGCTCAGATTGTGCACTTGCAAAGAATCATAAACTTCCTTTTGGAGTAACTTCTTCAACAACAACTCAAATTCTTCAAGTTTTGCACTTTGATTTGTGGGGTCCAGCATCTCTAATCTCAAATAGTGGTTTCAAGTACTATTTGCTTCTTCTTGATGACTTTAGTAAATATAGCTGGTTCTTTCCTTTGAAGTCAAAGTCCGATGTATTTTCTGCATTTGTTGTCTTCAAATCTTATGTAGAAAACTTACTTGGAAATAAAATCAAAGTTCTGCGTTCAGATTCAGGGGGTGAATTTACCAGCACATCTTTTGCTTCATTTCTCAGTAAACATGGCATTTTTCACCAATTTAGTTGTCCCCATACTCCTGAACAAAACGATTGTGCTGAGAGAAAGCACAGGCACCTTGTTGAGACAGCTCGTACTTTGCTAGTTGATTCTCATGTTCCTCATATATTATGGGTTGAAGCTTTCTCCATTGCCATCTATCTCATCAATCGGCTTCGCATCTCTGGTATTTCAAAGTCACCATGGGAACTATTATTCAATCAACCCCCAGATTACTCCAAACTCAAAGTGTTTGGTTGCCAATGCTTCCTTTGGGTCAAACCCTATGTTCATAGCAAATTGGATGCTAGGAGCAAAAGTTGTACATTTCTCGGATATAGTTTACAACATAAAGGCTATAGGTGCCTTCATCCACTTACAAATCGAATTTACATCTCCAGACATGTTGTATTTAATGAAAGTAAGTCACTGCAGCCTCACTGTTTCAATCCAAATACATCATCACCAGCAAGCTCTTCATCTCTAGATCTTCAATTTGATAAATATATTCCCAATCTGTCCACTAGCAGTCCAACATCATTTCCATCACATGTTTCTACCCCTGTCTCCAATTCTCCAAATTCATCTTCTTCTCAACCCATTTCAGTACCTCATTCTTCCAGTTCTGATTCTTTTTCAGAATCCTCAACCTTGCCCTTAAGTCAGTCAACTCATCCTCCTATCCCTATTAATTCTCATCCAATGATCACAAGATCCAAGGCTGGCATTTACAAATCTAAACATCAAGTTTATACAGCAATCAAGCATCATCTTCCTGTTGATCTTGATTATGTTCCCAGTAATTACTTGCAAGCTTCTAAGCATGATCACTGGCAAGCTACAATGCAAGATGAGTACAATGCCTTGATCTCTACTGGTACTTGGTCAATAGTCCTCTCTCATCCTTCCCAAAATGTAGTTGGATGCAAGTGGGTGTTTCAAGTTAAGAAAAAGGCTGATGGCACTATTGACAGGTATAAAGCCCGTCTTGTGGCAAAAGGGCTTCCATCAACAAGAAGGTATTGACTTCCAAGAGACTTTTAGTCCAGTTGCCAAGCCGGTTACAATTCGGATCTTACTCACTCTTGCTGTCCAATATAATTGGTTTCTCAATCAATTGGATATAAGTAATGTCTACATGCAACAACATCTCGGGTTTGTTGATCCTAATTTTCCTAGTCATGTTTGCAAGTTGAGGAAATCTCTACACGGACTCAAACAAGCTCCTCGAGCCTGGTTTGATAAACCATTTCAAGCTCTTCATTCTCTTGGGTTCAAACAATCTTCCTCTGATGCGTCCTTGTTTGTTCTCAATGGTCCTCATTTGGTTATTGTTCTTGTGTATGTTGACGATATTCTTATAACCGGTCCCAACTCTCAACTCTGTTAACAGTTTGTTACACAACTTAGTTCTCAGTTTCCAGTGAAGGATCTTGGTCCTTTACACTACTTCTTGAGATTAGAAGTACACAGATCCTCACAAGGTATTTTTGTACATCAAACCAAGTACTTACTTGATCTTTTTAAGAAAACAAACATAGAGGGTGCCAAACCGTGCTGCACACCTCTTAGTTCCAAGAAATTAGATAACAGTGGGCCTCTCTTGTCCAATCCCACTGATTATCGTTCTATCGTAGGAGGTTTACAATATCTAACTTGGACTAGACTTGATCTTGCTTTTGCTGTTAACCAAATCTGCCAATTCATGCATGCTCTTAGGGAACAATATCTTCAGGCAGCTAAAAGAGTTCTCATATTTCTTAAAGGTTCTCTTTCACATGGTTTGTGGTTCACAAAGGGTCTAGTTTATCTTTCAACACACACTGATGTTGATTAGGCTGGCTGTACTTTTGATAGAAGATATACAAGTCGCTACTGCGTGTTCTTAGGCTCCAATCTCATTAGCTGGAGTGCTAAGAAACAAAGTATTGTTGCAAGGTCATCTACAGAAGCTGAATATCGCTTATTAGCTCATACAGCTGCAGAAATCACTTGGGCTTGCAAAATTCTCAGAGATCTTCACTTTTCTCTCCCTACACTGCCTAAACTTTGGTGTAACAACATCTCAGCAATCTTCGTAGCATCTAATCATGTATTTCATGCTCGTACAAAGCATGGTTGAGATAGACTACCACTATATTCGAGAATTGGTAATCTTCTCAAAGTGTAGTATGTTTGCAGTGAAGACCAATTAGCTGATCTTCATACCAAGTCTCTATCTAAAAGTCGATTTCAGTATCTATGCTCCAAGCTTCCAATTGGAATCTGTTATGATTCCCCTTCTAGCTTGATGGGGTGTATTAAGGAAAATGACAAGTCATCCATTTCAATTACCGTTAAATAGTTTGTTATCACTAAATGTAATTAGCGTGCTAACGTTTGTGATTAGTTAGGGTTGTTATAAGGTTAGGCAATTAAGGGGTATCTTTGTAAATAGCCAAAGGCTATATATATATGCCTTCACAGTGTACAAAGGATTAATTAAGAAAATACAATTGAAAGCTTACAGAAGAAGTTTCCTGTTTCTTTATAGACATCATTTTTCACTTTGATTAAGATGTGTGTCTGCCTTCTCAGTACAAAACTGGCTTACATATCATTTTACTCCATATTCTCATGTTTTTTTTATGCATTTTTACATCCAATAGTTTCAACACCCGCAGCAACGCGCGGGCACTATTGCTAGTATATACTAAAACCCAGTTTTTGGTTACTGTTTACCTATAGTGTGCGGACGGATTTGCCCCTTATTTTCTTTCTGTGTTTGGTGGGATTGTGCAATGAATTGGCCGTTTTGCCCTTGGTCATGTGTGTTGAGCGTGCGTGGCTATCGGGTTTTCTAGGGAAGATAACATCTTATGTTTCTCTTTCTTCTTCTTTTCTTCCATCTCTTCCTTCCTGCTTCAGTGCTCCATTTTCGATAGCCTTCCTCATTTTTCAATCAAACAAAACCACCACCAACTCCGCAAATTGCTTCTCCACCAGTTCACCCAAATTCGGCGACCAGCTCCACAGCACACGAGAGAGCCGCGACGCACCACCAGTCCATCCACGTATTTTCCATAACCCTCTTTACGAAAGGTAAGCAATTTGCTTACACTCCTTTAGGCTTTAAAAAATTCTTTACCAAAGAAATTTATAATCTGGTGATTTTCTAGGGATCCAAGGATTGAAAAATTTATGGGTTCTTAGAGGATTGGAGTGAGTGTAAGCGGGTAATCAATTGATCAAAGAAACAAGTGAAATTTTCTAGGAAATTCAAGATTTTTTGTTTGATTTCTACATAGCGGTTTAGGGTTTAGGGTTTAATATACTTTTTCAAATTTTTTGTTAAATAATTCTTCTTTTGTAGTATTTGCAGCACTTCAATTTTCGCTTGAAGCTTCAGTTCAATTGGTGCATGAATTTGATTGATTTCTTTGGTTTTTGTTTTAGGGTTTTGGGGGTTGAATAAGTTGTGTACTTTTATGTTTTGATTTTTCTTTGTTCTTCGTCCCTTCTCCAACACCACCACCAACATTACTTTCACTAAATGAAGGTGGAGATATTTAGAAACATATTAAGATGCAAGAATTGTACTAATAATTTGGTTAATAAATTTAACCTTTTCATACAGATGTCAGTGATCTCTACCATCTCCTTTTACATTTGGTTAATAAAGCTAACCTTTTGATACAATGTGTTTATTAAAAAATTAGCGTAGCCTTTTGTAATCATTGCTTCAATGTTTTCACACTGATTTGGGAATACATATGTGATTCCAGAACCTTAGATTCAGCTCTACACCTATGTTCTTAATATGTTTTGACTTGGATGGTTTAATTTAGTGATGATATGCGAATTGAAAGTGAAAAATGGTCAAAGTTGGGGGTTGAACTGCTTTTTTGGATTTGTGGTCAGTTGTAGTGTTGTTGAGACCTTGGAAAGGAATTTCAATTTCAATTTTCAATTTTCAATTACAAAATGACTTTCAAACATGAAATTGAGTAACCCCAGAATTTTGGGCACTTCTGCAGGCCAATTTCAAATATTTGAATTGCAGATTGCATAACAAACCTATTTCTAATATTTGAAACACTATTTGATATTTGAATTGATACTTGAACTGAATAAACATCTCGAGTTCGCAGTTCGGTTCAGATACGGGATTCGGTAGAAACATAAAGTATCATTCGCTAGAGAATAGGCATAGACAGTACGGTTTTTAGTTCGATTCGTTTTAAATTCGTTAAAGAATGTAAATTAGTTTGTATATAAAAACATTGATAATAATACATTTATAATTATATTTTATAATATTACTTATTTATAATTATATTTTATAATCTTACTTATTATAACCTTTCACTGGAAGATGAATGGATGGAAATTAAAATTAGAATGATTCGGATACAAAGACTTATCATTTATCCTTGGACCCCTAATCATCATTTATCTCTTTCATATTTTTTGTCAAATATTCATTAAAAAAATAATTAATTCATTTGTAGACGTTTCCTTTCCTTTCCTTTCCCTTTTATATTTCTTCCTGATTCTCACTGTCGCATTCGGCATTCCAGTTTCTTCTCCGTCCCTCCTATTTGGACTAATATTTGGACTTTGGGCCTTAGGAAAGAAAGGCTCAGAGAAAAGAAGAAACGAAGAATGTTGCCCGAAGCCCAGTGGCAGGCCCGAGCCAGGTTTTCAAGACAACTTGACGGCTTCATTAATGCGTAGACTACATGCCTGTAGTCAGACAAGACAAATGATAGAGACCCACCAGCTGCCAGCCCAAAAAGTACTTTACAGGGGTAGTGTTAGTAAATTACTAGCAGTTTGGTAAACTTCAGTGACTTTCGAGCAGAGATCAAACCGCCAGCAGCCAAGCCAGTTTGCCTATAAAAGGAAGAAGAGGGCCCAGAAATAAGGACACTCAACCAATCAAACAAACATACAACTTGTCTCCTTCAGTCAAGCCAAATCTCTAAGAAAGTTGAGCCTTTCCCAGACTTTGCTCTCCTCGAAGCTTCAGAACTCCGAGATTAGGATAACCTCTTTTCATGTAAAAGCTCTGCTACATTTCCTCAATTGCTGTAGTATCGATTCCCTCGTAGAGATCAATTCACTTTTTTCCCTTTAACCTTTAGAAACCTTCACAATCACAAAAGAAAAGAAGTTGTTCGAGATTCAACCTTGCCCGACAAGGTTAAATCTTGCCCGACCCTCTTTGTTTTGCCTTTCCATCAGTAAATTTAGCGTTATAATGTATTCTTCAGCATATATGCAAGTCATTTCCATTCCTTCATTTGTTCGAAGCATCACAAAACTCCAGATCTAAAAGCCGTTGTTATTACAAGAAGAATGAAACAGGCTATAGCTTATGATTTGAACAGATCTTATTGTTTTCCTTCAAATATACAAGGTACATGAAAGTCATTGATCTCAAGGCATAAAAAAGAACTTAATGTAGACTTAACCCATCTACTACAATCCTTTGATAAACAAGAAGTTGAGATAACTTGGGGCGCAAGTAATCGACTCAAATCTACTTGTTTCACGTCTGCCATATAAGAGATGGCAGTGGCACACCTTTGCATATAGTTAGTATTAATTGTGAGCCTCAAGGCCTATACTTAAGACCCCACAGAGGCACCTCTCAGAACTAACTATAAACTCTTGTGCAAGCCTCTTTTACGCAGGAGCCCGACGACGAACCGAAGTGCCAATCTCTCGGGGAGCTGTGTGCTCGAGCCAAGAACCTCCGCCTCCATGAATTTATTGCCTGAACATAGTTTTGGCATGCCCAGTGGGACCTACTATCTTGTATACCAACAAGCCTTCAGCCATGGGGCAAAAACAAACAATCTCGGTCTACTCCAAGACACAATATGGCAGATCTCCTGAAGAAAACATGCAAGACATGATAAGGGCTATTTTGAAAAACATAGAGCAAAGCCTTTGGAATGTAGAACAAAGTACAAGCAGGATGTGTTCCTCGTCAAGAAGTCAGGGAGAAATAGCTCTAGAAATCCCTATTCCAAGGGATGATCGTGTCAAGGGAGTAGTAAACGAAGTCAACTCTATGGAGAAACCAGTTCTGCCTCTATCTAAAAAATAGGAGAATAAAGAAGAGGCAAGAATTCGTCAGTGGCTGTTAAAAGAACCAGAGTTGCCTGACCACCTATCAACCAACAATGGAGGGCAATGTGAGCCAGAAATGTTGCTGAGAAATTCACAGACTAGCGCTACATTTTCCCTCCAAGTCCCGTTGAATATGATCAACTTAACGTGGGCATAAAAGGGGAAGGGGAAAGCCACGTGGGAGGTAAAAGCCGAAAGAAGACCAACTGACAGACCTACAGAAGGCACTCTCAGGATACTTGATAAGCCCAAAGCCAACATAGTTAAAGGGGTGGTGTTGTGCAGCAAATGCCATTCTGAATGCGAGTTAGAAATACCAGCAGCATGAGCGATCATGGATCAGGAGCTGATCAGAAGAGGAGAGAGAGAGAGAGAGAGAGAGAGAGAGAGAGAGAGAGAGAGAGAGAAGAGCAAGAAAAACTCATAAGCACTAACTCATAAGCACTATGCGGGCAAGAGAGTTTGAGACATCTCGAAACGTCTTCCAGAGGCTAGGAGGAGATTCCCAGCCCAAAAACTTATCAGAAGTTTTCAGGAATTATGAAGCCTCAGAAGAAGGAAGATAAAGAAGCCAAAGTATCAAGATGGAAGGAGGTGAGACTACCCTAACCAGGCAATACCGGTGGAGACGTCCGAATAAAGGGAAGAATGGTGAACCCAACTATAAAAAAGAGCCTCACGCGACTTGGGCGAAGGTGGTTTGTAGTAAGGAAAGATGAGAAACTCGTCAAATAAATGCGGGCATCCATGATTAAGAGAGTTCAGAGGTAGCATAAGACATATATGAACTCGTTAAAAACCCCCGCCATCTCGGAAACCTCAGAAAACCTAAGGAAGGAGAAATCCCTTCATGGAGGGGAAAACCAGCCCCACTAGAAGAGCAAGAGAGAAATGAAAAAAGCAAACAGTAAGAACGAAGGGGGAGGAGATCATGTGCCGCCAAGTCCTCACCCTGGAAAGTACAGAATCTTGAGAAGGGCTCAAAAGGACGTGGTAATGATGCCAACCCCAAGGTGGAGCCCGGAGCTAATCTGCTTTGGAACTATCTCACCTGAAAGATGACCGCCTGTGCCATTATTGATAAATGCTGTATGCGAGATACCAAGACAGATACCAAACTTTGAAGTCGCCAAGGAAGAAGAACTCCCTGAGATGATGTTGCTCGAAGAGGCACAAGCATGGATAGACGAATTCATGAATAATATCGGAAGCAAAGAAAGAGGCTTACCCGGACCGAGCAATTTTCATGTAAACATGACGTACGTCTTATCGGTCATGTTTCATGCGGAGCATGATCAACCCTCTACTGTGGAGGGTGATTACCTGGCAGCAAAACCTATGATAGCACATGTCAATGTAGAAAAGGTCGGGCAAAGAGAGTCCAGTCAAGCGGAATTACCTTGGCAACTAGAGAAGAGGCCTGAAAGGATATACTCGGATAAGATGGTGTTCATTCGCCCAAATCCAACCCTGGCCAATCATCTGAAGCTTATATATGTGACCGCTCACCTAGAAAGAGTGCCATTTAAGAGAGTTTTGATTGATGGAGAGGCTGCAGTGAACGTGCTCCCCTACAAGCACATAAAAAAGATGTGCCAAGGGGAAGAAAACCTCATCCCCGCAGATCTTACAGTATCCAGTTTCTCACGAGCTATTACCATAACCCATGGACTATTACCATTGGAAGTTGACTTAGGGTCGAAGTAAATCATGCTAGCCTTCTTTGTGGTGGATAGTACCTCTAGTTATGGAGCACTATTGGGCAGAGACTGGATTCACCAAAGTCTCTCTATACCATCCACCTTACACCAACAAGTAGTTGTCTACCATGAG
The DNA here is from genome assembly GCA_036320875.1 of Cotoneaster glaucophyllus. Classification (NCBI taxonomy): domain Eukaryota; kingdom Viridiplantae; phylum Streptophyta; class Magnoliopsida; order Rosales; family Rosaceae; genus Cotoneaster; species Cotoneaster glaucophyllus. The sequence continues at coordinate 12,738,173 of CM070062.1, forward strand.
GAAGGGGAAACAGGACCTGGGTTTTGGGAGATGGTTGAGGCCGAATCACAGCCATTCTTACCTATGGCTAATGTTGCAGAAGCCAATTTCTACAATCCCAATATTGGGATTTTCCAATGTACCGGAGCTGACAAGAACGGCCGCCCGACTAAGGTGACGGCCCAAAAGCTTTTGGAACAAGGGTTGTCTCTCACTAAGGAGGAGTGGGATCGACCCTATCTCATTCCAAAACCCCAGCAATATTAATGTCAGAACAGAAAAAGAGGGACCAAGTGATAGCAGTCAGGTCTTTGATAAAAAGATTGTTGGTATATGGGAAAGAGAATAGGCAGGAGAAGGAGAATTCAGCTGACGAGGGAGAAGTTTTGAGCAAACGAACTACGATCAGACATGAGGAATCTTTTGGAGAGAAGCTGGAAGCAGCCATTCAAATGGTGGAATGTGTATATAATCTAGATGGCCAGAAGATCTACCCGACAATCCAGAACTGGTGGAATTTTTGTGTACAGAACCAGATAAACCAACCCTTGAGGTACAAGATCCTTTGGAAACCATTGAGCTAGGAACCAAGGAAGACCCGAGACCAATATAGATTAGTGGTCTGTTAGAAACTGAAGATCGGGCAGAGATTGTCACTCTTTTGCGTGAATTCAAAGACTGTTTTGCTTGGCACTATACTGAGATGCCAGGTTTAGACCCAGCATTAGTAGAACACAGGATGCCTATTAAGGAGGGGTTTAAACCTGTCAAGCAAGCGCCACGAAGAATGTCAAAAGAAATAGAGGAGAAGGTTAAAGAGGAAATTGAGAGGCTGGTGAAGGCTGGATTTATTAGGCCTGCCAAATACGTTGAGTGGTTGGCCAACATTGTACCAGTTTTAAAAGCTATAACTAAAGCAGTTAGATGTTACGTTGACTATCGAAACATTAATGAAGCCACGCCTAAAGATGAGTATCCTATGCCTATGGCAGATTTATCCATTGATGCGGTTGCTAAACACAAAGTTTTATCTTTCATGGATGGAAACGCGGGGTATAATCAGATAAAAATGGCTAAAGAGGATATACATAAGACAGCTTATAGCTGTTCGGGCCATGTTAGAGCATATGAATATGTGGTGATGCCATTCGGGCTCAAAAATACCAGGGCAACTTACCAAAGAGCAATGAACGCTATTTTTTATGATTTGATTGGCCATAACATGGAGGTATACATTGATGACATCGTGGTAAAGTCCAAGACAGAAAAGCAGCATTTGGTTGACCTTAGGCAAGCCTTGACAAGAATGTGGATCCATAAGCTAAAAATGAATCCAAAGAAATATGCGTTCGGAGTAAGGTCAGGCAACTTTTTGGGATTCCTCGTCCATCAAAGGGGAGTAAAAGTTGATAAAAACAAAGCTCGAGCAATAATGGAATCACCTTCCCCCACCAACAAAGTACAACTTCAGAGTTTGCTAGGGAAAATCAACTTCTTAAGAAGATTCATTGCCAATCTGGCAGGCAAAATTCAACCACTGACTCCCCTACTAAGGCTGAAGGATAAAGAAGATTTTCAATGGGGACCTCCACATCAAGAGGCTTTTGATAAAATAAAAGCCTACTTAGCTTCTCCACCAGTGCTTATGCCACCCAAAAGAGGGAAACCATTAAAACTCTATATTTCTGCTTCGGAAAGGTCAATCAGAAGCCTGCTGGCTCAGAATAATGAAGCTGGGAAGGAACAAGCTATATACTACCTCAGTAGAATTCTCACTGAGGTAGAGACAAGATATACCTCGGTGAAGAAATTGTGCTTAGCTTTGTATTTTACTGCCTGCAAGCTAAGACATTACATGTTGCCTTGCCACATCCATATCATTGCCAGAACAAATGTAATCAAATACATGCTATCAAAACCAATGCTGACTGGAAGGATTGGGAAGTGGATTTTAGCATTATTAGAGTATAGCTTTCAATATGTTCCCCAAATGGCAGTTAAAGGACAAGCAATTGCAGACTTTTTGGTAGAACATTAAGAGCCTCAAGAAGAAGAGATCAACATTCCAGGAACTCTGGAGGTAGCCAATTTATGGATCCCACCAAGTAAAAGTCTCTCGAGCAGAGAATAGTGGATTCAACAAGAAATAAAAAGAGTATCCAGCCTATGGGTTACTCCTTGGAAACTGTATTTCGATGGATCCTGTACGCAAAATGCTGCTGGGGCTGGAATTGCCATCATTGATCCTAATGGTAACCACCATTGCTATTCTTTCCTCTTGGATTATCAAGAGACTACTAACAATCGGGCAGAATATGAGGCATTGATAATCGGCCTAGAAATCTTGATTGAGTTGGGGGCAACTGAGGTCGAGGTGGTTGGTGATTCAGAATTTGTAATCAATCAATTAAATAGAGAATATAAATGCAGATACATTGCCATGGCTGGTTATCACCTAGCGACCACTCAGTTACTAAGTTATTGGGGCACTGAGATATCGGCCAGCTATATCCCTAGAGAAGCAAATACGATCGCCAATGAAATGGCGCAATTAGCTTCTAGGGTAACGATCCAGGAAAGAAAGTTCAAGGAAGACATAGAAGTTCAGAGAAGAAATCTTCCCTCTATTTTTTAGCAAGGATTTAGCTTGGATATAATGACTGAAGAAGTGGAGATTGAAGATTGGAGAACACCTATTTTGAGATACTTGGAAGACCCTTCATTCACCACAAAGAAGGAAGATAGATGGCGGTCAACAAAATATGTTTTGTGGGGAAATAATCTGTTAAGAAAAACTCCAGATGGATTAATGCTTAAATGCCTAGGCAAAGAAGAATCAATGAGGGTAATGGCTGAGGTACATGAAGGGATCTGTGAGGCACACCAGGCAAGGACTAAGATGAGATGGCTTCTCAGGAGATACGGCTACTTCTGGCCCGATATGGAAAAAGATTGCAAAGCTTATGCCCGAGGATGTGAAGAGTGCCAAAGGCATGGACCACTCCAGCATTTACCCTCAATACCCTTAAACCCCGTAGTTAAACCCTGGCTTTTCAGGGGATGGGCCATAGACTTCATCGGGCAAATTTACCCAGCTTCTAGCAAAGGCCATACTTTCATAATTGTGGCTACAGACTACTTCACTAAATGGGTGGAAGCTTCAGCTGTTAAAACTATCTCTTCAACTGTGGTCACAAAGTTTATTGAGAATAAAATCTTGCATAGGTATGGGATACCCGAAACAATTGTTACAGACCGTGGACCATCTTTCATCTCCAAAGAAGTAGAGGAGTTTGCCAACAAATTCAACATAAAGATGATCCAGTCTAGCCCTTATTACCCCTAGTCAAATGGGCAAGCAGAGGCTAGCAACAAAATCTTGGTAAGCATTATTAAAAGAACGGTGGCCGAGAATCCAGAGAAGTGGCACGAAAAGTTGGGAGATACTTTGTGGGCATATAGAACTTCTAAGAGAGCGGCCACTGGAACAACCCCCTTTGCTTTGACTTTCGGGCAAGATGCGGTACTCCCCATGGAAATTAATGTGAGTTCGGTTAGAATTCAAAATCAATTCGGGCTACACAGTGAAGAATACATTCAGGCCATGTGTCAAGGGATAGAAGATCTTGATGTAGCCTGAATCGAAGCTTTGGGCAGGATCTAGGAAGGAAAAATAGCTGTGGCGCGAGCATACAATAAGAAAGTAAAGTCGAAAACCTTCGGGGAAGGAAAGTTAGTGTGGAAAACAATTCTGCCCTTAGGAGCCCTAAGTAAGGGGTTTTGGGAAGTAGAGCCCGACGTGGGAAGGTCATTTTGTCATTAATCGAGTTCTGAATACAAGAGGATTATATTTAGAAGACTTGGAAGGAAGATTGCAGAAAAATCCAATCAATGCTAAGTTTCTGAAGAAGTATCATCCAACCTTATGGGACGCTTGAGATTGTTATATTGCAGATAGTTAAAACATTACAAAACAATCTGAAGTGGGCACGCACAAAGTTAAGGAAAAGAAGAACATTTTCATTTCATCAAATGTGGGAGATACATACAATTGGATTAATAGTGGCATATTCCTAAATAAGTACAATTATCCAAAAGGGTACATCGACATTTTGTTCAAATTTCCTAAACATTGATACTACTAGCTAGATCTACCCTAGTTTTGTCCGAATCTGCTGTGCTCTTATTCCTTAGCCCGACCAAGATTGGTGTGGCAATGAGGTGAGGTGATGGGGTTGTGCGGTTGAGATCATGGTAGTTGACCCCGAAGCATGCACGTAGGACGATGAAACGATCAAGAAGCAAGAGTCGTGAGCCCGAGTAAGGTATGCCAGTATGCTCAAGGTTACCCGACCAGCCTGCAAAATGGTGGGAACCCTGAAGAATGAACTGGGCGCAAAGCACCTGACTCAAGATATTAAGGGAAGTGATCGTTCCTTAGTGATAATGTTTCCAACACTGGTGGAATTCAGAAAAATCCATGTAGACTCTAAGGGATGCACTCCTTCCTTCACAAAAAGAAATTTGGGTCGATAATCTGACCAAAGGCGACAGAAATAATAAGAGTCTACAAGAAGGCAAGACATGGTGGAAACTCTACATAGGAAGCTTTGGATATCCTCGACTGAAATTGGCAAGCAAATGAGTTGGAAAATTCTGGAAAATTGTAGTGATCTGAAGAGATGTTCGGATGAAGTAGTGATTGGAATTAAGCAGGGTTTTTATAAGAAAATCAGGAGACGATTGAAATTCCAGAGTCAGTTCAAAATTCATGATACAAGTTTTGGATAGCCAACCGTTACACCTGAGCGATGCAAATACCAAGACAGGCGTGCAGTGATAATAAATGAAAGAGCGGCAATTCAATCGTTATTAGCGCCTGGGTTTGCAGGCTTAACAACAATTGAAGGGGGCACCGTTAGGACTAATATTTGGACTTTGGGCCTTAGGAAAGAAAGGCACAAAGAAAAAAAACATGAATGTTGCCCGAAGCCTAGTGGTAGGCACGAGCCAGGTTTTCAAGACAACTTGACTGCTTCATTAATGCGTAGACTACAGGCCTGTAGTCAGACAAGACAAATGATAGAGACCCACCAGCTACCAGCCCAAAAAGTACTTTACAGAGGCAGTGTTAGTAAATTACTAGCGGTTTGGTAAACTTCAGTGACTTTCGGGCAGAGATCAAACTGCCAGCGGCCAAACCAATTTGCCTATAAAAGGAAGAAGAGGGCCCAGAAATAAGGACACTCAACCAATCAAACAAACATACAACTTGTCTCCCTCAGTCAAGCCAAATCTCTAAGAAAGCTATGCCTTTCCCAGACTTTGCTCTCCTCGAAGCTTCAGAACTCCGAGATTAGGATAACCTCTTTTCATGTAAAAGCTCTGCTACCTTTCCTCAAATGATGTAGTATCGATTCCCTCGTAGAGATCAGTTCACTTTTTTCCCTTTAACCTTTAGAAACCTTCGCAATCACAAAAGAAAAGAAGTTGTTCGAGATTCAACCTTGCCGGACAAGGTTAAATCTTGCCCGACCCTCTTTGTTTTGTCTTTCTATCAGTAAAGCTAGCGTTATAATGTATTCTTCAGCATATATGCAAGTCATTTCCATTCCTTCATTTGTTCGAAGCATCACAAAACCCCAGATCTAAAAGTCGTTGTTATTACAAGAACGAAACGGGCTATAGCTTATGATTTGAATAGATCTGATTGTTTTCCTTCAAATATACAAGATAGATGAAAGTCCTTGATCTCAAGGCATAAAAAAGAACTTAATGTAGACTTAACCCATCTACTATAATCCTTTGATAAACAAGAAGTTGAGATAACTTGAGGCGCAAGTAATCGACTCGAACCTACTTGTTTCATGTCTGCCATATAAGAGATGGCAGTGGCACGCCTTTGCATATAGTTAGTATTGATTGTGAGCCTCAAGGCCTACACCTAAGGCCCCTACAAAGGCACCTCTCAGAACTAGCTATAAACTCATGTGCAAGCCTCTTTTACGCAGGAGCCCGACGACGAACCAAAGTGCCAATCTCTCAGGGAGCTGTGTGCTCGAGCCAAGAACCTCCGCCACCCGAAATTTATTGCCCGAACACCTCCCTCCTCTCTTTGCCCTTTCTTCTCTTTCCCCAACCTCTCCTTTTTTTCTCCTTCACCGACATAGGAACCTGCCCAGTATGATGCTCTTCTCTAGAGGGTGAGCAAGTCACCTCTATTTTGAAAGTCTCCCTGAGAACTACAAGGACGACATCGGCGAATTTTAGGGTGACGCAGGTGCATTTTGTTCAGTTATATGTTCAAGTTTTGTCTAATCTGGTTAAAGACACCAAATTCATAACCGAACCTTCAAAGTACTGGTACGTCCGTACCGATACGGAGTTCGGACAATAAATGGCCGAATCTGGCAACTATTGTGACAGCCCGCTCCGAATTATGCATATTTGTTTTCCTCGGAATTGTGAAAGTACGATTTTACCCTTGAACGTTGGGTTGTATTTTATTTTGGGCTAAGGTTAGAGGCCCAAAATTATTGGTTTTGGACCAATTAGAATGGTTCCAAGTTAGTGGGAACCAATTAGGGTTAGTAGTAGGAAGTTAGGGTTAGTAGTTTGTTCTAGTTTAGTTCTAAACCAATTAGAACTAAACTTTGGTGGTTGTTTGTGTTGTTGGCTGGCTTAGGACCACACACTCACACACTTCCTTGAACTCTCTCTCACTCTCATGTACACCCTCTCTCTTTCTCTCTCTCGGACTCACTCCTTCTCTCCTTCTCCCGTACGGACCAAACCCCAAAACCATTCGAAACTTTGTAGATCAAGGGTTTTAAGGCCTCCACTGAATTCCTGAGGATCATACAAGTCTAGTGGTACCATTTTCAGGTACGGAATCCTTCAAAAACTCGTGAAATCTGTGCTCCATTTTGGGTCACTGTTCATGCTCACGTAAAATCGTGTGTTTTAGGAGATTTCAAGCTCACATGGAGCTTTAGGAGGTTCTCATGAAGCTCGGAGTACTTCGTTGGAAGAATTTGGACGTCGGAATAGCGAGAACGAAGAATTTCAAGTTTGGCCTGACTTTCGAGGCTTTTTCAAGCGAGATTCCGGTGATTCAAGACTCGAATCAGGTATGGTTGTGTTCGTCTTGATGAAATCTTTCATTTGGTACTAATTTCTGGGAAAATATACAGGTTTTACGGCGAGGGGTTATAACTGTTGTTAATGAAAGGATTTTTGAAAAGCTTTGTTTTTGCCCACTCACGCTTTCTGTTTTGCGCCCCTCCAGGTTTTAGGTAGCGTTTGTTGGTGACTTACGAGGCTTCCAGCGGAGGTTCTAACAGACCATCACATACGTAGGACCCTTTGGGTGTTATTTAAATTAGTACTTCTTATGCTGACTGCACTTAGGCTATTTGTGCTCTGATTGTGTATTCACACTTATTTTCGTTCTTGCACCTTAGCTTTTCTAGCACTCCTTGAAGATTGGTTTTTATTCATTCGTAATTCTTTCTTTATTACTGCTTCCGTACTATGCACATGGCTATGTCACACTCACGTGACGGCCAGCATGCCTCGATCTCGGTCGGGGTGTGTCAGTTTGGTATCAGAGCCTAGGTTTTGCAGTCTTGTATATTTTGTGAGTAATCTAATCATTGTGATGCCTTCTGTCAGAATTATGTCGCCTCGTAGGGATCCATGTCCTTCAGTTGAGCCTAGTTTCCCTAATATTGCTTAGTTAGGGGAAGCTACAGCTAATGCCATTCAGACCTCACTTCGCCCTCCGTAGAGGACTTCTTTAGAGACGGTGTATAATATGAAGTTGCCTACTTTTATGGGTAATGAGGGACATGAAGTGGCCGAGCGTTGGCTCGAGCATGTAGAGAAGACTCTTCGGGTTATGCAGAGTCAAGGCAGCCTCCTTGCTGAAAGATGGGTCGAGACAACTACTTGGTTTTTGGGTAGAGAGCTTGATCCTGGTGGGATCAGGAAACTTATGGGCGGTCGCTTGAGGAAAAAGCAAACTGGGAGAATTTTAGACAGTCGTTCTATAAGAGATTCATTTCTCCAGCGTATCTTGATCAGAAGAAACAGTAGTTCACTAACCTGAAATAGGGGAAGCTGACCGCTAATGAGTACTACAGGAAGTTCACTGATTTGTCTCGCTATGATCAGGAAATTGTTGCTAATCCAGTTGAGATGCTTCGCCGCTTTAAATTGGCAACTATCCTACCCTGTGCTACTTATCAGAAGTTCTATGAGATTTTGTTGAGGATTGAGGATTCAAACAACATGCCTAGTGAGAGTGAAGAAGAGGAAGAAAAAGGTAAAGGGCAGTCATCTCAGGGACCTCGACAGACTCAGAGTTTTAAGAAAAGTGGAACTAGTTCTAGTTCTTCCAGTAGGGGTTTTAGTGCCACGAGTCAAAGGAGAGGTGGTAGGTCCACTGGAGGATCTCGCTTTCAGAGGCCAAGAGAGTCGGGTGGTACAGGCGCTCCTTTATGCAGTAGGTGCAATAATCGACATTTTGGAGAGTGTCGTCGATGTAGCAGCGGGTGTTAAACATGTGGCCAGATGGGGCATCTGGCTAAGTATTGTCCTCAGAATCTGCAGAGACCTCAGCAACCACAGCAGCCTCCCTTACCACTACCAGTTCAGACCCAGCAGTTTTCAGGACCTAGTGGTTATGTTCCGACCGGTCATGGTGGTGCCAGCAGTTTTTAGGGGGATCTCATTCCTTATGCTTCAGGGCAGTATCAGTACCCTCAGGATCCATATCAGCAGAGTGGTTATGGCCAGTACTCAGAGGATACATACCTTATCAGCAGAGTGGCTTGGGTCAGTATTCAGCCGGCGGGTCACAGTGGCAGTCTGGAGGACAGCCCTAGCAGGTTGATGTTGCTACCAATAGTGCTGGATCGTCGAGACAGCACAGTCAGTCGAGTCAGGGGCGTAATGCTCATGGTCGAGGTGTTCACGCTAGTAGAGGTCGAGGAGGAAGACAGCAGGCCCATGGGCGTATCAACAACATTACTTTGCAGGACGCCCAGAACCATCCTGATTTAATAATGGGTACGTTAAATGTCTTTGTCATTTTGCTAGAGTCTTAATTGACTGTGGAGCTACCCATTCTGTCATTTCTCATACTTTTGCTCAGTTGACTCAACCTCAATCTTCACCTCTCGGTTACGAGTTAGAGTTTTCTATGCCTAGAGGAGAAAAGTGTTATGTTAGCTGTGTCTACCCGGGTTGTCCTGTGTTGATAAAAGATGTAGTAATGCCAGCTAACCTTCTCCCATTAGATCTTGCGGACTTTGATGTGATTTTGGGAGCAGACTGGTTACACTATAACTATGCCGACATCCACTGTCATGAGAAGACCGTGACTTTCCGTCGCCCAGGTTTACCCGGAGTTACGTTCGTAGGTGAACGTAGTGGAGTGAGGCATGGTGTTATTTCTGCCTTGAAGGCAAAGAAGTTGTTGAATAAAGGGTGCCAGGGATACTTAGCTCACGTTGTGCTGAATGATACTACTCCCAGTAGTGTGGAGGAAGTTCGAGTGGTTAGGCATTTTCCGGATGTCTTTCCTGATGAATTGCCTTGATTAGCGCCTGATAGAGATGTGGAGTTTACCATCGATTTACTTCTAGGTACGGATCCTATATCTCTAACTCTATATAGAATGGCTCCTGCTGAGTTAAGAGAATTGAAAACTCAGCTGCAGGAATTAGTGGATAAAGGTTTCATTCAGCCTAGTGTTTCACCCTGGGGAGCCCCAATGTTGTTTGTTCGGAAGAAAGATGGGACCTTGAGGTTATGCATTGACTATCATCAATTGAATCGGGTAACGATTAAAAACCATTATCCATTGCCATGCATAGATGATCTATTTGACCAACTTCGAGGTGTCTGTGTGTTCTCGAAGATTGATTTGAGGTCTGGGTATTATCAGCTGAAGATTAGAAGTGATGATGTCCCTAAAACGGCTTTTAGAACTCGTTATGGTCATTATGAGTTCCTTGTGATGCCGTTCGGATTAACAAATGCACCAGCAGCTTTCATAGGCTTGATGAACAAAGTATTCCAGCATTATCTTGACAGGTTTGTCATTGTCTTTATCGATTATATACTGGTATATTCTAGAACTAAGGAAGAGCATGTGCGACATCTCTCTTTTGTATTGAAGAAATTGAGGGAAAATCGCCTTTATGCTAAGTTCAGTAAATGCCAATTTTGGTTAAATGAAGTGGCATTTTTGGGACATGTCATTTCAGCTCAGGGCATTCAGGTAGATCCTCAAAAAGTAGTAGCTGTGGAGAATTGGGAGTAACCACGAACTGCCACTGAAGTGAGAAGTTTTCTTGGCCTAGCTAGCTATTACAGACGGTTTGTTCAAGATTTCTCAGTCTTAGCTTTGCCACTAACGAGGTTGACAAGGAAGAATGTTAAGTTTGAGTGGGATGAGAATTGTGAGCAAAGTTTCTAGCAGCTTAAGTATTGTCTCACTCATGCACCTGTTCGGACACTTCCGGACGACAGTGGTAACTTTGAGATCTATAGCGATGCTTCCTTAAATGGTTTGGGTTGTGTTTTAATGCAGCATGGTAAGGTAATTACTTATGCTTCAAGGCAGTTGAAACCGCATGAAATGAATTATCCTACACATGACCTTGAGTTAGCTGCTATTATCTTCGCTTTGAAGATTTGGAGGAATTATCTTTATGGGGAGAAATGTAAGATCTTTACGGACCACAAAAGCCTTCAGTACATTTTCACTCAGAGAGATCTTAATCTTCGTAAACGAAGGTGGGTGGAACTGTTGAGTGACTATGATTGCACGATTGATTATCACCCTGGTCGTGCAAACGTAGTGGCTGATGCATTGAGTAGAAAGTCCCAAGGTCGAATTAATGCATTGTACCCATCTCGTGTTCCTCTTCTTGCAGATTTGAGGTCCACTGGAGTGAAGTTGGGACTAGAAGAAAAAGAAGAAACCTTGGTGGAAGCACGAGAAGAAGCCTTACTTACTAGTTTCCAAGTTCGGCCCATTTTGATTGATCGTATACTCGAAGCTCAAGGAAATGATGAGGAAGTTCAGGATTTAATTTTTGCAATTTCTCAAGGGAAGAAAAAGGATCTCAGAGTCCATGAAACCGATGGCATGCTTATGCAAGATAAACGGATGTACGTGCCAAATATTGAGGAATTAAAGAAAGAAATTCTTGATGAGGCACACATTTCAGCATATGCCATGCATCCAGGAGGCACTAAAATGTATTATACCATTAGACCATTTTACTATTGGTCAAGTATGAAAAGAGAAATTGCAGAGTATGTTAGTAGGTGTGCAGTTTGTCAGCAGGTCAAAGCTGAAAGGAAGAAGCCATTTGGTTTGATGCAACCACTTCCCGTTCCACAGTGGAAATGGGAAAATATCACTATGGATTTTTTGTACAAGCTTCCTCGTACACGGAATGGTTATGATGGTGTTTGGGTGATTGTAGATCGACTTACCAAGTCAGCGCACTTCATTCCAGTGAGAGAAAAGTATTCTCTAAACAAATTAGCTGAATTGTTCTTGATCAAGATTGTGAAGTACCACGGAGTTCCAGTGAGTATATCTCGGATCAGGATCCCAAGTTCACTTCTAAGTTCTGGGTGGCATTCCAGGAAGCTATTGGTGCAGAACTACTTTACAGCACAACGTATCATCCCCAGACAGATGGACAGTCGGAGAGGACGATTCAGACTTTGGAAGATATGCTAAGATCTTCAGTACTTCAGTTTGGTGATGATTGGCATGCAAAGTTGGATTTGATGGAGTTTGCCTATAATAACAGTTATCATTCGAGCATTCGAATGGCACCATTTGAGGCACTATATGGTAGAGCTTGCCGTACACCCCTGTGCTAGTTGGAAGTTGGTGAAAGACCATTGGTGGGCCCTGAGATAGTAGATGAGACTACTCAGAATATTCAGGTAATTAAAGCTAACCTGAAAGCGGCCCAGGATCGTCAAAAGAGCCTAGCAGACAGACATGCAACTGACAGAGTGTATAAGGTCGGTGATTGGGTATTCTTGAAGTTATCGCCTTGGAAAGGAGTTGTAAGGTTCGGGAAAAAAGGTAAGTTGAGCCCTAGGTACATCGGACCTTACCAGATCATCGAGCGAGTTGGTGAAGTTGCGTATAGGCTTGAGTTGCCTTCTGAGTTATCTAAGGTGCATAATGTGTTTCATGTCTCTATGCTTCGTCACTATGTTTGGGATCATTCGCATGTGATACCTCTTCAACCGCTAGAGATTAGTCCAGACTTAACTTATGAAGAGGAGCCAGTGACGATTTTGGATTGGAATGACAAAGTGTTGAGAAACAAGACGATTAGGATGGTAAAGGTCTTGTGGAAGAACCATTCAGTGGAAGAAGCTACGTGATATGAAAGATTTGTACCCACATTTGTTTTATGGTTTTTAGCAGTTGTTTTGTAATTATTGTTGTTTGAATTTCGAGGACGAAATTTTCTTAAAGGGGTAGATTGTGACAGCCCGTCCCGAATTATGCATATTTGTTTTCCTCGGAATTGTGAAAGTACGATTTTACCCTTGAGCGTTGGGTTGTATTTTATTTTGGGCTAAGGTTAGAGGCCCAAAATTATTGGTTTTGGACCAATTAGAATGGTTTCAAGTTAGTGGGAACCAATTAGGGTTAGTAGTGGGAAGTTAGGGTTAGTAGTTTGTTCTAGTTTGGTTCTAAACCAATTAGAACTAAACTTTGGTGGTTGTTTGTGTTGTTGGCTGGCTTAGGACCACACACTCACACACTTCCTTGAACTCTCTCTCACTCTCCCGTACACTCTCTCTCTTTCTCTCTCTCGGACTCACTCCTTCTCTCCTTCTCCCGTACGGACCAAATCCCAAAACCATTCGAAACTTTGTAGATCGAGGGTTTTAAGGCCTCCACTAAATTCCTAAGGATCATACGAGTCGAGTGGTACCATTTTCAGGTAAGGAATCCTTCGAAAACTCATGAAATCCGAGCTCCATTTTGGGTCAATGTTCATGCTCACGTAAAATATTGTGTTTTAGGAGATTTCAAGCTCACATGGAGCTTTAGGAGGTCCTCACAAAGCTCGGAGTACTTCGTTGGAAGAATTTGGACGTCGGAATAGCTAGAACAAAGAGTTTCAAGTTTGGCCGGACTTTCGAGGCTTTTTCCGGCGAGATTTCGGTGATTTCAGGACTCGAATCAGGTATGGTTGTGTTCGTCTTGATGAGATCTTTCAGTTGGTACTAATTTCGTTGAAAATGGTTGAAAAATGAGAGATATATGAAGTTTAAAACATTTTCCAGAAACAGGCGACCGTTGCCGGCGACTGGCGACAAGAAAGGGGGATATTCCATCAAAGTTGACGGAATATGCTAACGGCGTTAACTAACGTCGTTAAGTTCTATTAGGGTTTAACGGAATATTCCTAACGGCGGTTAGGGTTTCTGTTAGGGTTGGCCGCGTGTGGGGGCGCGTAGGGCGGTGCCTTTGCCGGCGCGTGGGTGCTCGAAAAATAATTATAAAAATTTGGGGATGTTCATGAGGTTGTGTAGATCATTTTGGTATATTCAAACACCCCAATTGAGCAACGTATGAGAAGTTATTTCCTAATTTCGTTTATGTGCTTTAAATTAATGTTTTTATAGTTGTTTCTCACATAGGTGAGACCTATCCGGAGGACGAGCGTAGCCAGGCTAGGCACGGAGGTTACGATCCGTCTACTTATCAGTGAGTGGGCTTTTTGTTTTCCGTATATACCTACATGATAAGTATTTTTCCCAGAAATGCATTTTTAATGACTTTATCCATGAATTGCCATGCCAATATATTTATACTTTTGATTATGCATTATGAATTGTGTATACATGGTTGTTGACGTTGCGGGGGCTCAGGTAAGTTTATGTGTTGTTGATGAGGAGTTATGTTATGATGATTATGATGAGATGCATTGAAAGCTCATTAACCTGCACTCCGGTGTTAGTGCTCCCGCCCATGGTTAGGGGCATAGGCTTTCACGTGATGTTCACCTCCCGCACCACACGCTCATCTTGGATCCAAGTTAGGTGCACAGTCCTGTCATATAGACCACTTTTAGTGGGTTCGACTCGTAGGTGACCCGCGATCATTCGCACAATCTTCACGTGATTATAGCACTAGAGCGTATTGTTTTACACCCAGTCCTGTCATATAGACCACTATAAGTGGGTTCGACTCGTGTGCAGGCATGATTTATAAGCTAGAGTTCAGATGATGAGATATTGCAGTTATTATTGCATTTGGATTACTTACCTGGTGATTTGGTTTGTATGGCATGGCATATTCATGATTTGTTTACATATTTTGATGTTGATGATATCAGTTGATATTTAGTTTATGTATATACTATTTTCTGGGAAAATATACAGGTTTTACGGCGAGGGGTTATAACTGTTGTTAATGAAATGATTTTCGAAAAGCTTTGTTTTTTCCCACTCACGCTTTCTGTTTTGAGCCCCTCCAAGTTTTAGGTAGCGTTTGTTGGTGACTTACGAGGCTTCTAGCGGAGGTTCTGACAGACCATCACATATGTAGGACCCTTTGGGTGTTATTTAAATTAGTACTTCTTATGCTGACTGCACTTAGGCTATTTGTGATCTGATTGTGTATTCACACTTATTTCTGTTCTTGCACCTTAGCTTTTCTAGCACTCCTTGAAGATTGGTTTTTATTCATTCGTAATTCTTTCTTTATTACTGCTTCCGCACTGTGCACATAACTACGTCACACTCACGTGACGGCCAGCATGCCTCGATCTCGGTCGGGGTGTGTCAACTATGGTTTCTCAATATCATATTTTAATCATTGTTACTGGCATTAAGATTTTGGGGTTTTTATTTGGCATTTCATTCAAGTATTCTTTGCTTCAAATTAGAAAACAAACTCAAGCCCTCAAACCCTGAAAACAAATGCTTAATTCTTATGCATATTATGTTGGCTACTAAGGTTTACAATTTTTTTATTTTTTGGTTTTTATTTTTCCTCTTAAGTTATTATTTTCCTTTTACTGTATATTGTATTGTTTGTTTGGGAATGCCTCTGTTTTTTTACTTGCTGAGAATGCCTCTGTCAAAATTTTAATGGCCTTTCTTTGTTTTGTCCCTATCATTTTCCTCATTTTCTATGTCCAATTATGAAGCATCTTTTGATTTTTATTGATATAAAGACCCTTTCTTTCTCCAATTATGCCTCTCTATCTATCTGATAGAGCAGATGAAAAAAGAGGAAACATGGATTATATATGCACCTTGACTTCGTTTTCTTACACGTCCTATTGTTACGAGATAAATTTAACACACAACCATACTACGAGCTCCCGTTTTCAAAATTTGTAGAAACCAGCTGTGAACCGTTGCAGGAAAAATTCAGAAAAGAAAACACCTCTCCATACTGAAGATTATTCTAACTTTAGCATACTTGAAGCCGGTACGCTATGCCATCAGCTGCCTCTAATTTTGTGAACCGTTAATTCTATCTTAAATTTTGAAATTATGAATCCTTATAATTGAAATGCCAATGATCTGAAGCTCATCACTGAATTATTACAGTTCTGTAAGATTTATTGAATATTTTTTTTCTAAATGTCTTTAGCTGCAGAATTACCACCACCAACAAGGGCCACGCAGTTTTTCATTGTCCAGTATTCCTCCAAAATTCCATTATCTCTCTT
The DNA here is from genome assembly GCA_036320875.1 of Cotoneaster glaucophyllus. Classification (NCBI taxonomy): domain Eukaryota; kingdom Viridiplantae; phylum Streptophyta; class Magnoliopsida; order Rosales; family Rosaceae; genus Cotoneaster; species Cotoneaster glaucophyllus. Next base: position 12,753,901 of record CM070062.1, read on the forward strand.
TGCTCTCTCCGACTCAGTGCATCTCTATTCTTCCAGGTACACCCATATTTATATCTCAAAGGACTGTTTATATGTATCTATTTGTTAGAGAAGGCTTTTGCCTTTTGAGTTCAATTTTATCTACTCTTTTTTAATTCAACAATGGAGCTTGTATTATTGCATGAGAAATTGGCAAATGAAAGCTGCTCCACTTGCAGTGTAAAACATTCATTGTTGATGTCTTCTTAATATAAGATATGTAACGCTCAAAGATTATAAATTTAATAATTAAAGAACAAAAAAGGAATAAAAGTTGCTGACTTTAAAGCATGAGTCACAACAAATCATGAACCCCCCCTTTGGTGGCAGGGTATTGTAGAGGGGTATGGTACACATGAGTATAATTGGAATAAAATTATAAACATTGTTGTCAATTGTAATTATGTGGAACAGTGTTGTAAACCCGCGGCATCGCACGGGCTTTCTTGCTAATTTTATTCCGAAAATTGTTCTCTCCGTTTCCGAGTAACCGGTCGAACCCAAAGCTGTGCAACTTAGGGCTTGCAGATTCTCTCTTCGAGAATTCTGATCGCATCGTATCCATTTGTCTTCAATCGAACTTGGTTTTCGATACCTAGGGCTTGAAGGCAGAGGAATCGGAATTGCACTTTTAGCGGCTCCACACAGATTATCCTCGATTTCGGAGGCCTCAAGATTTTCGATCGGCGTTGTGGTTGAAAGGAATTTCAGGTGAGTAGTTTTGTTCTGATTTTCAGTTTAAGGAGATTTGGGATTGGAATTTCATAGTTTCGGAATGAAATTTATGCATCCGGACTGCGGATTCTGCATTGGGTTGGCCAATTTCAAAATTAGGGCACAAATGCAATGCCAAATCCATGGAATCGAACAGAGCCTATATGTGTTTTGGTTATAATTGTTTGATTTGATGAAAATTGCCGATTTTGAACAGTTGTTTCAGTTCAGCATAATAAAAATTAGGGTTTTCTTTTGTGATTTTTAGGTACTTTGCATTTGTAATTGTTCAATTCGAGAGGGAAATGCGGGGATATGATAGAGATGTAAGAAAATTTTGGATCTTCGTCTATCTGTTTTTTATTATATGTAAATTTTCGATATTGATACTCTATTATTTTTTGGAGAAAATTAGTTTGACAATTTTTTGGGATAGGATTATGGTCAGTCAGGCAACGAATATGAGGATTATGAGGACGATGAGGATGGTGAAGAGTATGAAGAGGAAGAGGAAGATCCAAAGCCTACCAAGGAAGCATTGGCATACCTTGAGTTGAGACAACGCTTGAAAGAACAATTACGAAAGAAGAAAAGTGGTTATTCTTTGGCCAACTCCAGTAATAAAAAGAAGAAGCTCCCCTATGACAAGTGAGTAACTACTATATAACCGCTATTTTTCCTTCACGGAAAATCCATGCTTTCTTAGTAAGACAAGGCAGGCGGTTCTGTTTGTTTCTACTACTAGGTTCAAAGCTTCTTTATTGTTAGTAACCAATGATTATTTGATGAGCAATATCTGGCCTTGTTATCTGAAGTTGTAGGGAAGCAGTAAGTGATGCAACTAAAATAGTTCTGTAATGTATTGATTTGCTTGCATTCTACCAGAGCCTGTAACGCTATAGGTTTTATAGTTGCAATTTCTAGGACAGGCTAATGTTTTTTTTCCAGGGATATCACCGTCTGAAAGTAATATAGAGAAATGAGAATACATTCTGAAGAGTTGTCATCCTTGCAACTTTATTTGTGGTTCCTTGTTTTCTTTTTTTGTGATGAGGTTATCAGACAGATGATTGTTTCATAATTTTTCTGTGGACAATATAGTGGTAATTGGTAAAATAGAAGTTTTGAAATTGATTTTAAATTGTTTCCCTACTTATTCTGCAGTTTTGGATCTTTCTTTGGCCCATCTCAACCAGTTATTGCTGAGAGAGTGATTCAAGAAAGCAAATCGTTGTTAGAAACCAAGCACCTAACATCCAGTGCTACCAACTCTATCCATCATGTATGTATTATTACTTCCTCTTTTTGATATAGCTCATAAATTCATAACATTGCTTGCTCACATTGACTTTTTTCTGTACCTGTCATATACAATTGGTCTACACTTTACACATATAATGAGTCCACTTATGCCGTCATCCCAAAATGATTATGGGATAGTTTTGGCCCAGTAATTTCTGTGTTATGTCGTATCTTGTTATTTGTGGAAATTTTTGGGAACTTTAGTTTGTTCAAAGAAATTGATTTGACATGCATATTATTTGAGATTCTTCTTTCCATGTTGTGTAATTTACAATCTTATTGTTGCCAGAACCATTTTGGAGTTGCTTTTGCTTTCCACCTCTTTTATTGGTTCTAATCTTAAATTTGATGAAAGGGTTACCGATCACTCGTTTCTTGGTGAGGGTCTGGGAATTTCTAGATTTACCCGTATAGGTTTATATCTTGAAACTTTATGACTTACTTGGCATGCCTGATTTGTGTCTTGCTGCTTATTTTGTTTAGTTTTTAACCCCGGCATTAGCTATTCCTTTTTATGTAACAAAAAAATATTTTCTTGGAACTCTCTTCATTTTATGAACATGCTAATGTTTACAATGATATGCTTAATAAGATTTTTTACATGCCTAAAATCTTGTTGCGGAAAAATATTTTGTTGCAACTCTTCTTTTTTGTTTCAACACAAAAACATGTCTATAAGTTATAGTGCATTAATTTGATGATGGCACTTGCCTCTGCAGAACAAGAAGAGCTCTGGATCAACCTCTGCTGGATCGAAATCTGTATCAAATGATCAGAAACCCAAAGTCATTAATGAGGTGCTTGGAGCAAATTGTTTTTGTTGGTGTTTTACCTTTGAATTAGTCTTCTAGTTGCCTTATTATGTGCTAATGGAATTTCTGGAAGGTGCAGGTTAAGAGTAAAGTACAAAAGATTAAGGATACGAGAGATTACTCGTTTTTACTTTCTGACGATGCAGAGCCCCCAGCCCCTACAAAGGATCGACCACCTCAAAATGTCTCTGTTCCAAATTCTGGTGTGTTGTGATCTACTACCTCTTATCTGGCTCTCTATTTATGGGTCATTGAACATTCTATTTTCATTGAGGAACTTATACGGGTTTTTTGCTGATGTTAAAGAGGTGCGGTCTAGTCAAATGGCGACAAATAATGGCAGACATATACCTTCATCAAATAATGGCAGACATATACCTTCATCAAATAATGGCAGACATATACCTTCATCAAATAATGGCAGACCTGTACCTTCATCAAATAATGGAAGACATGTACCTACGGCAAATAATGGCAGACATGTACTTTCAGCAAATAATGGTAGGCATGTACCTTCAGCAAATAATGGCAGACATGTACCTTCAGCAAATAATGGTAGAGATGTACCTGGCCGTCGTGATGAAAGGAAACTGGTATCTATGAATGGACAGATGCATTCTAAAGTGGGGCCCAATAAGTTGAGTTCTGCCAGTAGACGACCCGATGCAACATCAATGGACTCGAGAAGACAGCTTGGTAGCAACGGTGGAAATGGGCCTGGCCGGCCTCTAGAGACAAAAAGATTGCCATCTAAGATGCCTGCTTCAACCACTGAGAGGAAGGCTTCTACACCAGGTCTAAAGAATCCCATGTCTGGTGTGCCCAGACCACCTCTTTCAAAGTTGCAGTCATCTATTCCAAGGCAGCAGTTGCAACAAAAAAAAGAAGTACGAGAATCTAATAAGCCCAAAGTGTTACCGAAACAGTCATCAGGATTGTCAAGACCTCAGGTATGAATCCCACCATCCGCTACATATTTTCTTTCCCTTGAATGGTAAATTTTCCAGGGACCTACTTCTGTAGTTTTTTTTATAAGTGCATAATATCTGTTTAACTTTTCATGGAATTTAGCACGTAAACAAGCCACAAATGCAAAGGCAAATCTCGTCACGTCCTGTGTCTCAAGAGCATCCTCCCAAAAAGAAGCCTATGAGACGGCACCCAGATGATGATGAACCGGGTCTGGATTTTAGAAGTGAGATCAGAAAAATGTTTCGGTAAGTAGCGTTTTCATTATTTTTTATTCTTCTGTTCTTAATTTTTAAATGGTTGTGAAGCCTGAGGTTGATTTCAAAATTCAGCTTTGCTGAAATGACATTAGGCTACTGGATGCAGTTTAGCTCTTTTTGGTCAATTCATGGTTAACAATGTAAAAGTTAAATGTCCGCCAAATATGTTTGTTTATATTTCATTCTGCTACTTTGAATACATTTTTTTATATACAATTGAAGCCTGAAGGTATTTTAACTTGGTGACATGCCTGATCTTAACAAATTGGAATTTATGGAATGATTTTGTAAACTATCAGAGATTGAAAGTTGCCTGGTGTTGGCCATTACTAGAGCCGAGCGTATTGGGAGATGCCCATTACAAGAATTTTCATCTTGGTTTGAAACGTTGGTGGTTAAGGAAGTTAGGAACTGTATAATATTGTTCTAATTATCAATCCGAAATTCTTGCAGTCAACCAGAAAGATACGCTAGTGACGACGACGATAGTGATATGGAGGCGAACTTTGAGGATATTATGAAGGAGGAGAGACGAAGGTAAGCATGGCGTTTCACTATCAGTAAAGTATCATGATTATGTGATTTCTTAACACTGACTGCACCTGTATCTGATAGATAACGTACATTGTGGTGCATGAGCCTTTCTGAGATTATATATTTGTTGTGATGTTGCAGTGCGCAAATCGCAAGAAGGGAGGACGAAGAGCAGGCTAGGTTGATAGAAGAAGAAGAAAGGAGGGAACGGATGGCTAAACAAAATCGCAAGCGTAAGCTCGGTCATTAGAGTGACCAGCCACAGGGAAGGGAAGTGAAGGAAGGGGAATTTTTTTAGCCTCACTTGACAAAAATATAAAAAAAAAAATAAAAAAAAATCTTTGGTCAATTTAAGTCTCACCACCATTGTATTTTGCTCTTGTTAAAGCGGAGTTGATGTTTTGGGACTAAATTATCCTGAAGCTGTAGGAGATTTTTTTGGTTGCAAATTCAAATGTATTTCCAGTGTCAAATAATGTAGAATGTAGTTTTTTGGGTGCTGGAGAGTGGGGATGAAGATGCATTTTATGGCTTTATTTTTGGTTTTGCAAAACTCCCCTCCGCCTACTAATAAACAAAATGACACCCAAGGGGCGTCGGGAAGTATTTTCGGATATATAGTGCTTAGTGGTATATGAAAAGTAGGGGGTTAGATCTTTGCATACAAGGAGTTAATGCCACCCGTTAGATCTTGCTTAATATTCGTATTACTGTATTACTGAGTGGGACGTCGCATTGTAGGTGGTCCATATTTTTGTTAGAAAAAATAAAGAATGAGAAAATTTGAGATTGAGAGCTTCAGTTTTAAAGAGTTGAGTTTGACTTGTGGCTTTTGGTTCAAGAGTTCAACTAGAAAGTTCATGAAAGCACTATTTCTTTTTATCAAAAATATCGTGTATCATCTTGTACTTACTTTTAATTTTGGCTGTTGATTCACCTTTGCTTTGTCTGTTACTATCAGTGTTTAAAATATCCACAAAATTGTTGATATTTTCATAGAAATATTCTAAAAATTAAGTATCAATTTGGAAAGGGAAATGAAATGCAAACTTCACAAACATTATCTTGTCTAATATATATATGGGAAATTTTATTTGAACTCATTTAACCTATTTCTACATCTAACTTACTCTCTTCACCCATATTGTTTTTTTATTAAAGAATTAATCTCTTTAAACCCAAATTTATTATCTAAACTACCCTCTCAAATCCAATTCAAAATGTAAAATTATCTTTACACTCATTCTCTTTATAAAAAAGTTGTAGGCATGGACAACAAAAGATTTGACACGGCTGAATTTGCCATTCCTGGTGATTCTGTCAAACTCTTCACCAAAGAAATGCAATTGGAAAAAGGTCAAGACAATCAAATGACAATCGATAAAGGGTTAGAGCATCAAACAACAATGCATACAACCCATTATAACAGGTCTAGTTTTAATGGGGTCAAACTCACGTCTGGAGAATAATTTCTTGCAATGGTTAGATCTGCAAAATGCACACACTAACTCAGTAAACCACATACGAATGAAGAAACAAAAACCAGCAATCCAAGAATTAGATTTGTATGACTACCTAACATAAAATGGATGTATGTTTGATGAGTGTGTGCATGCGCAAAACACCACATGCAAGCATTTTTTTTCAAGGAGGCATCCTTTGCCCCCTATAATTGCATCTGCCGTATAGGACTAGCATTTTCATGGCTGCTTTTTTTTCTTTCTGCTTCCACAACCCATCCATGGACTTGGGATCCAAGAGATCATTCCATAGAATTGAATTTGCCAAGAGAATTATATGCAAGCTCCAGTTCAGTCCTTTTTAAATCGAGCCTTTTCATGAACTTTTTAAGAAACTTTGAAGTGATATAGGGTTGGGTGTTTTGCTGCTATGTTAATAAACAAATAAACAAATTGGAGCTATTTTGAATAAAAAAAGATGCAAGACATGCCACCAGCTAGTTCGTGGTTAAAGTTGAGCAATCTTTTTTTTACACCAAGAATCAAGTTTTATGTCTTTGCAATACTAATCAAAAGTCCTTGCACTGCTGTTTTGAGGCGCATACAGACGACATAGAGAAATAAATACAGTATAATATAAAAAGTATGAAATTTAATCCAAAGAAGAAGCAAACAAACAAAATATCCATAAATCGAGTCATACCTTAGTTGGAGGATTAAAATCTTCAAAATCGTCATCCATCAATAGAAAAGCTTGTTTTTCTCTATCAGAGCTATTAGGGTTTTAGTCGGAATGAACGTAGGATGAACAAAGAGTGATGCGAGGGTTTAGTTATAGTATGTGGGTCTATTGATAAATTTGATTTTTATTATTAATTTGATTTTGTACTTAATAATAATTATGCAATAGGATAAAATAGACAATTAATATTTAAAATTTAAATTGGGTGTACAAAGAGGTTAGATGGGTTTAAATAAAATTTCCCTATATATATATATATATAATACACACGTACTGACGTACAAAGATCACAAAAAATAGAAAAATATATTAAATGGTGCATACATAAAAGTTTGAAAATTTTTAAAGCCTTTTTTTTGGGAAATTTTCATGAAAAGGGTTTGGGCCAAGTTTATTAATTAAAAAAAATCATGCTATAACTTATTTAATGAAAAAGACTTAAATTTTAATTAAAAACGAAATATATTTATTATTAAAAAAAAAATTAAAAATGACGCACGGGACCCTCGTGCCCTCACACATACTGTTTATAAAACTTAGTATATTGTTTATGAAACTTAACGGTACTACACCGTTTATGAAACTTATTACACTGTTTATGAAACTTATTGTTGTAACATCCTACATCGCCCAGGGGAGTGGATCCTCTAAGCCTTATATGTACATTCTTATCTCTACCAAGCACAACGCCTTTTGGGAGCTCACTGGCTTCGGATTCCATAGAAACTCCGAAGTTAAGCAAGATTGGGTTGGAGCAATCCCATGATGGGTGACCTATTGGGAAGTTGCTCGTGAGTTCCCAGAAACAAAACCGTGAGGGCGTGGTCGGGGCCCAAAGCGGACAATATCGTGCTACGGCGGAGTCGAGCCAGGATGTGGTGGGGCCCGGGCTGGGATGTGACAATTGCACTGTTTATGAAACTTACTGCAGTATTTATGAAACTTATTACATTGTTTATAAAACTTACTACATTGTTTATGAAACTTACCACACTGTTTATGAAACTTAACGATACTACATTGTTTATGAAATTTAACGGTACTACACTTTGTATATATGTATATTATTTCTTTTGCCTTAAGTAGGTACAAGTGAAATATACATATATCATTCTTATATATTATTTATTATATGCATGAAAATACATCTTGCATGATTATAGTACCAGACGTGTGTTTGTGTTATCTTGCCTTGTGAAAGACCCAAAAATGGTTGTTATAGTTAGCTAATTCATACATAATATAATATTTTCATTTATTTTTCTTATTTAATTATATTGGAGGAGGGTGGGGTTGGGGGGGACGTGCGCTGACACATGTTTATATTTTATGTTTTTTTTTTGTTCTTATCATTAAATAAAATTATTAGATGATTTTTGGTTAAAATGCAAACCCTTTTCATTTTTTTTTATGAAAAAGAAATTTAATTAAAGAGAAAAACCTCTAGTAGAATTGCTCCCAGTACAATCAAACAAAAATGTATTTGTAGCAGTAATGGGAAATGACTATCCCAAATATAAGTATCCTGTATCGAGTGATCAACACTAGTAATGACATTAGCAAGAAAATTCGCCTCACAAAGACATGTGACCAAGAGATAAAAGAAAAAGAACTGGCAAGAGATATAATGTCGTCAATGATTGTCGGAAGGTGTACTACACTTGTTCAAAATGGCATCAATAATAAGTTTAGAATCTCCTTCAACACACACATCCTTGAAACCTTTGACTAATCAAAACATCAAGAAGAGCAAGAGCTTCAGCAACAGAAATTGTAGCTTCTATAGGATTGCAGGCGCAAACCACAACATGTAAACCATTAGCATATCAAATGACGAACCCAACAGCAGTCTTAGAACCCACCACTGAGCCATCAAAATTAATTTTGAGTTTAGGTGCATGAAGTGGTCTCCACATGGCAGTTTGAGATGAACCAAGAGCATGAATTGCATATCGTGTATGAATCTATCAAAGTCTTGCAAATTGTAGGAAATCTAAATTATGTTTCAAAATTTCTGATAACCCAAAATTAAAACTAATATTTGAGTCCAAAACTTTTCTAAATTAGTATTGAAATATTTGTTGCCGATCCAATCCAACAGAAAATCACCTCTACGACTAGCTATTTAACCGTTATAAAAAACAAAAGAGAACGAATTCAGTAAAGTTAGACGGTTGGGTTGCGGATACATGTAAGTAATATCTATACTATATATTAAGAGAACACACTTTGTCAACCTTTTTGCCATCTTTTTCCAATTTTGCCCCTCACTTTTGAATACACATGTTGAGATGAGAAGGGCAAAATAGTAATTTTATACATTTTGACAAAATGACAATCATATTCCTTTTTTTCCCTATTTTGCCCTCACTTTTGTATCAAAATATTTAGTAAAATAGTAATTTTGTATCAAAATATTTACATAAGATAAAAATATGCACTTATTAAGAGAAATTGTCTCACCATCATTTTTTCATACAGGTAAGTAAAATCATGATGGTTTTTGGATAGTTTGAATGAACTGAAACAATTGCGCTTAAGGAGAACATGGAAGAAGGTGAGTAGTTGTTCGCACACAAGTGTGTGCTCTACTAGTTTTAATAAAAGTTATTGTGATTTCAACGCTAATTAAGTCAAAATTAATAAATTACAGAAAAGAAAAATCACGACTTTTATCGTCCCCTCCTCCTCCATTACTCACACAGTTTGGTTGGAAAAATGAAGGCGCTGATGAGCAGCTCGATCCTCCGCCCGTGGCAGTGGCAACCACCGCATCAGAAACCTCCAACTCCACTAGTTTGCTGCTTCGCCGTCAATGCCTCCTCCTCCTCCTCAGAAATGAAGTCAGTCAGTCACTTAATTGTTATCATTAACCTCAATTTTTTGCTTTACTTTGATCTAATCACTCCAATCTCCATGAATTTCAGGTTTAAGGGCGATGGAAATGCGGAGTCCGTCTCTCGGGCCGAAGACATTTGGAAACTCTTCAGAGAAGCTCAGAAGAGTAAGCCAAAACCAAACTCCTCAATTGCAATTCATGTTATTTGTGCTTTTTTTTCTTTCTTTTTTTTCTTTATGTTTATTTATTTTTAACTTGTTTTAATTCCATTGCAATTTTGGAATGAAAATTCAGATATTCTGCAGTTAAACCAGCAACGTGTTAAGGCGGTAGAAGAACTCAACAAAATCAACGGAGAGAAAGAGCTGTTGGTGGATAGGATTGAGCAACTGAAGCTGGAAAAGCAGGCTGCCATTGCAAGACCTCAAGGTACCTTAATCATCCCTGATAAGTATTAGTATTACTTGTGTTCTGAACTCTAAGAATTTGAAAGTTTTCGTCAAACAGTGTGACAGAAATGTAAATTTGGAGCACGTTGAAAATGTTGGGGAACTAATCTATACAAATGAACTTATTGAAATTGGAATTATAAAAAGTACAGTGGAATTGAGCCTAAACTATGGGAACTAAAGGTGTAATTTAGGCTTATGTACCATTATGTGATGAAATCTTTGTTGTTTTACTTGTTTTGGACAATTGTTGGTGATCATATTCTTCAAAAGTGAAGGAAGTATTTAGAGTTCATGAGGGTTAGTTTAATAATGTCTTTCTGTTGATGTACTGTAAACCAGATCGGGTAAGCTGTTGGGAGCTACTCTTTCGGATAGATTCAATGGTCCTCAATGGAATGGTTACCACCGTGGAGGCATCTGATTTGAGAAGGCTAGTTATGGATAACAAATTTAGCTTACCTGAAGTATTTAATGACAACCTGCAGAAAGGAGACACTGAGATTCTAGCTGAACTCCGTCACTTCTCCGAGAGAATCAAAAGGTAGTGGTTTGCATATTTGACAAACAAAGCTTTACATTTTGAACACTTGGAAGACAATATACCAAACTATGTTATTGTGTAAAGTATGAACTTGTTAAATCATGCTATGTTCGGCTTTGTGCATTTAAAACTTAATGGATTCTGCATTAATTGGACAATGCTCAGTTATGTATCTCTTCTAAAATGAGGAATTTTACTACCTATGCAACTTATTACTATGCTTTTTTCTTCATTCTTTGAGTAAACTGCCGATTTCTCCCCCCCCCCCCCCCTGAACTTTCACTTATCTTTCGATTCCTCCAAACTTTTTAATTGGAAAATTAAGGACTGAAACTAATTTTTTTGGCCGATTTCCCCCCTGCTGTTAGTTTCATTCATTCCATCCAAATTTCGTTAAATGAAAACATATGCACAACATGTGAGGTAGTTCGGTCTCTTCATTATTTAAAATAATTGAAAACCCTAGATTTCTTGACCTGTGCAAATCTGTGTGATTCTATAGCTTTTGCGTCTGAAGGTCTAGCGAAGTGACGTTTTTGTTCTCAAAGGAAAGTCACGTGGTGTGCACGTGATAAGAGTTAGCATTTATTTGGCTGGAATCTATGGAAAACTAACGGCAGGGGGTGGGGAATTGGCCAAAAAAATTAGTCTAAGTCCTTGATTTTCCAATTTAAAAGTTTAGGGGGTAAATCAAAAGTTAGGTGAAAGTTCAGGGGAGAGATCAGCAGTTTACTCTCATTCTTTTTGTCGCTTCTTTCTCTTTCAAAAAGTGATGTTATGTTTTATTTTGAAACTTTCAGGAATGGCTTTCACATTGTCCATGTATGCACGGAAATGGCACCCCTGGTCTCTGTCGGATCCTTAGCTTCATATGTGACAGGCTTGTCTTGTGCACTACAAAGGAAGGGGAATTTGGTGGAGGTGATACTTCCAAAGTAATTATGGGACCTCCTTTGTAATTTTTGTTTTTTACTCAGAGTGCTTAACTATGGAAGACCTAAATATTGTTTTCTTTGATAGAGAACTTTAAGACAAAAATTTGCTCTTATGAGTATGGGTGGATGATCATAAGTTGATAACTAGAAGAAAAGATGAAACTGTGACAATAATATTGGTTTAGTGAAACCTGTTGTAGGTACTATGTGGCAGTAGTATACTATTGACGTATCCTCGTGTAGTCCAAGAAATCTACTAGGTAGCTCTTGCTTAATTCGGTTGCCTGCCGCATTCCTAATGGCCAAGGGAGATAGAGGAAGCCGAGTCTGATGTAGTAATGCTGATGGAAGAGATAGTTACACCATGTATATTCACTTAGGTCTGTTCTTTTCTCATGGGATCTGACGTACTCTAGACTTGCCGCTTATTTCATTAGAATGCGCAGTCATGAAGATAGAAAGCCTGTAGGATTGCACAATATGGAAAATGTGAATATTCTCTTATTCTTTGTTCAAATTGTTGTTTCCGAAGATATAATTTTGGGAAAGAAGGATCTAATGGTTTCTTAAAACGATGGTTTATAGAATGTCTTTTGGTAGAAAAAGTGCATTCAATGAAAAGGATGGACTTTATTTTGTACGCGAGTTCCTATAAACCTTTTAATAAATTTTGCTAGAAAACTAGACAATTACTAATGATTTCATTCATGACTGTACCTTGTGATTAGGTTTTCAAGCTTGGACTTAAACGAAGTTCAAGGCCTAAAAGAAATTGAGGCAGAATGTTATTCGTATTACAATGGTCAGTTGCATGGGAACAAAATCTGGACTGGGTAAGCTTGAGTTGTTCCTTTGTACACTATATTTATGTTTGCTTTAGAAAATTCAGTTTGGTAATAGTCGAATATATCTGGGTTCAAGGTATACCGCTGACAACATTCGGCTAACCCGTTTGGGTGAGAACTTGAGTTCTAACATATGACGTCAGACTTGACCAGCTCATGGGTATTGCCCATTAACTGGCCATGGTATTATGATCACAAGCCTATCGTGACCTTTGTTTTTTATTTTTTAAATGGGCCCTCTCTTGCTGAGGATCATAAGACTCAAAGGGGAAATTAAGAAACCCGATTAGTACATTGATTGACTTGGACTGTGTGGTGGTGAGGCCTTTCACGTGTGTCTGTCTGCCTGTTTGGGTGCGTGCGTGGGTGTGCGCATCTGTGCTCTAGATCCAAAGTACCAACTAACTTCTAACTAGCTCTTTTATTAGAAAAGCATCTGTGTTGTTATCGTGTTATGTTTGAAATTCTGTATTTATCTAGCTTTATCTACTTGTTATGCAGCATTGTCTATGGCATTGGAGTTACTTTAATTCAACCAGTATACTACTCATCCTTTTTCAATCGTGAGAGGCTATATGGCTACTCAGATGACTTTGAAAGGTCAGTATAATTTTCACTCATATTCTTGACCATTTATCTTTGGGTTGTATTTTGATGAGGTTCTTAGAGGAGGAAACTTTACTAAAACATAGATTCGTAAGATTGGCCTTTTCTTAAACCTAAAGTAATATGAACTGAAAGTGGGTTACTTTGAACTAGTATGCTCTCATAGAAATAGGATTTATTGAGCACTTTGGGCTTTTAAAACCATCAATGAATTCAGATACTCATGGGTATCTTACTCTCTCTATACAAGAAAAGGCCTAACTTTTGTGGTGCCGTATCTCCATATTTAGGATTATATCTAATATGGTATCTAGCTCTGCCATGAACAATTTCTTCTATGATGGTTCATGTATTTGATGCATTCAGGTTTACCTATTTCTCCCGTGCTTCATTGGATTATATTGTAAAATCTGGAAAGCGTCCTGATGTGATACATATCCACAACTGGGAGACTGCTATTATTGGGCCACTTTTCTGGGATATTACTGTTAAACAGGTACAGCTTAAAACTGTATTTTCTTTGCTCGTATTGAATACCATTAAATAAGTACTACCGCATCCTTCTCTTTGCTCCCGAGCATGAACCTTTCTTTTAATATTCATTTTCAAAGAATAAATTTGCACTAATTCATTTCATTTGATGAAACTGAATGTAATGCAACTTGGAAGGCGTATTTAATATATATTTACACAAATTTATGATGTATGTGTGCAGGGTGATCTAATAAGTAGCTAAGTGTGCGCAGCCCATCGTGTACTTAGCCATACATACTTAAAATTTGATTCCTGGTTGAGATGCTATAACTTAATTAGCTACTTAATAACGACTGAATAAGGAAGCTCTTTTTCCTATGGATATAATTTGAGGGCAATGTCTTGAGTGTGAATTATGGAAAATATGTAGTGCGGAAGATGGTATGATGCTAACAGCTTGCTTACGTGGTAACATGTCTGTCCTACATCATACAACTCGCACCTTGCTTAAATTTTTTTGTAAACGATGTGGAAAGGCAGAAAACTTTATGTGGTCAACATGGAAGCGAATCTAAGTACCTTAAATGTCCATTACAGTACTGATGTCATGGGCTGCTTTAGTTTTCCGTCACATGAGAGTCAATTTTTCTAATGTATCTTGTATTTTTTCTTGCCCCTTCCCAACTTGTGGTTGCAGGTTAGAGAAAAACATTTATTTATTTTTGGAATGGAATTCATGCCACCGTATAATTGTTTTTCCTCATCTGCACAGGGACTTGAAGGTACAAGAATTCTATTGACATGCCATGACCTCAACTCACAGGCAAGTGGCTGTATATTTTTCTTTTTAACTTTACATACTCACATGGATCCAATTTATAATGCTCTGTGTTTCGATACTTTAGTGTCTTGAGCATCCAGAGAAACTAGAGTTATGCGGACTCGATCCTGCTAGACTTCACCGTCCTGATCGTTTACAAGATAATACCAAGGCACATCTCGTTAATATCTTGAAGGTATATTCCATAGCTATTCTGTCTCTTTTCTCTTAATAATGTTTTGCAAGATAATACAGGAATTCGCCGTCCTTTATATATCTTATGTCATGTAACTAAAGCATAATATACACAGTTGGATAGATATTTTTCAATGACTGCATGTTATAATCTTCTGACGTTACGTTAAAGTCACTATTTTATCTTCTGTCTGAGAAACTTCCCGCCAATTTTTCCAATTTTGACAATGATGGGTTAGGATTTGAGTATTGTTTCTGTTTTCCTGAGTATGATGTGAAATAAGACTGCATTCCAGCCTTGACCTGGTGACTTTATGAATGGTTTACTGTTTAATTCAGATTGTAGATACATAAAATTTAAAATATTCAAATGAGAATCAATATATCAATTCAACTTTCAACTGAACGGAAATTGGCTCGGTTATGATACAATTATGAAGGAAGCCAAGGTAATAAAGTATATTTATTTATGAACGGTTGCAATACATAGGCTCTAGTTCTTTTATGTTTGCTTTTTCATTGTATTCCCTCAAATTTCAGCTTCCATATATAAGTTTGGAGAACACATAAAAAGGTGGCATTGCTATGAAGTCCTGGTTTCCAGCTCATTTCATTTGTTATTCAATATTATTTCCCATACTTCAAAGTCCCTTCTTTATCGGAAGCTCTAGTTTCCTTTAATATTCAACATGGATTCCTGGAGGTTTTATTTTCTATAAATTTGCAGGGTGGAGTTGTTTACTCCAATAAAGTTGTCATTATGTCATCCATACTTTCAAAAGGCAGGGTTATTCAGAGTCTGAGTCATGGGTTGGATCTTACCTTGAACATTCACAAGTAAGTAACTCACTCAAACATTCATGCAGATTCTTTTGGTTTCTTACACTGAAAGAAAATTCACCTAGTGTTCCCATTTTCGTTCAGAAACAAAGTGATTATTGCTCCTTGTGGATTTGACAACTCCACCTGGGATCCATCCACGGACAACTTTCTTCCTGTACAGTACAATGCTAAGGATATGAAAGGGAAAACAGTCTGCAAAGCTGCATTGCAGCAGCACCTTGGGTTATCCGAGCATGCTTCTACTTTTCTTGTACGTATGCATCCGAGGTTATCTGAGCTGTGAACACCTAGTTTTCATTAGCTTGTACTTTGTGTGTTACGACCTGTTATTTCTTAGGTAACCATGTTAGGTAGGTGAAAAGTTGAAAACACGGACAAAATTAACATTCTTCGGTAAGATGTGTGTTAACTTATCTGACAAAATCCACATTACGAGTTAAGCCTTGATTGTCTTTCAGAAATTAATCTATGGTATGGGACTGCTTGCTCAGGGGAAGCCTTGTCTTCAGAATAACTTAACTTTCTTTTCGTTTTGTCTATCTTTCATCTACGTTTTTTTATGCAAGGTTTTATACTTGTTTTCTGATTTTTACTGGAAATGCAACAAATTACGAATATTTTATCAGGTTGGATGCATCTTCTCTAAAGTATCAGATGTTGATCTGGAGAAGCTGAGGGAAATATTTTCGAAAACTAGCAGGATTGATGTACAGGTAGTTACTTCCCCTTTTTCTTTTCTCATCAGAAAAATGTATGGCTTAGTGGCCGAGACTTGCTGAACGCCTTTACGATGTGCAAAGGGTAATTTAAAAAAATAATGGTCAGTGTGCTTGGTAGCAAGGGAAGAAATAACTAGCCATTTCTTTCTGAAAACTTTCTTTAAAGAACCTGGTATTTAAGTTTTTTTTCTAGATTGTTTCTCGTGGATGTGATGGTTAAGTGTCTTCCTTCCTACAGTTCATTGTCATGGGGATTGGCAAAATATCAAGTGTAAACAAGTTGGGATCATTGCATGAACCCTTGAAGGTACAGGTCGCATTGCCTCTTGTTCATTGTGTTAATGACATTTGTGGCAAATCATTATAGAATATTGCTTTTGTATTTTGATCTTTTCCGTCTTAACAAAAGTTTCTGCAGACCCTAATATGTTCAAGCTAAATGCAACCCATAGTTGTCTTTATGAGATTCTTTTTATTCTTTTGATGTATATAACTATTAGGTCGCAAGTGGCAGTATTTCTTTGATGTGAGAACAAAAGTTGTTGCATGCTTTTCACATCACCTATACATATTTTGTGTTCTCCTTTGGCTGCAGGATGCAAATGTACAATTCATAGATGGGAATGATGAAGCGTTATCACATTTGGTTTTCGCGGGATCTGATATTATCTTGTGCCAATCTTTTCATGACCCTGACCTTCAAGTTCCAGTTAGTTCTCTCCTTCCATTGCCCTAGTATTAGTTTATGTTCTTGTCTTTTCTCCTTCTAGTTTTGATTTTAATACATTTTAAAATTTCCGGGGAAATGTACTTACGGAAATAATTTCCTTGTCTGATGTCCAATTATTCATTGTATGTAGCTAAAAGCTTTAAAATACGGAGCTGCTCCAATTACAGTAAACTCCAACGACGAGGGGTTCGGGTAAGTTTTCTTCTTCCGAATGAAAACGTACAGATGGTTTTATTTTCTTGTGCTGTTATTTCATTTGAAAGTATAATTATAAATATTTCATTGGCTATAACTTTGAACAGGAACTTTGTCGAACATAACTACGAGACCACTAATTTCTCACGTTTCATCAGCTCTACGTTTAGAAATATGACTCTAACCCAAGCCCTGGATGAAATTGTATGCGATTCTTTACCTGGTCATTAAACTTTCAGATTCTCTTCTAAACTCCCAATTATTATCAAGATGCTAAAGTTGTTGAAATTTGCTGTCCTGTTATTTGAAGAAAAACAACCCGTCGAAGTGGAAGAGAAAGATAACGGATGCCATGGAAATGGACTTCTCGTGGGATGCTGAGTGCTGCGACATCCATACTTCTGCGTATACAACCTTGAAAAATTTGTGAACGTGTACATAAACGCGTATGTTAGAGCTTGCGTATTCCTCTATGCAGGTTTTCAGTTGCAGAGAGCTGGATGTGGTTGTAGAGAGCTGGGTTCTGGAGATGTACAGTTTCGAAACCGTGTAGGTATGAGTGGGTAAAATGGTGTCAAGTTGTTACAGTTTAAGAATTAGTTAGTGGAAACATACGCAATTTGGGTGAGTGTGGATGTAATTGTCTACTGCAAAACCTACTTTCTTCTTCTGTTGTGGGTGTGTTTGGAAGTGCTTTTTAAAAGGGGTCTTTCAATATGGGTCCAATTTTATAAGGTTGTTTTGAAAGGAGTCCACTAGTATTACATCGTCCAAGGTGGGGGCCTAGCAAGTATAACATATCTCCACGTCAGTTATTTAGATGTCCATAATTTTCAAACGAATTACAGCACTTGTCATTGTGTAGTTTTTGAAATGAATTTGCCAGATTCCGACGATTTTGGGGGCGCTGAGCTTATCTCGTCAATTCCAATGATTTTGAAAAAAAAATCTTCTCGGTTCCTGCTTGTATAATTCAAATTAGAATTATGAGACGGATAAATATGATTCCTCCAAACAATCAATGCAGGCAGGAGTTTGGGTTTTGAAGGATATTCATACTTGGTGAACTGGTATGGTAATATGCACCTGTTTTATCTGTTCATCCTTAGTTGTTAGTTGCTTTTGTTGTCTACCTATATGAATGGAAGGAAACCATAATTTTCCTATTAGGGTGGAAGTATAGATTATATATGCACTTGATTTGAGACATTTTTTTAGGTGAAATTGGGTTTATAATACTGATTCGGGCCAAAGATTTTTAAACCAGGATCAATAGAAGTTTGAGCCTTGAGTTTTTACCTACGCGTTAATTGGGTTGGTGGGTTTTGTAGAACAGGTAGCTTAATAGCACCTTTTGTTGGTTGTGTCTTGGTTGTTGTTGTCGTCTACCCATAGGGATGGAATGAAAGTAAACTACCCTGTGTGAATTGAATTTTTTGTATCTATTTACATACCTGAATGAGTGGAAAGTTATTGTGTTTTTTCTTTGATTGGGAATTGAGTTTTTATAACTGATTTGTTGTTGTCTACCTACATGGGTGGAATGAAAACAACAAATAAAAATGGAAAATTTCAAGCGCCTAGAATATTACAATTTTTTTAGCAGTGCATTGGTGATTAAAAGCAATATTAGCCCTTTGTATCTCATTGATTATCAGAGAAGACAACATGAGCTTGAAGAACATAAAACAGAAAGAATATCAGTAATCCAAATTCAAAAATTATTATCAAGATATCGTACATCAGAAGATGATCGAAACTGAAGAATGAATTTTTTTTATGGATAATTAAAGATGAATATATACAGAATTTGAATGATGATACAAATAAAGAACATGGAAAAATAGGAGGGTAAACTAGAAATCACCATGCAAACAAATCAACTTAATCAGAAAAAATGCTGACATCGAGTCCTAGTTATTGGACCTAAATAGCAAATAACTAAAAATTGGACTAATCTTAATGTTGGGCCATAAAAATGGACCTATTTCAAGTTACCCTTTTTAAAAATGACTTAAAAGCACATAACTGGTGCTTCTCTTAAATGCACTTCAAGTGCTTTTGAAACACAAAGACATTTTTTTTGAAAGCGCTTTTAGTAGTTTTAAAAGCACTTCAAAACAAGTTATATGTTATTAGAGTACGAAATTGTAACCGGACCGTTTTAAACCAATCAAAACTGTCGTGAGGTGGACTTGAACTCTAAGGAGAGCACATATGCTCTAACTAATGTGGCTATGCAGATATCTACATTATTATTTTAATCTCAATTGAAAAATGATAAATAAATAAGAAGTCAAATGGGAAACTAGAGGGGAGAGGAAATGTTTGAACCTGAGACACGAGGAACGAAGAGGAAGACTCTAACTACCAAAGCAATCCACTACTTGTAGTCGTTTCTCTATTCACTAATACTATAATTTAGGTTCACAAAATGTCAATCTTATTGCTCACCAAATATTGTATAGGTGGATCAGTACTAACCCGACATGGCAGTATGACTCTCACAAATAAAAATACTGAACTATGGCCTTATGACATATATTGTTGGTTTGTTTGCTCAAGTATTATTTTATGGTATAATTATTACTCTACTAACTCTCACCACTCGAACAGAAATACCCGTAGGCCATACTACTCAAACAAATTTTTGGTAAAAATGAATATTTGTTATTATTTTCTATTAATAGATAAAAATGAGTTTCAAAACATGGTTAAAGATGTGTCCTGAGAGAGAGGGGAGAGAGGGGGCAGAGGTAGAGGGTGCTGTAAACTTTGGAGGTTGCTTGCGTAACAAGGCTCTCTCTCTCCACCCCTCCCTCTTCTCTCCTCTCTCTCATGATCTCATCATTATTATGGCGGAATCACAACAACGAGAGAAGCAACAGGAGCAGCACCACCATCAACCGCCTCCTCCAACCCCAACTCCGCCGTCCGATCCTCCCAACCCAGATATGTCGGAGAGCCCCATCTCAGACTCACCTCGATATCCATCATGGTTCACCCCCAAAAGGTAAACATTCCCAACTCAGTTTCCTTTAAATTACTTTTGAATTAACAATTCTTGGGTTTTCTGCATCTTTTTATTTATCTGGAAATGTAATTAAGCTAGTAAATTTTCAAAATTTGAAGCTGCATTTGAAGGGAAGAGGTTGCTCGTGGAATGTGATCAAATATTTTGTTTATTTCGTATGTAAAACAGGTTGCTCGTGATGTTCTGTGTGATTAACTTGATTAATTATGTCGATCGAGGAGCAATAGCCAGCAATGGTGTCAACGGTAGCATTGGGATTTGTGATCCTAGCGGCATTTGCACCGCGGGTACCGGAATTCAGTAAGATTTTTAAAGTTTCTTATGAGAGTTTCGGAGCCTTAGAGGCCAGTATTAATCTAGCATTGTACTGTCTAATCCAGTGGCTGTTGTGGCATATGCATTTTTTATCCATTTGTCTATCAAGAAACTAGATTAATTTCCCATAAGTTTTTGAAAATCCATGAAGCGTTTAATTAGGGTCACTTGTTTGAATAATTTGCACTATTTTTCACGATTCCCTTGATCTGTTGGTTGTATTTGGTTTACGGTGGCATGTTTCTTACAGGGGAGATTTTAAATTGAGCAATTTTGAAGACGGCTCTCTGTCATCTGCATTTATGGTTGGGCTTCTTGTGGCCTCACCCATCTTTGCATCGTTGGCAAAGAGGTGAGTACTTACAGTATGCATGAGATGAGTTGCTAACTTGTTCATCTCTTCAATGGAGATATCCTCAGCTGGATTTGGTTTCAAGTTCATAAGCATTGTTGTCTTTTCAGTCACAATCCTTTTAGGCTGATTGGAGTTGGATTATCTATTTGGACGTTTGCCACAGCCGGGTGTGGTGGTTCAATTAACTTTTGGACCATTGCAATATGTCGCATGTGAGTGCAACAATGCTGTACTATTCTCCGATTTTACAACTTTGGCTTTGTTCTTTGCATCAGCATCACCTTTCTGTGTTAGATTGTGAATTTATAATTGAGGTTTACCATTCTAGGCTGGTTGGAGTTGGTGAGGCATCTTTCATTAGTCTTGCAGCACCATTCATCGATGACCATGCTCCTGCAACTCAGGTTTGGTTTCTTTCCCTTCTCTTCATCCCTCCCTATTGTTCTTTACGGTCAAATATGTTTCAGAGGTAGACAATATTTGATGTATTTGATGATTATTTACACAATTATGCTGAATATTTGTCAATTGTGGGCCCAGAAAACAGCATGGCTTGCTATGTTTTACATGTGTATACCAACTGGAATTGCCGTGGGCTATGTTTACGGCGGATTTGTAAGTTTTAAATTTTGCAGGCTAACTTCATATTTGTACATATATAAAGGCTGCTGGTTGAATTCAAAATTCCGTTTTGTTTTTGGGTGAGGGTGGGTCTATTGGAGCTTGTTAATTGGTTTACTGTGGGTAGGCTCATCTATCCGCTTTTACTCATGGTACCAATCACCTCGCATGATATTGTTGGATATCCATGACATCATTGACAAAATCAGTTCAATATTTTAGGGTCTGTAATTACAGAGATAGCTTTTCACGTATCTAGGCGATTGCTGGCCTTTCCCTCACTTTCTCTTCCTCCCAATCTACAAAACCAATAAAAAAGTTTGATAACTTAAAATTGTTGGTTGCAAGAAACAACATGCAATACTCTCTGCTCTTGAAGGTTCCCTTTCACTTCTGAATTTGGAGTGTATCCTAGTGTTTTAAAATTAAGCATTTCTTTCCTTGTACTAAGGTAATGACTTGTTCAACTTCTTAGTTCTTAGTAGTAAGGGCAATTGATTTCAACTGCAATTTAGCCTTTCATACACCTCTCTTTATTTGTGGTCATTGGATTGAATAAATCAAATTTCTCTATTGGTAGCATCCTTGTATATCATGGTGATTTTGAACTGGGGTAGATGTCTTGTCGTAATGATATTCTGCTTTGGATCAATGTTTAGGTGGGATCCAGTTTCAGTTGGCGTTATGCATTCTGGGGAGAGGCATTAAGTATGCTTCCATTTTGTGTGTTGGCTTTTGTGATGAAACCATTGGAGTTGAAAGGTGAATTTTATCGTTTCGTTCTTTTTGTGACTCTGTGATGCATCGTCTGTGATAAAAAAGCTTATGTTATGTTGTATGTATGATCCATCGGATTTGTTGTAATGTAACTTAACTGGTAACTTTAGGTCTTGCTCCTGCTGACACAAGAAAAACTTTGGAACCTATTGAAACAACTAGTCCTTTAATTGAAGGTATTTCATGTTCTATTGTTGTTTTGCAAAGTCGATTTCATTTTTCAAAAAACAAATATTACTCCGTATTTTTTAGTTCGAAAATGGTCCCAAGAACAGTTTGTGTTGTCATTTACTAGCAGTGTAGGATAACAATGGGGCATTTGAACTTTCCATTCTTTAATTTCTAAAAGATATCCCTCGTTAATCTTAAAAAGTATTAATATGTGAGAAACCTTGTTCAGCTTCAATCATCTTTATCGATATAATCAGTTACATTGTAGCTTTTCCTTAAATGCATTTGTAAGGACAGGAACTTCAGGTGGATCTAAGATTGTCAATGTAATGACTATGAATGGTAGTGTGGAAGCAGTTCTCCGATGCTTGATATTTTTTTTTTAAATTTCAAGAAGTTATTTGTTATCCAAATTTGTATGTTTATTCTGATTAGCTTCTAACTGCAGATTCAGATGTCACAGAAAAAGCTTCTTGGTAAGTAACGATTGCATCCATCTTTTTCCCTATTACTTGGTTATCAGTTATCTTCACTGTCCTTCGTAATTATGAGAAAAATAGAATTATTAGCCCACTTCAGAAGTGTTCCCATTCTGCTCTCTGTCAACTGGGAAAACCTGCTGAGCACTACCAGGTAGGGTGCTCAAATAACAAAAACCGTTGCAGTGCATCTGCAATTCAAATGCTTCCATTTCAGATATGGGCACATTAGTAACATGTTTAAATAAATACATTGTTCTCTTTTTCCTTGTGTCTCATGTGGCTAGACCTTGCTTCTTAATCTGCTGTTGGATCTTTCGGCTGCTATCCCCCTAATCAACTGAAAAAAAATAAGTTTTAGTAATGTCAGCGTGATAGAATCAATAGAGAGGGTAGGACAGGATTATTACACATCTAACATCCTAAAATGGTATTTCTTATCTGTTAGATTGTTCTTCTTTTTGTGTATTTCAGGCCAAGCCCTGCTACAAAGTCTTTGAGCCAACTCTCAAGATTCTCAAGAGATATGAAAGCGCTTTTGCTCGATAAAGTTTATGTTGCTAATGTCTTGGGTACTCACTCATCCTCTACTTGTTCTTCTAAAATTTTATCCTAATATAGTAAAATATAATTTCAATTGTACTTAATCTTATAGATCTTGATCATGTTTTTACACGTGTGTATACCTGTATTGGGTAAAAAAAATGTGGTAATGTTTGCAATCTTACACTAAATTAACTGGAGAAAGTTCTGATAGAGTGCTACTAAAGGTTACTATTTATTATTTACAAACTTTTTATATTTTTTTCCTCACAATTTAATTGACTGGCAGGTTATGTGTCATATAACTTTGTCATTGGAGCCTACTCGTACTGGGGACCAAAGGCTGGTTATGACATTTATCATATGGTATAGCTCTTTGCTCTTTTTTTTTTTTTTTTTGGTCATGTAATCCTGCTTTTTTTTGCTAAAAAGAAACTGAATTTTGACCTTAACTATCAAATGCGTTGGTATATCGATGATCTCCCAGTGATATTACTTATGGGATCAGCTCTTTTACCTGATAAATGCATTATCAGAATATAATAGACTATATTAATAACGGCAGTCTAGCATAAAGGAAATAATATTCTAACAATTCTGACAGTATTCTCGTTCACTGGAACTTTGGACAGAATAAGCCAGATTTGTGGTTCGGAGGTATTACAATTGTTTGTGGAATTCTGGGGACGTTAGCTGGAGGGCTCATCCTTGATGCAGTGACTGCCACAATTTATAATGCTTTTAAGGTGAGTTCTGCTTGTGTCCAGCGTTTACGATACGGTCTTCTTTAACATGTTTTATTAGAATGTGCTGTTGAAACCCTTTGCTTCTTTCACAGCTTCTCTCTGTTGCAACATTTCTAGGCGCAATATTTTGCTTCAGTGCCTTCTGTGTAAGGAACTTGTATGGTTTTGTAGTTCTCTTCGCACTGGGGGAGCTCCTTGTGTTTGCAACCCAGGTAATCTTAAAATTCTCCGGTTTGGGTTGAACTTTGGTGGTTTCAACGCATACTGTGCATGCTAAACTTCAATTTGTAATAGTCTGCTTATAATAATGAGTGGATTAGTATATGATGAGTATGATCTTGTCTACTAAACTTTAACGCCATAACTCAACATTTGATTGTGCACATAAGCACCACCAGTAGGGATGAAAACCCACACATATGTGGTTGGTCTGAAGCATATAATATGATAATGACTGCTCACTGATACATAATAAACATAACATACTATTCCAGGTTTATAACATACTATTCAAGGTTTATATAACGTTTGCCCTGTTAATCACTTTTCCTTGGCAGGCTCCAGTTAATTATGTGTCTCTGCGGTGCGTGACACCAAGTCTTAGGCCATTGGCCATGGCTGTCTCAACTGTTTCAATCCACATCTTTGGTGATGTTCCTTCCTCGCCTCTTGCTGGAATACTCCAGGTGCGCCTTCAAAGTTCTTTTCTATATAATTTGTTTGAGAAGTGGAGATTACTGCTGATGTTTAGGTGATATAATTATGTCACTCTATTACTGTTGGTATTTGGAGAAGCAGCTCCTAGGCTGTATACTGTCAGCAAGGGAAAGAAGTTGATTCCAGTGTTCAGTTTGGAGTGAATTTTCATAGAAGGGTTGTCTTGTCGGTTTAGCATCCTCACCATGTTCGTTTTTCCTGTTTTGGGTTTTGTTCTTTTCATATGCAGGACCATGTTAAAAATTGGAGGATAACAACTCTTGCTGTGACATCTGTTCTGTTTCTTGCGTCTGGAATATGGTTCATAGGTTGGTGAAGGACAATTAGTTATAATAATTTGTTCAATTGGTATTATAAATTTTTAAAACGAGTGAATTTTTTTGAGCGGCATCAGGTTAATAAGCTTGTACTACTTTTTTTAGGGATCTTCGTTAGCAACAAGGGTAGTTCTGATGAAGATGGTAAGGAAGAACTCTCCACGGTTGAGACAGTCAGAAAACCACTTGAAGAGAACAGAACTGAGGGAGCGAAAGACCCTGTTGAAGCATAAATTTACTATAGCGAATGCTTGCAAGTTGCTTGTTTCATCTGTAAGGTAATGCAGATGCGATAATCGTTTGCATGTCTCCGTTACCATTTATGCTGGGAAAATGTGTAAATACTGTTAATTTTCCACGAAAATCTTCGTGGTTAGTAAATTCTAGAGTTAAATAGTAACCTGATCAATTGAGCAACTCACCTCTTATTCCAATTCACTATGACTTCTAATGCCCGAATAACTGGAGGATGGTAATGATGGAAAAATTCATCTCCAGAATGCTGAAAACCATTCGAAAATTCATCTGTAGAACTTTCAAGGTGAGAGTTGTAGTGCTGCTTCCTCCGTTTCCAGATTCTCTATCGAATTATTTTCCAACAAATTTTTGTTGGGAATTATGTATATGATAAAAAAGTTTGCTTATTTATAGTTACTCTTTTAAATCAATATGTAGAGTTTTCGCCTTAACTCGGTGAAACAAGCAGGCAACTGTGATGTAATTAAGTTGTCTGAGATGCAATTCAATAGTTTCCTAGCTTGTCTAATAGAAAAACACCAGTATTGATATTTATGATATAATTTCTTCCTTAATTCAGCTTTTCTATGCAGCAGCACATTACTTCTGCCTTGTAATCTTGTTCAGTTCTCTACATTTTCTTTTTAGGTTGCTGAAATACTATCGCTGTATATGTTTCAAATATGGCTGCGATGATTCCATGTCCCGAAATCAACGGTTGTCTTCCTCCTCCTCCTTTTGATTGATTTATTTTCAGGGTATATGGAGTGACGTAAAATGAAGTGTCGTCTTTGTGGCGTAAAACGACTAATTTTTTCCCTGTTGAACGAGCTAGAATTTATGTCGTAATAAAGGTTCATGGACAATGCTGTTGCTGGACAGAGTATCCTTTACACATCAAACACAGGCAGCTATGTTTCTGTGTGAAATTGTGAATGTTACTGTTCTTCCCAGATGACGAAACTCCTACAAATACTCAACTAGTATATGCACAATGTTTAACATTCATTCACTATATTGACATAAATGGAGTTTGATGATGATTTTTCGGAGAGTGAATGACGAGAAAGACTTCCATGGAACTAGTATACAGTAACTGTGGCATCTTGTATTAACCAACATCGTTACCGTGATGTTTCGTGTCATGTGGGCAACGCTACGTGGAAGTATATTTCCACGTGACGTTGTATGAGTGACACCAAACACTATAGTGGCGGAGTACTTATGTCATGGAAGTTGGTCTCGCGAACAACAACTTTGTGTTGGTTATGTTGCTTGAATGACAAGGTTCCCCATGTGGCAATGTCAGTGTATTCGTGTGGTGGAATGCTCTTAAAGATTAGGAGCATAGACTTTTCTTGACAGCTATAGTATTAGTTCCGTCTATGATTCCCTAAGATGATGACATAACCGTAGCTTTCTTGAGCATAAATGGAATGGATGGAGATATATCCAACCATACACGTGCCACCATACAACACCTCAAACACGTTGGCGAACAAAATCAAGCAAACCTTGATACGTAAATTAAGGATAATGCTAAGTAAACCAAATGACGTGTTATCAATAAAAAATAAGGACTTTAATCAACATACTAATCTAATCATCAACAATCATATAATTTGGTTTAAAATTTTGGTTACCCTAGCATTACCCGTAAATTAAATGCTACATATTTTTCAAAGAAACAGAGGACCTGAAAAGATATATAGAGAGTTTGGTTTTGGTTGAGCAACGGCAATGGCAATGGCAATGGCGAGTGGCGCAGAGCAAGTGAGGAACAAGCAGGTGATACTAAAGAACTATGTCTCTGAAAAAGCCGAAGAGTCCGACATGCACGTGACAGTTAGTACCTTGAAGCTCAAGGTTCCACAGGACTCCAAGGCAGTGGTGGTCAAGAACCTTTACTTGTCGTGCGACCCTTATTTGAGGCTTCGAATGAATAGAACTCAACCTCCTAATAGTGTCTTCACTTCACTCACTCCTGTCTCTGTGAGCACTCTCTTTGGCTTTCTTGATTTTCCGTTTGGTTCCATGATTATCAATGTTCTGTTTTGGCTATGTATTTTTGTGATTTATAGATTGTAGGACTACAAGGCAGTGGTGATCAAGGACCACCGGTTCCACGTTCCACGTCCTGCCTAAGACACGCATAAGGGGATCCCCTGCATTTAGGGGCACCAAAATAGGCCTATGTAGGACTTGAATGCAGGGAATCACCCTTGTCTGTCTTGGGCAGATGACTCTGTAGACATCGAAATTTCTTTTCATGTTTTATCAGAAAATTATTTTCTCTCTCCTTTATCCTCTGCACTCATCTCTCTTGTTTAGCGTTTGGATTGAATAAATCAAAGAATAGAATAGGGGAAGGAGAAGACAGAGTATGAAATCACTATGCTTTCTCATTTTAGAGGGTTGAGATTCAATCATCTGGCTTAAGCATGTTAGAACTGAATTCACTAAATGAAAAATCTGAAAATAAATACATGTTGATGCATTTCTTCAGCCATTAAATGGGTTTGGAGTGGCTAAAATTTTGGAGTCGGGGCACCCGGAGTTCAAGGAAAGTGACTTGGTTTGGGGGACGACAGGATGGGAAGAGTACAGCATCATCACAGAACCAGAACAGCTCTTTAAAATCCACCATACTGATGTTCCCCTTTCCTACTATACTGGACTTCTTGGTATGTGTTAGTTCTTCATCAAAACTATGAGTTATATATGTTCATACTTTGTATAATCACTATATTAATCTTTAATTTCTTTGAATCATTTAGGTATGCCGGGTATAACTGCCTTCGTCGGTTTTCATGAAATCTGTTCGCCAAAGAAAGGAGATTATGTCTTCATTTCTGCCGCAGCTGGTGCAGTTGGTCAGCTTGTTGGGCAGTTTGCAAAGCTAATGGGATGCTATGTTGTTGGAAGTGTTGGAAGTAAGGAGAAGGTGAGTTACTAGCTTTATAATTATTTAGGGATAAAATTAATGATTAAGGAGAACCCTCATTAAGTGCAAGTTCGAGCAAACAAAGTTCATAAAATTAATGATTAAGGGGAACCCTCATTACTGTCTAGGAGCATTCATCTTCATTTGTAAGTGAGAGGTCTCATGTTCAAATCAAATAGATGGCGCGGATGTATAATATTTGTGCTGAGTTTGATACCTAGTAAGCGGTTGGGCCATTGTGTGGCCTCGCCAATCCCTCTCCAGAAAGTACATATCCTCCTTCCACTTAGTGTCAAATATTACTGTATCAAAAACAAGTTAAAGCAATAGAGATTCTTTTTGTAGGACGTTCGTTCTTTCATAAAGGATAGACCTTTCGAGAAAGTCGCACTTTATGATAATGTTTATTCAACTTTGATACTACTTAAAACGCATAATCGAAGCCATCAACTAATCCGAGATTAGAACCATTCCTTAAGAAAAAAAAAATGAACATCTTATACGCAATGACTGTGTTTGTATGTATGTATGTATGTATGTATGTATGTATGTATGTATGTATGTATGTATGTATGTATGTATGTCTGTATATGTGTGTGTGTGTGTGTGTGAGTGTGTATCATAAAGTCCACAATTTGCCTTCATGGCTGTAGGTCGATCTACTAAAGAACAAGCTTGGATTTGATGAGGCTTTCAATTATAAGGAAGAGCCTGACTTGGAGGCAGCTTTGAAAAGGTACTTCCCTGAAGGCATTGACATTTACTTCGAGAACGTTGGAGGAAAAATGTTGGATGCTGTGCTCCTTAACATGAGACGTCATGGCCGAATTGTGGTATGCGGATTGATCTCATATTACAATCTCAAACAGCCGCAAGACTTTAGCAACCTCGTCTCTATCATCTACAATCGGATTCGCATCGAAGGCTTCGTTGTGTTTGATTATTTCCACCTCTACCCCAAGTTTCTGGACATGGTGATCCCCTACATCAGAGAAGGGAAAATAGTGTATCTGGAAGACATAGCTGAAGGCCTTGAGAGTGCTCCTGCAGCTCTTGTGGGACTTTTTAGTGGCAGAAATGTTGGAAATCAAGTAGTTTTGGTTGCCCATGAGTGATTTAGCCTAAACTTTATATATATATATATATATATATATATATAGGTTGCTTAAGGAGAGGGATCCCCATTTTTTATCAAGATAAATTTTCATTGTTTCTTATATAACAAAGTATTCGTTAATATTTTTGAACCCAATTAGATGTCTTAAATATTTTAGATTTGGCTAATATTTTGTAAGGATGATCTATGAGGTGTAACTTGAAAAATAGAAGGTTCGGATCGTTGAAATTCGATGTGGAGTGGGCCCCACACCTAATCCCTATTTTTTGAAAAAAATGGGGATCCCTCTCCTTAAGCAATTCATATATATATACATGCCCCTTACCAAGAGGGATCCCTATTTTTCTAAAAAAAATGGGGACACCCTCTTAACCGTTGGATTGGCTTTAATGAAATTGTGTGGTTGAGATTAAAGCACAGACAATTTCATTAAAGTCAAATCCAACGGTCAAGAAGGTGTCCCCATTTTTTTAGAAAAATGGGGATCCCTCTTGTGAAAGGATTTCTATATATATATATATATATATAAAGGAAGTTTTAAGGGAAGAGATCTCCATTTTTTCATAAAAATGGGGATTAGTTGATGGGTCCACACGACATCGAATTATATATATATATATATATATATATAGGAAGTTTTAAGGGAAGAGATCTCCATTTTTTCATAAAAATGGGGATTAGTTGATGGGTCCACACGACATCGAATTTTAACGATTCGAAGCGTTAATTTTTCAAGTTGCACCTCATAGATCATCTTTGCAAAATATTAGCCAAATCGGAAATATTTAAGACATCTAATTGGGTTAAAAAAAATTAACGAATACTTTGTTATATAAGAAACAAGGAAATTTTATTTTGATAATTAAATAGGCAAATGATTTTGGATTGAATTGAATTTTCGCAAGGATGATCTATGAATCGAGACTTACAAACTAGACTGTTTGGATCATTGAAATTCGATGTAGAGTGGGCCCCACACCTAATCCTCATTTTTTTAGAAAAAATGGAGATCCCTTTGTAAGTCTCAATTCGTAGATCATCCTTACAAAAATTCAATTCAATCCAAAATCATTTGCCTATTTAATTATCAAGATAAAATTTCCTTATTTCTTATATAACAATGTATTCGTTAATTTTTTTGAACCTAATTAGATGTCTTAAATATTTCCAATTTGGCTAATATTTTGCAAGGATGATCTATGAGGTGCAACTTGAAAAATAGACGGTTCAGATCGTTAAAATTCGATCTAATATCCCTTCCCTTAAAGATTTCCTATATATATGATATTATACATGTCATATGTTGTGAAATGAGAATATGTGTGCAATGGATTACAAAATAAATAAGTCACAATATGTACAAGGTTCGGCAAATATGCCCATGTCCTTGGGGCAATAATAGTGGTTTCTCTCGAAATAATAGGAGTACAAAATAAATTTCACTATTTTTCTCTCTTTTCTCCTCTTGGTTTTATATGCAGATGACCAACTATTTTTTCTTCATTCAACACCCCATTTCCTATTTGTCAATAATATAAAATACAAAAATTAGGTGACCAATACAAGAGAGGATCCTCGTCGGATCCTCTTTGTGAGGATTACGGAGATCATTCAGTCACATCCGTTCATCGTACATCGTGCGGTCAGTTTTTGTCAGGTACTGTTTATATTCAATTTTAAATAAATTTTTTTACAATCGGATGTGATTTGAGAATCCCCGAAATCCTCATAAAGAAGATCCGGCGAGAACCCTCTCTCGACCAATACCTACCAATCCATGATCCGATGTCCAATGTCATCATGTTGATATTCACACTATTTTCACAGTGAGCATTCACACCATTTTTACAACATGAAACCTATTATAACATGAGATCATTAATTTTCTTTTATTTTAAAAAGAGAGTATGCTTAGTCTCCAAAAAAAAAAAAAAAGAGAGTATGCTCCAGAAAACCAAAGTCTGTTGTTCTATATGTATTGAAAACCATGCTTTGATATGTTAAGAAATTAAAGGGAGAAGATGAAAAAATGAATGGAACTTTGATTATTGTTTCATTTGTTAAAAAGAATACAATTCTTTAATTTGTAATCAGAATGAGAGGAATTGAGAATGAATTGAATTGAAGAGGAGTTGAAATGAAATGGAATTAGAGTCAGATTTTTGCTGAAATTGTGTACTAAAATTTTCAAGAATCTAAGTATGAATAGTATTGAATCATATAAGCTGTTTACTAATTCACACAAATTAAAATGAATACAATTTGATTACTAAATGCTTCTATTCCCGAATCATGTCCTTGCTCATTTCACCTAACCTACCTATAATTATATCCAAACTCAAAACAAACACGATTTAAATTAACCTCAATTTATTAATTGATAACTAACAAGAAGTGTCAAATACTTAATTGAAAACATAACGTTTCATTCTTTTCTTTGTTCCTCTGGCAACTGATCCACATTTTTCACCATGTCAAGCTAGCAAACCAAGCTCTACAAAATGTAAGTGGTCTTTTGCCACAGTAGTAGAAAGGTGTTGAGCCATTGCATAATAGCGTGAGTTTAAATTTAATCGATGGTTAATCTAACATCTAATCTAACAAAATCTATAGTTTGACCAAAAAAAAAAAAAAAAAAAAACCAAGCTCTACAAAATACCTCGTTTGTTACCTCTTTCCCTCAAGTGATCCACATATAATAACTTGTAACTAGATACATCTACAGATAGGTAAAATCCTTGTTAAAATTACAAAACAAAAGGAAGTGAAAAAGAAAGCCCAAACAAAACCTATCAATGGCACATAATTAAATTGAATCAGCAAATTAATAAACCTATATAAAAGCATGCAATTTCGAAATACGAACCAACCTTAAAAAACTTGAAATATTAGGGAAATTAAGGGTATGTTTGATACTCTACTTGAATCCAATTTTTTAAACTCAAAAACAATTTTCAAGTTTTAGGCCTTAAAAACTTGTTTGGTAAGATTATTTTCAAAAACTGAACTCAAGACTAACTCAAAAATATAGTCTATTCTCTAAAAACTAAAACATAAAAAGTGAGTTTTTAGAGTTTTTAAACTTAATCTCACTCCTTTATTTTCTCTCTCTCTATTCCCCTCTCACTCCAAATCTATGCCTCTCTTTTTCTTTTTTTTTACCATTTTCGTCTCCCCTCCAATCCGCTCTCTTCATTTTCTCGGTTCTTTCTCTCACTCCTCTTCCTCTCTATCTTGTCTGATTCTCTCTCTTCTTTCTCTTTCCTTCAATCATCTCTTACTTTCTTTCCTTCACTCTCCTTTTTCTCCCTCTACTGCGACCCCATCGTGTTAGATCTCTTTGTCTAGTTTAAGTCGTAAGATTTAAAAATTTTAATTAGCAAACCAATCAAGTTTTTGAGTCTTAAAGAAAATTGTTTTCAAGAAATGTTCTTCAAAAATGTTTTGAGAAATGATAAAATTTTCAAATAGGATACCAAACAGGCCCTAAGATTTCAATAGTCCAAAAAGAGCCTTTACTTTTTTTTTTCTTTTGTGTCAAACATAATCTTCATTGATAAAAGAAAATGTTATCTGAGATAAACATAAAAAATTAAAAATTAAAAAAAAAAAAAGCTGCTATTAGGCCAAGTGGACAAGGAAGCCCAAGCAAATCACATGATAGTCCAATTAGGCCCTGTCAGTTGACAGAAGTCGTCATCGCCAGAACCATTATGTACATCACCAATTCTTCATTCGGGTCAGCCGATACGCGATCAACACTAACAAAAAAAGGGCCATAAAAATTAACCACAAATGCAAATAAGTCCCAATTGAAGAACAAATCTAACCCCTAATTACACAACAAAGATGCACTAAGAATACACAAATTTGCGTGTAAAATACTCGGCAAAAGAAATAAACAACCACCCCAGTAAACATATCCATCACCAGAGGACCAACAAGAAAAAACTTCTGATGCCAACAAAGTAAGAAGACAAAACACCAGTATTGATATTTATGATATAATTTCTTCCTTAATTCAGCTTTTGTATGCAGCAGCACATTACTTCTGCCTTGTAATCTTGTTCAGTTCTCTACATTTTCTTTTTCGGTTGCTGAAATACTATCGCTGTATATGTTTCAAATATGGCTGCGATGATTCCATGTCCCGAAATCAACGGTTGTCTTCCTCCTCCTTTTGATTGATTTATTTTCAGGGTATATGGAGTGACGTAAAATGAAGTGTCGTCTTTGTGGCGTAAAACGACTAATTTTTTCCCAGTTGAACGAGCTAGAATTTATGTCGTAATAAAGGTTCGTGGACGACGCTTTGGCGAATAGAAATCCCATGCTGTTGCTGGACAGAGTATCCTTTACACACCAAACACAGGCAGCTATGTTTCTGTGTGAAATTGTGAATGTTACTGTTCTTCCCAGATGACGAAACTCCTACAAATACTCAACTAGTATATGCACAATGTTTAACATTCATTCACTATATTGACATAAAAGGAGTTTGATGATGATTTTTCGGAGAGTGAATGACGAGAAAGACTTCCATGGAACTAGTACACA
Source organism: Cotoneaster glaucophyllus (assembly GCA_036320875.1). Taxonomy (NCBI): domain Eukaryota; kingdom Viridiplantae; phylum Streptophyta; class Magnoliopsida; order Rosales; family Rosaceae; genus Cotoneaster; species Cotoneaster glaucophyllus. The sequence continues at coordinate 12,787,836 of CM070062.1, forward strand.
ATAACTGTGGCATCTTGTATTAACCAACACCATTACCGTGATGTTTTGTGTCACGTGGGCAACGTTACGTGCAAGTATATTTCCTCGTGATGTTGTATGAGTGACACCAAACACTATAGTGACGATGTACTTATGTCATGGAAGTTGGTCTTGCGAACAACAACTTTGTGTTGGTTATGTTGCTTGAATGACAAGGTACACCATGTGGTAATGTCAGTGTATTCGTGTGGTGGAATGCTCTTAAAGATTAGAAGCATGGACTTTTATTGACAGCTATAGTATTAGTTCCGTCTATGATTCCCTAAGATTATGACATAACCGTAGCTTTCTTGAGCAGAAATGGAATGGAAGGAGATATATCCAACCATACACGTGCCACCATACAACACCTCAAACATGTTGAAGAACAAAATCAAGCAAACCTTGATACGTAAATTAAGGATAATGCTAAGTAAACCAAATGACGTGTTACCAATAAAAAATAAGGACTTTAATCAACATACTAATCCAATCATCAACAATCATATAATTTGGTTTAAAATTTTGGTCATCCTAGCATTACCCGTAAATTAAATGCTACATATTTTTCAAAGAAACAGAGGACCTGAAAAGATATATGGAGAGTTTGGTTTTGGTTGAGCAACGGCAATGGCAATGGCAATGGCGAGCGGCGCAGAGCAAGTGAGGAACAAGCAGGTGATACTGAATCTGAAAAAGCCGAAGAGTTCGACATGCACGTGATAGTTAGTACCTTAAAGCTTAAGGTTCCATAGGACTCCAAGGCAGTGGTGGTCAAGAACCTTTACTTGTCGTGCGACCCTTATTTGAGGCTTCGAATGAATAGAACTGAACCTCCTAATAGTGTCTTCACTTCACTCACTCCTGGCTCTGTGAGCACTCTCTTTGGCTTTCTTGATTTTCTGTTTGGTTCCATGATTATCAATGTTCTGTTTTGGCTTTCGTTGAATATGATCAATTTGACGTGGGCAGAAAAGGGAAAGGGAAAGGCCACATGGGAGGTGAAAGCCGAAAGAAGGCCAACTGACAGACCCATGGAAGGGACTATCAGGGTGCCTGATAAACCCAAAGCCACTATAGTTAGAGGAGTGGTGCTATGCAGTAGATGCCATTCTGAATGTGAGTTGGAGATGCCAGCAACAAGAGCAATCATTGATCAGGAGCTGGTCAAAAGAAGAGAGAAAAAAGAGCAGGAAATGCGAACAAGCATTATGCGGTCAAGAGAGCAAGAAACATTTCGGAACGTCTTCCAGAGGCTGGGGGGAGATTCCCAGCCTAAAAACTTGTCAGAAGTCTTCAGGAACTATGAAGCTTCAGAGAAGGTAGAAGATAAAGAGGGCAAAGTACCGAGGTGGAAAGAAACGAAGCCACACCAACCAGGCTATACTGGCGGAGATGTCCGAATGAGAGGGAGGACGGTGGATCCAATTGCAAAAAAGAAACCTCACTCGACTCGGGGGAAGGTGGTTTGTAGTCGGGAAAAATGGAAGGCCCGTCAAAGAAATGGGGGCATCCATGATTAGAAGGGTTCAGAGGCAGCATAAAGCACATATGAACTCATTAAAAGCCCCTGCTACTTCAGAGACTTCAGGGAACATAAAATTGGAGAATATTCCTCATAGGGAGGGAAACCAACCCCGCTGGAAAAGTAAGAGAGAAGTCAAGAAGGCAAGCAGTAAGAATGAGGGAGAAGGAGATCATGTACCGCCAAGCCCTCATCCTGGGAAGTACAAAATCTTGAGGAGGGCTAAAGAGGATGTAGTAATGATGCCAACCCCAAGGTGGAGCCGGAGCTAATCTGCTTTGGAACTATCTCACCTGAAAGAGGACTGCCTTGCACCATTATTGATAGAGATTGTCTGTGAGGTACCGAGACAAATACCTAACTTTGGAATCACCAAGGAAGAAGAACTCCCTAAGATGATGTTGCCCGAAGAAATGCAAGCATGGATAGACGAATTCATGAATAACATTGGGGGCAAAGAAAGGAACTTAACCGGACCGAGCAATTTCCACATAAACATGACGTACGTTTTATCAGCCATGTTTCAGGCTGAGCATAATCAACCCCTTACGATGGAGGGTGATTACCTGGCAACGGAGCCTATGATGGCACATGTTAATGTTGAAAAGGCCGGGCAAGGGGAGTCCAGCCAAGCGGAATTGCCTGGGCAACAAGAGAAGAAGCCTGAAAGGATATACTCTGATAAGATGGTATTCACTCGCCCGAATCCCATTCTGGCCAATCATCTTAAACCCATATATGTGACTGCTCACCTAGAGGGAATACCCTTTAAGAGGGTGTTGATAGATGGAGGGGCTGCAGTGAACGTGCTCCCTTACAAGCAGATGAAAAAGATGTACAGAGATGAAGAAGACCTCATCCCTACAGATATTACGGTGTCTAGCTTATCATGAACTATTACCAGAACCCATGGGATACTGCCGTTAGGAGTTGACTTAGGGTCGAAGCAAATCATGTTAGCTTTCTTTGTGGTGGACAACACTTCCACCTATGGGGCATTATTGGGTAGATACTGGATTCACCAGTCTTTCTGTGCCATCCACCTTACACCAACAAGTGGCTGTTTATCACGAGGAAGGGGAGATAGGGCCTGGCTTTTGAGAGATGGTTGAGGCCGAATCACGGCCATTCTTACATATGGCCAACATTGCAGAAGCCAATTTCTACGATCCCAGTATTGAGATTCTTCAATGTACAGGAGCTGACAAGAACGGACGCTCGACTAAGGTGATGGCCCAAAAGCTTTTGGAACAAGGACTGTCTCTTATCAGGGAAGAGTGGGATATACCCTATATCATCCCAAAACCCCAACAGCCTTAATGTCAGAACAAAAAAGGAATGACTAAGTAATAGCAGTCATGTCCTTGATAAAAAGACTGTTGGTATACGGGAGAGAGAAGAGACAAGAGAAAGAAAACTCAGCTGGAGAAGAAGAAGGTTGGAACATGGGAAATGCGATAAGCCAAGATGAGCCTTTTGGAGAGGAATTAGAAGCAGCCATCCAGATGGCGGAATGTGTATATGATTTGGATGGGCCAGAATATCTGCCCGACAATCCAGAGCTGGTGGAATTTTTGTGTGCCGAACCAGATAAGCCAGCTCCTAAGGTACAAGATCCCTTGGAAACCATTGATCTAGGGACCAAGGAAGATCCAAGACCAATACAGATTAGTGGTTTGTTGGGGACCAAAGATCGGGTAGAGATTGTTACTCTTTTGCATAAATTCAAAGACTGATTTTCTTGGCACTACACCGAGATGCCAGGTTTAGACCCAACCTTAGTAGAACACAAGATGCCTATTAAGGAGGGGTTTATACCTGTCAAGCAGGCGCCACGAAGAATGTCGAAAGAAATTGAGGAAAAGGTCAAGGAAGAGATTGAGAGGCTGGTAAAAGCTGGATTTATTAGGCTTGCCAAGTACGTTGAGTGGTTGGCCAACATTGTACCAATTTTAAAAGCTATAACTAAAACAGTTAGATATTGCGTTAACTATCGAAACATTAATGGAGCCACGCCTAAAGATGAGTACCCCATGCCTATGGCATATTTATCCATAGACGCGGTTACTAAACACAAAGTTTTATCTTTTATGGATGGAAATGCTGGATACAATCATATAAAAATGGCTAAAGAAGATATACATAAAACAGCTCTTAGGTGTCCAAGCCATGTCGGAGTATATGAGTATGTGGTGATGCCATTCGGGCTAAAAAATGCCGGGGCAACTTACCAAAGAGCAATGAACGCGATTTTTCATGATTTAATCGGCCATAGCATGGAGGTATACATTGATGACATCATGTTGAACTCCAAAACTGAATAGCAACATTTGATTGACCTTAGGCAGGCCTTGACGAGGATAAGGATCCATAAGCTGAAAATGAATCCAAAGAAATGTGCGTTCGGGGTGAGATCGGGCAACTTTTTGGGATTCCTCGTCCATCAAAGAGGAGTGGAAGTTGATAAAAACAAAGCTCGAGCAATAATGGAATCACCTTCCCCCACCAACAAAGTGCAACTTCAGAGGTTGCTAGGAAAAATCAACTTCTTGCGAAGATTTATTGCTAATCTAGCGGGCAAAATTCAACCACTAACTTCTCTACTAAGGCTGAAGGATAAAGATGAATTTGAATGGGGACCTCCACATCAAGAAGCTTTTGATAGAATAAAAGCTTACTTAGCTTCTCCACCAGTACTTATGCCTCCCAAAAGAGGGAAGACATTAAAACTTTATATTTCTGCTTCAGAGTAGTGAATCGGAAGCTTGCTAGCTCAGAATAATGAAGGTGGAAAGGAACAAGCTATATACTACCTCAGTAGAATTCTCACTGAGGTAGAGACAAGATACACCTCTGTGGAGAAATTATGTTTAGCTTTGTATTTCACTGCCTGCAAGCTAAGGCATTACATGCTGCCTTGCCACATCCACATCATTGCCAGAACTGATGTAATCAAGTACATGCTATCAAAACCAATGCTGACTGGAAGAATTGGAAAGTAGATTTTAGCATTATCAGAGTACAGCTTTCAATATGTTCCCAGAGGGCAGTTAAGGGACAAGCAATTGCAGACTTCTTAGTAGAACATCAAGAGCCTCAAGAAGAAAGTGTCAATATTCCAGGAACTCTGGAGGTAGCCAATCTTTGGATCTCTCCAATTAAAGGCCTCTCGGGCAGAGAAGAATGGATTCAACAAGAAATGAAGAGAATATCTAGCCTGTGGGTTACTCCCTGAAGGTTGTATTTCGACGGGTCTTGTACTCAAAATGTTGCTGGGGCTGGAATCGCTATCATTGATCCTAGTGGTAACTACCATTGTTACTTTTTCCTCTTAGATTATCAAGAAACTACTAACAATCGGGCAGAATATGAGGCATTGATAATCGGCCTAGAAATCCTGATGGAATTGGGGGGCAGCGGAGGTTAAAGTATTTGGTGATTCAGAATTAGTAATCAATCAACTGAATGGAGAGTATAAATGCAGACACATTGCCATGGTTGGTTATTACCTAGTAGCCACTCAGTTACTAAGCTATTGGGGTACAGAGATATCGGCCAGTCTGGAGTGGCAATCCAGGAAAGGAAGTTCAAGGGAGACATAGAATTCCAAACAAGAAACCTTCCCTCCATCTTGAGCGAGGATTCAGCTTGGATGTAATGACTGGAGAAGTGGAGATTGAAGATTGGAAGACACATATTTTGAGGTACTTGAAAGACCCTTCATTCCCCACAAAGAAGGAGGATAGATGGCGGGCAACGAAATATGTCTTGTGGGGAAATAATCTGTTAAGGAAGACCCTAGATGGGCTAATGCTTAAGTGCTTAGGCGGGGAAGAATCGATGAGGGTAATGGCCGAGGTGCATGAAGGGATCTGCGAAGCACACCAAGCAGGGACTAAGATGAGGTGGCTTCTCAGAAGATACGACTACTTTTGGCCCGAGATGGAAAAAGATTACAAAGCTTATGCCCGAGGATGTGAAGAATGCCAGAGACATGGACCACTCCATCATATACCCTCAGTACCATTGAACCCCGTGGTTAAACCTTGGCCTTTCAGAGGATGGGCCATGGACTTCATCGGGCAGGTTTACCCAACTTCTAGCAAAGGCCATACTTTCATAATTATGGCTACGGACTACTTCACTAAGTGGGTAGAAGCTTCAGCTGTTAAGACTATCACTTTAGCTGTGGTCACAAAGTTTATTGAGAATAAGATCTTGCATAGAATTAGGGTACCCAAGACAATTGTCACAGACCGAGGACCATCTTTCATTTCAAAGGAGGTAAAGGAGTTTGCCCGTAGATTCAACATAAAAATGATTCAGTCTAGCCCGTACTACCCCCAGTCAAATGGTCAGGCAGAAGCTAGCAACAAGATCTTAATGAACATTATTAAAAGAACAGTGGCCGAGAATCCAGAGAAATGGCATGAAAAATTAGGAGATACTTTGTGGGCATATAGAACTTCCAAAAGAGCAGCCACTGGGACAATACCCTTTGCTTTAACTTTCGGGCAGGATGATGTACTTCCCATGGAGACTAATGTGAGTTCGATTAGGATTCAAAATCAGTTCGGCTACATAGTGAAGAATATGTTCAAGTCATGTGTCAAGGAATAGAAGACCTCGACATAGCCCGAATCGAAGCTTTGGGTAGAATCTAAGAAGGGAAAAGAGCCGTAGCACGGGCGTACAATAAGAAAGTGAAGTTAAAAACCTTCGAGGAGGGAAAATTAGTGTAGAAAGCGATTCTGCCTTTGGGAGCCTAGGTTAGGGGTTTTGGAAAGTGGAGCCCAACATGGGAAGGTCCTTTTGTCATTAGTCGAATTCTAAGTAAAGGGGGATTATATTTAGCAGATTTGGAAGGAGGACTGCAGAAAAATCCGATTAATGCTAAGTTTTTGAAAAAGTATCATCCAACCTTGTGGGATGCCATGGATTGTTACATTGAAGATAATTGAACATTACAAGCAATTTGAAGTTAGCATGCACAAAGTTAAAGAAAGAAGAACATTTTCATTTCATCAAATGTGGAAGATACATGCAGTTAGATCAATAGTTGCATATTCCTAAAATAAGTACAATCATCCAAAAGGAGTGGATTGACATTTTATTCAAACTTTCCTAAAACACTGATACTACTAGCTAAATCTGCCCTTGTTTTGTCTGAATCTGTTGTGCTCTTATTCTGTAGCTCGATTAAGGTTATGCGGCCAACATTGTGGTAGTTGATCCTGAAGCGCACAATGAGGTGATCTGCTTGTGCGGACAACGTCCCGATAGTTGTCCCAGAAGCACACACATATGACGATGAAGCGATCAAGAAGTAGGAGTCGTGAGCTCGAGTAAGGTCTGCCAGTATAATCAGCATTACTCGACCAACCTTCAAGGTGGAAGGAATCCTGAGGAATGAACTAGGCGCGAAGCGCCTCACTGAAGATATTAAGGGAAATGATCGATCCTTAGTGATAATGTTTCTAACACTGGTTAGGGTCACAAAGATCCATGGAGGCTCTAAGGGATGCATTTCTTCCTTCATAAAAGGAAATTTAGGTTGACAATCTTTCCAAAGGCGACAGGGACAATAGAAATCTACAAAAGGACGAGACATGGTGGAAACTCTTTCGCTAAGAACCTACATGAAAGGTTTTGGATATCCTCAGTTGGAATTGGTGAAATTCTGGAGAATTTTTTATGATATGAAAAGATGGTCGAATGGATTGGCGATTGAATTAAGCAGGGTTTTTATGGGAGGATCAGGAGACGGCTGAAATTCCTGGGTAAGTTCAAAGGTCGCGAATATTTTCAGATAGCCAACCGTTGAGACTGAACAGTACAGGTTCCGAGGCAGGCGTGCAGAAGCAATCAATGACGGACGACTGTTCAATCGTTATTAGCACCTTGGTTTGCAGGCTTAACAACGATTGAAGGGGGCATTGTTTGGGCTAATATTTAGACTTTGGGCCTAGAGAGAAAGAAGCCCAGAAGAAAGATAAAAAGAAGAGTTTTTGCCCGAAGCCCAGTGGCAAACCCGCTCCAGACTCTCCAGGCAAGTTAACGGCCCCCATTAATGCATAGACCACAAACCTGCAGTCAGAAAAGACAAGTGATGGAGACCCACTAGCTGCCAGCCCAAAAAGTACTTTACAAGGGCAGTACCAGTAAATAACCAGCGGTTTGATAACTTCCAGTGGTTTTCGGGCAAGAACCAAACCGCTAACAGTCAAGCCAGTTTGTCTATAAAAGGGGGAAGAGGACACAGAGACAATGACACTCAACCAATCAAACAAACATGCAACTTGCCTCTCTCAGTCAAGCCAAATTACTCAGAAAGTTGCGCCTTGCCTAGACTTTACTCTCCTTGAAGCCTTAGAACTCCCAGACTAGGATGACCTCCTTATGTGTAAAAGCTCTGCTACCTTTCCTCAAATATTGTAGTATCGATTCCCTCATATAGATCAGTTCACCTTTCATTCTCTTTAGCACTTAGAAACCTTTGCAATCATAAAAGAAGAGAAGCTACTCAAGATTCAACCTTGCCCGACAAGGTTAAATCTTGCCGACTCTCTTTGTGTTGTCTTTTAATCAAGTAGATTTAGCATTATAATGTATTCCTCAGCATATATGCAAGCCATTTCTAAACTCTTATCTGTTCAAAGCATCATAGGATCTCAGATCTAAAGTCATCATGATCATAAGAGAACGAAATGGAATGTAACTCATGATTTGATCTGATTTGATTATCATCCTTCGAGCATACAAGTTAGATAAAAGTCCTTGATCTTAAGGCATAAAAAAGAACTTAATGTAGACTTAACCCATCTACGACAATCCTCTGATAAACAAGAAGTTAAGATAACTTAGGGCGTAAGTAATGAACTTAAACCAACTTGTTCTATGTCTGCCATATAAGAGATGGCAGTGGCACGCCTTCGCATATAGTTAGTATTGATTTAAGCCTCAAGGCCTATACCTAAGGCCCCACAAAGGCACCTTTCAGGACTAACTATAAACTCCTGTTGAAGCCTCTTTTACGCAGGAGCCCGACAACCAACCAAAGTGCCAATCCCTCAGGGAGCTGTGTGCCCGAGCTAGGAACCTCCGCCACCCAGGATTTCCTGCCCGAACAACTATGTTGTTGGAAGTGTTGGAAGTAAGGAGAAGGTGAGTTATTAGCTTTATAATCATTTAGTGATAAAATTAATGATTAAGGAGAACGCTCATTAAGTGTAAGTTTAAGCAAACAAAGTTCATAAAATTAATGATTAAGGGGAACCCTCATTACTGTCTAGTAGCATTCATCTTCATTTGTAAGTGAGAGGTCTCATGTTCGATTTAAATAGATGGTGCGGATGTATAATATTTGTGCTGAGTTTGATACCTAGTAAGCAGTTGGGCCATTGTGTGGCCTCGCCAATCCCTCTCCATAAAGTACATATCCTCCTTCCACTTAGTGTCAAATATTACTATATCAAAACCAAGTTAAAGCAATAGAGATTCTTTTTGTAGGACGTTCGTTATTTTATAAAGGATGGACCTTTCAAGAAAGTCTCACTTTATGATAACGTTTATTCAACTTTGATACTACTTAAAACGCATAATCGAAGCCATCAACTAATCCGAGATTAGAACCCGTAAAGTTTAAGTTCTACACTTTGAAAGGTGATTCTACATTCTAAAGCTGATGAAAATTGGAAAGAAATAAGGTTTTCTCAACGAGTCCATTCCTTAAGAAAAAAAAAAAACAGACATCTTATACGCAATAACTGTATTTGTATGTGTGTGTGTGTGTGTGTGTGTGTGTCATAAAGTCCACAATTTGCCTTCATGACTGTAGGTCGATCTACTAAAGAACAAGCTTGGATTTGATGAGGCTTTCAATTATAAGGACGAGCTAACCTGGAGGCAGCTTTGAAAAGGTACTTCCCTGAAGCATTGACATTTACTTTGAGAACGTTGGAGGAAAAATGCTGGATGCTGTGCTCCTTAACATGAGACGTCATGGCCGAATTGCGGTATGCGGATTGATCTCATATTACAATCTCAAACAGCCGCAAGACTTTAGCAACCTCGTCTCTATCATCTACAATCAGATTCGCATCGAAGGCTTCGTCATGTTTGATTATTTCCACCTCTACCCCAAGTTTCTGGACATGGTGATCCCCTTACATCAGAGAAGGGAAAATAGTGTATCTGGAAGACATAGCTGAAGGCCTTGAGAGTGCTCCTGCAGCTCTTGTGGGACTTTTTAGTGGCAAAAATGTTGGAAATCAAGTAGTTTTGGTTGCCCATGAATGATTTTTCATAAAAATGGGGATTAGTTGATGGGTCCACACGACATCAAATTTTAACGATTCGAACAGTTTATTTTTCAAGTTGCACCTGATAGATCATCCTTGCAAAATATTAGCCAAATTGGAAATATTTAAGACATCTAATTGGCTTCAAAAAATTAACGAATACTTTGTTATATAAGAAACAAGGAAATTTTATCTTGATAATTAAATAGGCAAATGATTTTGGATTGAACTAAATTTTCGCAAGGATGATCTATGAATCGAGACTTACAAACTAGATTGTTCGGATCGTTGAAGTTTGATGTAGAGTGGCCCCCACACCTAATCCCCATTTTCCCCATTTTTTAGAAAAAATGGAGATCCCTTTGTAAGTCTCAATTCATAGATCATCCTTACAAAAATTCAATTCAATCCAAAATCATTTGCCTATTTAATTATCAAGATAAAATTTCCTTATTTCTTATATAACAATGTATTCGTTAATTTTTTTGAACCCAATTAGATGTCTTAAGTATTTCTGATTTGACTAATATTTTGCAAGGATGATCTATGAAGTGCAACTTGAAAAATTGACGGTTCGGATCGTTAAAATTTGATCTAATCCCCATTTTTATGAAAAAACTGGGATCCCTTCCCTTAAAGTTTTCCAATATATATATATATATATATATATATATATGATATTATACATGTCATATGTTGTGAAATGAGAATATGTGTGCAATGGATTATAAAATAAATAAGTCACAATATGTACAAGGTTCGGCAAATATGCCTATGTCCTTGGGGCAATAATAGTGGTTTCTCTCGAAATAATAGGAGTACAAAATAAATCTCACTATTTTTCTCTCTTTTCTCCTCTTGGTTTTATATGCAGATGACCAACTATTTTTTCTTCGTTCAACACCCCATTTCCTATTTGTCAATAATATAAAATACAAAAATTAGGTGACCGATACAAGAGAGGATTCTCGCCGGATCCTCTTTGTGAGGATCACGGAGATCCTTCAGTCACATCCATTCATTTTACATCGTGCGGTCAGTTTTCGTCAGGTACTGTTTATATTCAATTTTAAATAAAAAAATTTACAATCGGATGTGATTTGAGGATTCCCGAAATCCTCACAAAGAGGATCCGGCAAGAACCCTCTCTCGACCAATACCTACCAATCCATGATCCGATGTCCAATGTCATCATGTTGATATTCACACTATTTTCACAGTGAGCATTCACACCTTTTTTACAACATGAAAACCTATTATAACATGAGATCATTAATTTTCTTTTATTTTAAAAAGAGAGTATGCTCCAGAAAACCAAAGTCTGTTGTTCTATATGTATTGAAAACCATGCTTTGATATGTTAAGAAATTAAAGGGAGAAGAAGAAAAAATGAATGGAACTTTGATTATTGTTTCATTTGTTAAAAATAATACAATTCTTTAGTAATAAAAACCCTACAGAAGCTAACTACAAAAAGATAAACCCCTAACAACATTTAAAGAAATTACTCTATACTAATTTGTAATCAGAATGAGAGGAATTGAGAATGAATTCAATTGAGGAGGAGTTGAAATGAAATGGAATTAGAGTCAGATTTTTGCTGAAATTGTGTAGTAAAATTTTCACGAATCTGAGTACAAATAGTATTGAATCATATAAGCTGTTTACTAATTCACACAAATTAAAATGAAATACAATTTGATTACTAAATGCCTCTATTCCTGAATCATGTCCTTGCTCATTTCACATAACCTACCTATAATTATATCCAAACTCAAAACAAACACGATTCATTAATTGGAAACATAACGTTTCATTCTTTTCTTTGTTCCTCTGGCAACTGATCCACATTTTTCACCATGTCAAGCTAGCAAACCAAGCTCTACAAAATGCAAGTAGTCTTTTACCATAGTGGTAGAAAGGTGTTGAGCCCTTGCATAATAGCGTGAGTGTAAATCTCATCGATGGCTAATCTAACATCTAATTTAACAACTAATCTAACAAAATCTATAGTTTGACAAAAAAAAAAAAAAAAAAAAACCAAGCTCTTCAAAATACCTCGTTTGTTACCTCTTTCCCTCAAGTGATCCACATATAATAACTTGTAACTAGATACATCTACAGATAGGTAAAATCCCTGTTAAAATTACAAAACGAAAGGAAGTAAAAAAGAAAGCCCAAACAAAACCAATCAATGGCACATAATTAAATTGAATCAGCAAATTAATAAACCTATATAAAAGCATGCAATTTCGAAATACGAACCAACCTTAAAAAACTTGAAATATTAGGGAAATTAAGGGTCTGTTTGATACTCTACTTGAATTCAACTTTTTAAAATAAAAAACAATTTTCAAGTTTTAGGCCTTAAAAACTTGTTTGGTAAAACTATTTTAAAAAACTGAACTCAAGACTAACTCAAAAATATAGTATATTCTCTAAAAACTAAAACATAAAAAGTGAGTTTTTAGAGTTTTTAAACTTAATCTCACTCCTTTATTTTCTTTCTCTTCTCCCCTCTCACTCCAAATCTATGCCTCTCTCTTTTCTTGTTTCTCTCTCTCTTTTTTTTTTTTTTTTACCTTTTTCGTCTCTCCTCCAATTCTCTCTCTTCATTCTCTCGGTTCTTTCTCTCACTCCTCTTCCTCTCTATCTCGTCTGATTCTCTCTCTTCTTTCTCTTTCCTTCAATCATCTCTTACTTTCTTTCATCCTCTCTCCTTTTTCTCCTCTACTGCGACCCCATCTTTTTAGATCTTTTTGTCTAGTTTAAGTCGTAAGATTTAAAAATTTTAATTAGCAAACCAATCAAGTTTTTGAGTCTTAAAGAAAATTGTTTTCAAGAAATGTTTTGAGAAATGATAAAAATTTTCAAATAGGATACCAAACAGGCCCTAAGATTTCAATAGTCCAAAAAGAGCCTTTACTTTTTTTTTCTTTTGTGTCAAACATAATCTTCATTGATAAAAGAAAATGTTATCTGAGATAAACATAAAAAAAAAAAGAAAAAAAGAAGAAGAAAAAAAAGCTGCTAGTAGGCCAAGTGGACAAAGAAGCCCAAGCAAATCACATGATAGTCCCATTAGGTTTTGTCAGTTGACAGAACAAAAAAAGGGCCATAAAATTAACCATAAATGCAAATAAATCCCAATTGAAGAACAAATCTAACCCCTAATTACACAACAAAGATGCACTAAGAATACATAAATTTGCCTGTAAAATACTCAGCAAAAGAAATAAAAAACCCACCCTAGTAAACATATCCATCACACGAGGACCAACAAGGAAAAACTTCTGATGCCAACAAAGTAAGAAGACAAAATACCATCAAAACAGTAGAAGGAGGTAGCACGAAGACCTAAACCAACAGCAGAGCAATTTTGCACACCTTTATCTGAGTGAGTGATGACTCGCTCTCAAGGTGGGTAGTAAACACATTGGCCATATGAGGCTTCTCAATCGAAAAGGATTTGTGGACCAAGGAGTAGGAGGATAGAGGAGTGTGGAGCAAAAAATAATCCAAAAAATCATGGAGCTGACACGTGGATGATTCCCCAAGAAAGAAAAGATTGCCCTATTAAATAAGCAGGGAGTAGTCATATTCACCATGTGCAGCTGAGGTAAAGCAAGTAGAGATCAACGACTGCTCAAGGCACACCTGCCCGTAGGAAAAGTCAAATGTATTTATGATAAGATAATTACTTATTCTTAACATAAATACATTTCTAATCAGAGAAGGCTTCTTTCAAGTATGTAATCCTAATCCCATTTATTTAGGATAGTTACCAAATCACTCCATGATATTTATTTACACAAATATCTTGGAATATTCCCACTTAAACACAAGCCTAAGGCCGACCATTCCTAAACCTTAGAGGACTGGCCCATCTCTCCTATAAATCCACCCTTTATCTCCAAAATTTTGGAAGTTTTTACTACCCACAAACTTCTAAACACATTCTTTCTAGAATTCTAACTTTGGCATAAGAGATTCTTCAGCAAAGCCCCCTCCCATTCATCGTGGGCGAGTGAGGCTTTTGGCATTAATCTTAGGTGTCATTATTTTGCAGGTGCATATTCGTTAATCAAAGGAAGGCGGAAATTTGCATCCACAAATTAGTGTTTTCATTGAGAACTCTGATTCGAAGACTTGAAAAAGATTGTCGCTTCCAACTTCTTTCGTTCGTAGATCCACAACTATGATGACACGAAATTCAGAAACTACAACCCATGAGACCCTCTACGTTGAAGAACATGGACCACCGATGGAGATTGTGACGTGGCTCCACGTCGTCGCAAATCGAGGCTTACCACGGCAATGACCGCTCCTTTGCCACAACGAGGTACCAATGTTATGCCATCAACAACAACCCCTACTGCAGTGGCCCATGGGGCAATCTCCACTCATCTCGAGGAAACCCTAGAGCAGAAGGCCCATAGCACAAGCAGCCAGCAGGCTCAGGCAGTTGCTCGCCCTCGGTAGCAACCCCTGGTGCCTACCACATTCACTTGGACGCGAGCTGCCCAGACCGAGGCAGCCCAAACCATGTCAACTGCGACGCAAACTGGATCCCAGCACGAGCCCAACACGCTTCCAGCTTAAGGCCAAGCAGAACAAACCGAGGCGGCCCAGCGCCCATGTGCCAGACCTGTTCCCGCCTCACTCTAGATGATTCAGCATGGTCCCAGACCAGTTTAACATGCCCAGATCCAGATTTCAAGGCCAATGGTTGAACCAAGGGTATTTTCACCCCACCTTACTATAGATCTGACCCATCATGGCTCAAGCTTTGCACCTGGAGTCCATTACACTTCGACTACTCAAGTAGACGTCTACCATATAAGCTCTTCCACTCCAAATGGTGAACAAAACCTATCATAACAGGTCTTGACAAACGCTCTCGCGTAACAGACTACCTTAGTGAATCAGCTCCTATAGCGCACTGAGATGCAGCTTGCCCCAGACGAGGTGTCCTGAAGTATGACAAAAATAGGTGATGATGTTTCTTTCCAGCAGCGTCCCAACAAGCAGCCCTTTTACCAGCCATGAATCGAGTGTTCTGGCAGTGTACGCTCCCGCCTGGGCCCCCGAGATAGCGTATACTCTCGTCTCAACACACGAAGGAGCGTGCACTCTAGGTTAGGCCCCAGGACGATCATACATTCACGATTAGGGCCACACTCCGATAATTGACATGGACAACCTTCCAAGCCAAGTGTTCATTCGCAGCTAAGCCCTCAAGGAGCATCTTCCACCTCACATCGGAGTAGGCAGCACGACAGACAGAAAAGAGTAGTCGCTGAATCTAGCTCAATTTCAACCGGCAGCCTTCGAGCAATCTGCTCGCCTGCCGGGAACGTACTACATGCACCGCAGCCGCGACATAAATGAGCCGAGCATAAGGAAGAGCAATGCCGAGACCAGCAAGTCATGACTAGGGGCAGCCAGAAGCCCTGCTGTCCCGGTATAGGCAAATTCAAAAAGAAGTAAAGAGGTTCATGATTAAGCGATTGCGTGGATTCCAGCGTATCGAGACCACAGACGATGCCCTTCGCAGGGATATGGCACACATGAGGAGATCACCTTCCATGGACAAGATTGAGCAGACGGAGCCCCCGTGTAAGTTCAATACGCCGTATTTCACCTTATTTAAGGGAGACAGAGACCCAGAAAGGCACTTGAAGCACTACCGCAGTATGATGATCCTCTACAGAGCCATTGACACTTTAATATGCAAGATATTCGCCACTAATTTGCAAGACGAGACGCAGGATTGGTTCCATACCCTGTTTCCACAGTCTATTTGGAGTTTTGACCAATTTTTCGAGTTTTCACTAAGGAATACTCATCCTACCGCTCGATCAAGAAGAAGTCAGATCATTTCGCCAACATGATGAAGGAGTCGCTCTGCGACTATGTAAAGAGGTTCAAGGTGGTGAAGGCAAAGATAACTGGCTACAACGACTCGATCGCCAGCACAGCCTTCCAAAAGTTACTCCAGCAGATCATCCTCTATTTGGAGAATTGATCATGAAAGAAGACCTAACTCTAGCAAATTCGTTTGCTCTAGCAAAGAAGCATGCGCTTTGGGATGAGGCCTGACGAGAGAACAAGGCACCTGAGCACCTTCAGAAGGAGTCCGAGATAACTCAGAATAAGGTGGATGAGAAGTAGTCCAATGACCGAAGCAGGCAAGGGGGCAAAACACAGAGATCGATCCCTGGTAAAAGGAGATCAGGCTACCAAGAACTATACAAAGTTCTCGATCCCAATCAACCAGATCCTCCGCGACCTCAAGAGTGAGCCTTGGTTCAAGCTGCTAAGACAACTCAAATGTAACACCTCCAAGCTAGATCACACCACGTACTACGCGTTCTATCGAGGTCTTGGCCACACGACCGACAACTGTTATACTTGGAGGGATTACCTAAAGAAGTTGGTGAAGAAGGGTAAATGCAACAGATACCTGGACAAGCCATCTACGCAGCCTAGAAGGAACGTAGATGCAGACGAAGAGCCGTCTACCAAGACCATCAAAATCAACGGCATGTTCGCCGAGCCTGAATACTTGGGGGCCACAAACAACTTCAAGAAGAGGAAAATCCAGCAGGCTATATCAACTTCCCAGGCTCAGGCAGTCGACGCTAAACTTGGACCCATCCTTGGTTTGATTGAGCAGGATGCCGAAGGAGTTGACTTCCCACACGATGATGCTCTGGTAGTGTCCGTTCAACTGGCACACGTTATAGTCGACAGAGTGATGGTGGACAACGGCAACACAGTAAATCTACTTCAGCTAATCCGTCATTCAAAAGATGAGTTTGGAAAACACGATAATACGCCGAGCAGAGGTACTTACCGGATTTAATGAATACACCTTAACTGCTATTAGCTACATAACACTTGATGTGAGAACACCACCAGTCGTCTCAAAGCAGACGATCACAATTGTTAGCGAAACTGGGTGTCGTAACCTCTATCGAGTACTAGAGAATCTAATTCTGCATCCCTCAAGGAGAAGTCGGAGAGATCAAGTCTGACAGGCCGCATCCCAAAGATGCAGGATGCAAATGCTGAAGGATTAACAGGAGGATCAAAATAATGGCATTCAGAATAACACGCCGACAAAAGAAAAAGGATGGAGGCCATAAAAGGATGCCGAATACCTCATTCTTGATCTCGAGCAGTCGAGGAAGACGGCTAGAACAGGCTCACGACTGAGCCCAGCCGCGCTCAATCGTTTCCTCTCCGTTACTATCCAAGCCGAAAGCAACAGAGGAATTATACATTAAGTTGGTAGTCTTATACGCAGTAGTAAGCTATGCCCTCATACGAGAAGAGTTGGAGGCCCAACTGCTAGCATTCTACACTTCTAAAGCTTTCCTCAATGTGGAAACAAGATAGACAAGGATTGAAAAGCTAATTTTGGCGCTAATTGTTGCAGCTTGGAAGCTCAGACCATACTTTCAATCGCATAGGGTCGTCATCACAACTCAGTATCCCCTACGATCTATCCTACATGGTCCAGACTCTTCTCAGCAAGTGATGAAGTAGGCATTGGAACTTGGCCAATACAGCTTAATATACCGACCCCACCTGAAAACCTAAAGTCGTTGTCAATTTAAAGAGCATCTTACGGTTTTTGGAAAATCCCTAGGAACCTAAAGTCGCTACCAATTTAACGAATAACTTACGATTTCTGGAAGACTGCCTATGCCACACCCTTTGAACAGTTAGTTGCATAAACCTATACAACTGCACAATCTTGTCAAAGGTTAACAGGTTAGCTCACATATGCATTGCTTAGCACAAAACAACCCATTGGGTTCACACTGATTCCTAAAGTGATTTGCTACTTGCTACGCAGCTTACGAAAATTGGTTACAAAAAGTGCAAAGCATTCTTTCGAACCATTACCCACGAAATTCCATATAACCACATGCTTTTGATGCGAAAGGGTAGCGAATTTCGTGTCCCGGCAATTTTTAGTATGTTTTGATGCAGGCACGCAACTCAATGGATTAGAGAAATGACAACCAGCTAAGCAACCTATGGTAAGGGGGCAACAACACGAGATAAAGCTCAACAGTTTAACACCCTAAAAGATCAAAGTTAACAACCGAGAAATCATGCAAACTTGCCTGCTTTTGTAAGTAAGGTGCTTGGTTGCTGACTCTCTGGTTAACAGCTTAGCAGAAGTCTTAAGCCTAGATCGACAGTTACATAGGTCATGCAAGCCCATCTGCTTATTAAAAAGTAGCACACTTTGCCAGCAACCTTGTGATTAAAGATCTAGTGGACCACCGATACGAAACATTCAACGACGAAGGTCATTCGGCCTTGCGAGTTAGAAGTTTCAAAAGATGCCTCAAGCAAGCAAAGATTTGCACCCGACAACTCGAAGTTGACGCCTAAAGCAATGGAGATGGGCTTGAGTGCTTTGTCAAAGCAGCCTACTTAATTGTTCATTATACGGCAAAAGCTTAAAGCAAGGCAAAGAGACAAGATGAAGTAAAGAGCAGAAAAATAGTTCATTAATTTCTAGAAAATTGACAAACTGGCATGATGGCCATCACAGTTCAAGCAAAGGAAAAAGCAAAGCAGAAAAGGAAAGAAAGTAAATCCTAAAGTCTATTTAAAAAGACTATTCCTCAAAAGCTTGGACATCTTCAGCAGCCACATCACTCCCAACAACATCAACCTCATGCGCTTCATCTACAACTACCCTATCACGAGCAGCACTATCATAAGCCATCCCTGCCTGGGCAGCATCACATTCGGCCGCACCTATCTGGGTAACTTGATCTTCAGCTGCTCCACTAATGACGCTCTCGAAGGAAACTTAAGCAGATCCTTGGAAGAAATAGCAAAAAGCTCGAAGTCCTTATTAGAAAAGGCGTAGTCAAATGGCATGCAAGGAAATGATCTATATAGCCAAGCTTGTAAAAGTCAGCTTAACCTTAGGTAATAACAACCTCAAGACTGGACTTTTCACTCTTCAGTTGCTTATTCTCCTCAAATAGGTCAGTATGAGCACTCTGCAACTCATCTAGTTCCTTATTCAGGTTCTCGTTAGCAGACAATGCTCATTGCAGCTTCGCTTCCTTGGACTCAAGTCTACTGGCAACCTTCTTGAGTTGAACCACGTCATTATGCATAGTGAACAACTTTACATCCTAGGCATCACGGGCAGACCGAAGTTCTGAAACGGCTCGCTCGAGGCACTAGCAACGCTTGGACATAAATCTATTTCTCTACTATTCCATACTTCCCCTGGATCGCGTCAAGCTGAGCCTTCAAGTCACTGATCTCTTGGCAAGTAGTCTCAAGTTGTAGGGTAGTGGGGGCAGAGACATCAGATCCCTTCAAAAAGGCAAGTTCAGACTCCAACTCTTTAATTTTCTCAGCAACCGAGCAAGCTTTAGATACCATGGCTACCGCTATCTCCTTAGTAGCCTTGGCGTCATCCTGCTTTATACGCGTGTACTCGGCTGCCAAGATCACATATTTATGCATCAGAGCAAGCATAGAACCCCTCCGTGACTGAGCTTCATGTCGCATAAAGAAACTGGAGTCAATAACCTTGCTCATACTATCAACAAACTTGGCACATGCATCCATGTCCTCAAGCAGATTGGGCTTCAATAGCGCATGTGTCATGCCTCGACCCACGAATAGAGACTATTCACGTGCTAGGGTGTGAGCCATATCTTAGCTATAGAAATAAATTCTACAACCAAGATATGGTGGAAAATAAAATAAAAGTATAACGATTACACAATACGTCATATAACAAATCTTACATAATAAAAGCTTGAGTTTACCACATATAATTTATTGAATACGCAGCGGAAATAAATTTATTAGTATACAAAATTAATTCATAACAAAAGTACGAACTAAAATAATAATTGAAATGAGTAGCTCTTGCAAAAACAAAAAATGTATGCAATGTGATGCATGAATGTACTCACTTCCTTCTAATCCCGTCAACACATACCTAAGGCACCCAAGCCTGCATGTCCTATACCATGCTTATACCACTTGGCTCCGAATACCTTAGAATATGAGTTAACTCCCGTTCATCCCTTAAGCCAATTTTTGTAATTAAACTCTCAGTTTCCACTTTATTAAACAGGCACTTCCCCCGACACCCAATTGTATATTCAAGCCCTTCCCCCGACGCCTGACATATACAAGATTTCATTATTTTTATAATCAACCAATTTGTATACTCAAGCCCTGCACCCTACGCCTGACATATACAAGGTTTATTATTTTATATTCAAGGCAAACTTCGACCCTTGAATATCCTCACAACTCAAACACTTTACACAAGTGAGCACTAGATACAACACAACTTTTTATCTTGCTTTGCAATGCATATGTATATGTCATAGATATCAAACTCACATTTTATCTAACAAGCCTCCAAGCTTCAACATAAATCAAATTGATTAGTAACAAGAGTAGTATAATCATAATATTAATAACAAAATAATAATCTTTAATATGAATGATAAGCAATATGTTGCCATCTCCTCTTTTTGTCGATTCTCTGTTTACATTATGCTTCTATTTAATAACTCAGTGTTTAAATAGTTTGCTCAATTGAAATTTATTGCAATTAGACGAAGGAACACAGAGATTTTAGTGGTTCACCAATTTGGCTACGTCCACTAGGGTTGCATATGCATATGTGTTTTCACTATGTAAGAAAGATTTACAAATTACAATGAAAATGGCCTAGAGCCTTAAAAATATATAAGAAAAGGTATACAAGAAGGAATATTTTTGCTCTCTCTTCTTTCCCCTCTCTTCTCCATGTCCTCCGTTGGTTCTTTGCTCATTCCTTTATAAAGATTGCATGACATCTTCATCTCCAAAATATCTTCCAAGTGTGCCAATAGAAAGAAACCAAGTGTGGTGCCAATCATTACCATGAAATGTGTTCCAATAACAAAGTAACAATAGTTGTCCTAATCATTAAGAATGAAATGTGTTCCAATGGAAAAACAACAAGTGTTAAGTTAATGAATATCATGCAAGATGTTCCTTGCATCAAAGGCCACATCCAAACCCTAAAGGATATAGAATTCCACCTCTCCAAATTTGGGGGATGAATCCTCACCAATTATCAACCATGATATGTGGTCCAATAGAAAGAAAACAAATGTTAAGCTAATCATTAACCTTAATATGTGTTCCGATAGAAACACACCAAATGTGAAGTTCAAAGCAACATGTGTTAAGTTAGTCATAAACAAAAATCATCATGCAAAGTGGACAAATACCCAAAGGCCACATCCATACTCTATAAGATATAGAATCCCACCTCAACCTATCTAGAGTAGAGACTAACTCCTCTTTATTCTGTAATGGTTGCCAAAACTCCACTTAGCCTTTGTGAGAAAAATCAAGCCAAACTCATTATAATTCACTTCTCAAATTCAAACTAAATAATATCTCTAATTACATTTGAACATGAAATAATCCTAGCTAGTTTTTGAAATAATTTGTAGCAAAAAGGATTTTACATTGAAACTATTTTACATATCGAAAGTAGGTTCCTGCATAAAATAAATCTAATAAGATCATTACGTAAAAATAATTACCCACATACACACACATATATAACCATTTTTTTTAATTACGGGGTATTACAACAAGGATCTTGAAAAACTCCCCTAAGGCTAGTTTGGCAAGCTAATCACGGCTGCTCACGCAGGCAAACACTTCTTTCTCAGCATGAAGGGCCGACCTTGGCAGCGAAATCACCATCCTCGCTTTTCACCGTTGCATGTACCTTCAGAATCATATCGAACTTGAACACGAAAGGCTGTCTCAGAATAAAACCAGGCAAAGGCGACACAACAGAACTCCTTCACTGCACAATCCTGTCAGCGACTGTTCTAGCAACCCTCGGAGCAGCATGCTTCATAGGCTCAGATCCAGCAACCTTTTTCTTCCCCTTGGAAAAAGTCAAGTCAATCACAAGCCTCCCAGTAGTAGACGGACCTTCGCGAGTAGCAGAGGAAGTCTTCGACTTCTTCTCCACTGAAGGCTCTCGAGCAGGCGACAATGATCTTTTTCTCCTGCTTTCACTAGCAGCAAGCTCCACGGTCATGATCGGACGAGCGAACGCCTTACCTTTGATCCTCTTAATCTCCTCATGCGGGGGTAGCACACATTTCTCCCTACAAAAAGGACTGAGCAGCTAATGCCGCTTGCAATATTCAGTCGGGATCCCCAGAACGATGTGCACATTCTTCATGTCTGGATAAGTCTTGGGAGTTGAACTGAATTCTGAATCTCTATAAATAGAGGAGGACAAATCAGAAGGCAACCAAACAAAAGTATAAAGTAGCTTAAAGACTAAGCAGCCTACTTACCATCGATGAAAGCAGTCGGAATGCGTAGCCCAAGCGATGAGTCAAATTCCCATTCTCCGTTGATTTCTAGGGTCTCTCTGGCCCAATCATGATCCTCTTTGCTCGTGTGATCGAAAAGCCTATGGCGGATCCTTAGCTGCCCAACACCATCAATTTGGCCTATGTCAAAGAAGTACCAAAACTCATTGGCAGTCAGGCTCAAGTCAAAGAACCTGCTCAAGTTGTGGAACCCTACCATAACGCAGACCGTATTCGGAGAACACTAAGTAAGAGCACACTTCATGGAGAAAATCACCTCTTGGAAGAATCGAGGCATGGGAAAGGTGAACCCTAACATGAAGTAGTAGGGGTGAAATTTGATAGCTTTCCTAGACCCACACGGTTCACGGCTGCTACCATCCTTGGCCCGCTTCACCTGTACCCCGGACGGAATTGTGTGCTTAAACATCTTGAGGAAGTATTTGAACTGCTCATCGAAACCTATCTTGACGTGAGCAACCCTGAAGTAACCTAGCTTACTCGGAGATCCCCCTTGGCAATACAATGGCGAAATAAATTCATCGTTCTTGTGGCTCATGGAAAACATGTTTGAAAAAAATCCTACAACGACACAAGGAAAAATTATTAGAATGTTGCTCGAAGAAGAAACGAAAAAAAATATAGGACCAAGACTGTAGGAGCCCAGCTTTGCCCTCTCTCTCCCTCGTTCTCACATGCCCCAAATGGCCCGCAGGCCCACTCACGGAAGGAGGCCCGCACCTCCTTCCCGCACTCTCTCTTCTCCAGCGCACGGGCCCAAGCCCAGCTCCATAACTTGGAAGGCCCAGCTCGTATGGAACACAATTCTTTGCACAAGCAAGCAAAGAAGATTGCTAGATGAGAGGGAACAAATATCCTCTAGTTTTCTCTCTTTCTTGCGGGGTTTTAGTTGCATTCCAAATTTGTTTAACCCCCTGCTTGACGTTGACTTAAATAGGTTTTGGTGGCAATTACATTCCCTTCCCTAGAAGAATTTAAATTCCAAATTAAAGAGGGAATCTACCTCAAATTGAGACACAAACTCCAACATATCTTTCCCCTCTTTCTTCTCCGTTCATCCTCCCATGGCCATAATATCTTATTTTCTAATTTTTTTTGTTTTGTTTTTTAATTTCTTCTCCACCTTGGTGATCGAATCTTTCTGCACCAGCTAAACTTTTGTTTTCTTTATTCAAACTCGATTACTTTATCCCTTGGAATGTTTTGAACACATATAGAATCACAGTCCATATAAATGTTGCACAACTTAGCTAACTAGCAACATATTAGTGCGTCCAGGAATCATCCATTTATTGAAGAAATATTGAAATTGTTGCAACCTATAAGCCTCGCGCATCCCATGATATTAATTGTTTGACTGCAGAACCCTAACTCAATGTGAAATCTATAGCCATATTAAAATTATTCGATTATATATGTTTACCTACTGAAGATGGGTTCATGCCCATGATATATATTAATTGTTTGACTACGTCCAGGGATCATCCATTCATTGTTTTACAAATCAAATTATTGGATTATATATGTTTTGCCACTGAAGTTGTGTTCGTGCCCTTATGGTTAGTCAATGAGACATGTGATTATAAGGATAGAGAAAAAAGTTGTAAAAGAAAAAAGTAGAGAAAAGAATATATACAGAGGAGAGATCACTACTGGAGAAGAAAGAAAGAGCGAAAAGCATGCAGAGGACGGAAAGATAGGAAACAGGAGAAAGATTGGGGGGAGAATAATTATTTTTTTTAAGTTAAAAAAACCTAATGCAAAAATATTTAAATAAAAGAAATTTATTAGACTAATATTACATCTCAACCACTAAATATGTACAAATCTAATGGTCTAAAATTTATGTCAAATCTTATGTCAGAAATATAGTGGGACCTTCGGCAGATTATACTCAAATGGTGGGACCATTTCAAGCATGACCAAATCATTGAGCAAATCAATACAGAATTCCATGTGGCCAAGCCACTCTATCAGAGGCTTGCTACTTTAGAAACCTCTACTTCTTCCATCTCAATCGATAAGAAATTCAAGTCAGAACTTAAAGAAATAGCCAGACAGTTAAAGCTCCCAGTATCCCAAATGGGTGAAGATGATGAAGATGAAGAAATTTCCTCTTATGCATGATCCTCTAGTCAAAAGGCCAGTTCACCTCCCCAGAAGTTACATTGGGCAGACTACCCGATGCCCAAGGACCCTTATGACCTTAATGAAGAGTAAAAATTCAATTCATTCAAGATAAATATTGGTGACTAACGTGATAGCCAAAATCTACTGTCTTTGGTCTTGAAAAATTTGTATTTTTGGCTCCACATCTACTATCATTCAAAACAAAAGTTAAACGGTAAATCCGACAAGTTGCTATTCATCTACAGTGTTGTCGTGTAAAGTATCATTACGCATATAAGATCAATAGTAAAAGTTAATCATTCAAATTAGCATTTATTCACGCGCTCTTTCACAATAAAAGCTAATTCAAACAAGCACCTATTCACCCATGCACCAACAGTAATTCCTTCAATTATTCAAATCTCAAGCTCCAGTCTATAAATATTGGGCTCCGTAGCCTTGGTCATCCAAGTTTTGAACTTCAAAGTTTTACTTTCTTAGTTTCAGATAAACTTCTCTGATTTCTACCTGTGTTCTAGAGAAACCAGCGTAAACACACAAAAAAAGTGCATTATTTTCAGTCATACCAATTTATTTTCAGTTTGCATTACTTTTATGAAAATACACACACACACACACACACATACGTGAAATAGTAAAACCTTTCCGTCAAGGTTTCTGTAAGTCTAATTTTAGTTCTCATTTATTTACTTAGAGATAGGGAGAATATATGAAAGAGAAAGATGGGAAAAAGAGGAGGAGGATGAAGAAGTTAGAAGTGAAAGCAAATCCATGAAACAAAAACTTGAAAAGAAAAACTATTTGAAAAAATGGTTTATTAAAACTTTCGATATCAATTTTTTGTTTCCCCTTCCTTTCTCTGTCATTTCGCCGGCATTCCTCTCATACATGTCCCATTTAACTTTAACTAGAACACAAAAATCAAAAATTGAAATGGTTATTCAACGGTTTACATCATAAAATTGAAATTGTAAAACACGACATACAAACAAAACAAGGGAATGGTAATAAAACAAAGTGATCATCACCGTAATTAATACAATGCATGAGTCAATGCCAACGTTTAGGTTTAAGATAATAAGCAAATACAAATTAATCTAACACAGTACTGCAACCAAACTCAAGATCCAGATCTAAACTGGCCAAAACCATCTTCCAAACAGTTCTCACTAATGGGGGAAAGACACAGAGATCACAAAGCTCACTGTTTGGTCTTCCCCTATCCTACCCAACAAGGCCACATTAATCCCATGCTCCAATTCTCCAAGCTTTTACATCACAAAGGAGTCAAAATCACTAGTCACAACCCTTTTCGCCTACAACACAATACTGCACAAATCATCAGGATAATCTGGTAGCTACTTTGCCCTGGAGACCATTTCAGATGGTTACGACCGAGGCAGCGTCAAAGAGGCTGAAAGTGTAGAGGCCTACTTGGAGAGCTTTAAGCAAGTCGGTTCGCGAACTCTGGCCAAACTCCTTGAGAAGCTTTCAAGCTCAGGCTGCCCAGTTGACTGTATTGTTTATGACGCTTTCATTCCTTGGCCTTTAGATGTTGCCAAAAAGTTTGGAATAGTTGGAGCTGTTTTCTTTACTCAGTCTTGTGCTGTTGACAATATTTACTACCATGCCCACAAAGGATTGCTCAAGCTCCCTCTTACTAAATATGATCAGTCTAAGATTTTGGTTCCAGGATTGCCATCACTTGAACCTTGGGATATGCCGTCCACGTTATATAATTTTGGGTCTTACCCAGCTGTCTATGACATAGTTGTGGGTCAGTTCTCCAATGTTGACAAAGCTGATAGGGTTTTATGCAACTCATTTTATGAGTTGGAAGAACATGTAAGTACATTTGGAAGAGGTTTTAATCATTAATTAGTTTCATTTCTTCGGTAATGATATTGTTTTAGTGCCAATTAAAGCTTTGATTTAAGTTTCAAACTGATGATATGATTTTAGTATGTAGTGTTAGAAAGTAAATAATTTGATCTTTAAGCGGGGTTAGTCTAGTTGTGAGAGTGGTTAGGGTGATGGATAGAAGTAGGCTAGGTTCAGAATTCGAAACTATCCATAGTAACGGAATAAAAGAAATTACATAATTCTTTTATCGTATTAGTAGATAACATTACATGAAAAGTAAAACTTACATCGGTTTATTTCCTCAGTGAATAATTGATACATGAATGCATATTAGTATGCAATTCACTGGGGCATGTGGTTTATATAAGAAATCAGACAAAAAAATTGTGATCGTTCATTAATTTTTTGTATAATTATTTTGCTTTTTGTTAGGTGGTGGATTGGACCAACCATACCATCTTACTACTTGGACAAGCGACTTGAAAACGACAGAGAATATGGTGTCAACCTCTTCAAGCCCAACAACGATGCATGCATGAAATGGCTAGAACAACAGCCAAAAGGGTCTGTCATGGCATTAGGCAGTGCAGCACAACTCGAAGCGGAGCAAATGAAGGAATTGGCTTGGGGTTTGTGGAGGAGCAAATGCAAATTCTTGTGGGTGGTTAGGGAAGCAGAAGCAGCCAAGCTCCCAAAAGGATTTGCAGAGGAGACGTCTGAGAAGGGTTTGGTGGTTACATGGTGCCCACAACTGGAGGTTTTGGCTCACGAATCTGTCGGATGCTTTGTTACGCATTGCGGTTGGAACTCGACGTTGGAGGCTTTGAGTTTGGGGGTTCCGATGGTGGCGCTGCCGTAATGGACTGATCAAAGTACAAATGCCAAGTACATTATGAATGTGTGGAAAGTGGGGATTAAGGCCGTGGTTGATAAGGAAGGGGTGGTGAGGCAGGAGGTGGTAGAGCGTTGTATAATCGAAATAATCGGGGGAGAGAGAGGGGAAGAAATAAAGAGGAATTAAAGCGCTCGAGTGGAAAGAAGTGGCTAGAAAGGCAGTGGATGAAGTTGGAAGTTCTAGCAAAAACATTGATGAGTTTACTGAAAATGTGGTTCAACAAAAGACAATTAGGGTTTTAGGTGAGATGTAACACCAGGTTTTCTAATAAAGCTTAATTTGGTTCATGTTATGCACTTGTCGCAACTTTTTATTCATCAATTAAAGCTGCATTTTATATAGGAAACTTTATCGAAAAACTTCCGATAATGTCTTTTTTAAAAATAAAAAAAAATAAAAATAAAAATAAAAAAACTCCTGATACTGTTCACTTTAACGAAAAACCATATTTTTACACTAAAAAGTCAATCATGGTACTGTTGAACAATAAAAATATATAACAGAGAAAAAATGTAGAGTCCACACAAATTTGGTCAAACTACAAGGCAAAACAAAAAATGTAATCCAGCCCAAAAATGAGGATGGGCTTTACATACAAATCAAACATTCATAAATAAATAAATGTAATAAAAAACAGGATATGAATCCTTTCCTACAAAAGGGGGGAACGTGCAAGACAGGGGCTCCCCATTTTCTGCAACAACAAAAAACATGGAGTCAGTAAAGAGAGGTTAAGAGAAAGTCTTTCCCCCCACGTAACAAATTCTAGAGCTTTCCCAGGATGCCTATAAATAGGCACCAATTACAGCAAGAAGGGGACGGGAAAAAAGAAGGGAAGATACTCTGCAGAAAATTTTAGAGAAAATACCAAAAGCAACAAGGTGCTGCCAGAAAAGAGAGCAAGCAGTTCAATCATTTGTGCTTTCGAGTCAAGATCCAAAAGAAGAACATTCATCACCAGGTATGAAACAAAGTTCTGTTAAAATTATTCATTTTCTCTTGTTTTATGTTATGTTGCAGAAAGAACAAAAAGCATAGCAGCAGAAATAACCCCCAAAATTCCATGAATTTCTTCGGGGTAGCCTAAACCACCCCGTGAAATTCCGATCGAATCTAAGAAAGCTATATTCATCGTCTATACCAAGAAAGAATGAGCCATTGGTGCCACAGTAAGCAAGGGATTCAATAAAGGAAAAGCAAGTTTTGTTTAAACCCAAATATTGACAGCAAACCATTTCTTCATTCAATAAACAACAGTGCTGGAGCTTGTCGGCAAAAATAGAACAAATATGCTCCTAGAAGGTGTTTAGTTGCTGATGTTCTAGACTTCAAAGATTATTCCAGAGAAAGGAAAAGGAGGAAGAAAAAAGACTTCTGGATAACATGAAAGCCATTCATGTGTTTGTCATGTTGGGTAAAGGTGATCCTAATTACCATTTGTCAAAAAGAAGTCAAGTGTAACTTTATCCCCTTGACCGGTGTTTGTCATGTTGGAAAAGTTGACTCTAATTACCATTTGTCAGAAGAAAAAAAAAAAAGAGGTATGAGAGCAGACACAAGGGGCCAAAAGTCTTATATGCAAGATCCTTCTTTGCGGTCCAATGAGGAGATAAAGTGCACGCATGAGCTAAAACTGCATAAGGCATCATTGCTTCAAGGGTTCAAAGTCCTTGCCCGCATGAGCTAAAACTGCATAAGGCATCAAATGCTCCAATGGCTTAAAGTCCTCGCCCGCACGAGCTAAAACTGCACAAGGCATCAAATCCAAACAAATACCAATTACACATGAACTACGAGTGACTTATCCCTCAAAAGGGTATGTAGGCAATCTAGGGTTTGACCTAGGTGCAGTCGCAAAATCAAACAAACACCCAAATCCTCAAGTTACAATTTATTCGAATTAGAATCAAAGGGTATTCCCTTCCTAAAAGAAGGGTTATAATTAATAGGATCATAGCCTAGAATGGGTCGAACTCGAATTAATAAAACCCTCTTCAAAAAATGAATGAGGGTGAAGTTATGTCCAGTGGATTATTTGTTTACATATCATGTACAATTTTTTCCTCAACAGGTACTGTTCACTTTACCTTTTATTTTGTATTTATCGTTAAAACTCAAAGTTTTCAAGCCCTATTCATTAGTTTTCCTTTTTATATATCTTAAGTTAGCAAGGTTAATTAAATGGGTGATGTAGCGGTGTAGAGTATTTTTTTATGGTTGGAGTTCGAATTTCTATCCCTAATATTTTTGAGTCAAATGGTAGATATTTTGTAGTTGGGTTTTTTTTATTTCTTTTTTTTTCTTTAATAACTGTGTTCGTCTATTTTTTGCAAGAATAATATATATATATATATATATATATATATATATATATTCTTTATACAATGATACACATACACTAAAAGATGGAGAAATAAATTATTTGCGACCTAGTCACTTCCAAGTTATAAAACTACTTAAATTCTTGGAAACAAAATTAGTAATAGACACGCCAACGAGGGTTGACTCAGCTAGTAAGGTCATTACCTTGTGTGTCAGCCCACAAAGTTTGAGTTCCCCAATAATTCTCGTTTGTGCACGATCTGTAAACTCCTACGTAAATTCATACCGTGACCGTTGGCTTACATACCATAAATAAATCCTTGAGGCTCAAGATTTAGATATGTGTTGACGCTGGTAGTTGAATAATCAATGTCCCCCAAACTTGGTAATAATAAAAAGTTGGAAATTGACACCACCACAAGGTGTCCGTCAAATAATCCCTCAAAAAGGTCTCACTCGAAGGAAGGGCAGGAAAATGAATTGGGCGAGCGAATTGTGAAAAGCTAATGAAAAACATAAAGTAAAAAAGTGGACGACGAGAAATACAAACCATCACTTTGAAAGCAGGCAAATTCGCCACTGGATTTGTATATTCATTAGTTACTGTCTAGTTCTTAGTAATTCCAATGGAGGCCTCGAATTCGGCCTCCCGTTCGGACTTCTACGCATATCAGCTGCAAGCAAGCCTCAGGAAGCGAGACTTACTTGCCGGAAAATCAATCCATGCCCAAATCATCAAATCCAGCCTTCACCTCTGCAGTGTGTTCTTGATGAACAACCTCATGACCGTGTACCTCAAAACCGGCTCTGCTTCCGATGCCCACCGCGTGTTCGACGAAATGCCCCTAAGGAATACGCTCTCATGGAACATTATTCTCTCCGCTTATGCAAAGCAGGGAAGGTTTGACGAGGCACTGAGCGTTTTCAACGCAATGCCGCATCGGGACTCCGTTTCCTGGACCGCAATGATCGTGGGTTACAATCAGATGGGTCGTTACGGGAATGCCATTCAGATGTTTGTGCAGATGATTGCAGACGGAGTTCCGGTGACCCAGTTCACCCTTACTAACATTCTTTCCGCATGTGGTGCTGTTAAGGCTTTGGAGATTGGTAGGAAGGTTCATTCGTTTGTTGTTAAACTTGCAGTTGGCGGCTATGTTTCTGTTGCCAACTGTCTTTTAAACATGTATGCAAAATCTGGTGATCCCAGGACCGCGAAGATTGTGTTCGATAGGATGAGGTTGAAAAACACATCGAGCTGGAATGCTATGATTTCTTTGCATATGCAATGCGGTTGCGCTGACCTTGCTCTTGCTCAGTTTAAGCAAATGAAGGAGCGCGACATTGTTTCTTGGAATTCGTTGATTGCAGGATACAATAAGCATGGCCTTGACATGGAAGCACTGACTACCTTCTCATGTATGCTTCAGGATTCTGTTCTACAGCCCGACAAGTTCACCTTAGCAAGCATTCTGTCAGCTTGTGCTAACCTTGAGAAGTTGGAACTTGGGAAGCAAATCCATGCCCATATTGTAAGAACTGATCTGGGCACATATGACGCGGTGAAAAATGCTTTGATCACAATGTATGCTAAATCTGGTGGGTTGGGAATTGCTCAAAAGATTTTAGAGCAATGCGCGACTTCCGATCTCAATGTTATAGCTTTTACCGCCCTATTGCATGGGTACATAAAGCTTGGGGATATAATGCCAGCCAGGCAGATATTTGACTCGTTGAGGGACCGTGACGTGGTTGCATGGACAGCAATGATTGTTGGTTATGTACAGAATGGGTTGAATAATGATGCTTTGGAGCTCTTCATGTCAATGATAAAACAAGGCCCCAAGCCGAACAGCTACACCTTAGCAGCTATGTTAAGTGTCAGTTCGAGCTTGGCTTCTTTAGACTATGGAAAACAAATTCATGCAAGTGCCATGAGGTCGGGGGAAGTGCATTCAGTTTCTGTAAGCAATGCTCTAATTTCAATGTATTCCAAAGCTGGAAGCATCGGTGGTGCAAAGAAAGTATTCAATTTGATTTACTTGAACAGAGATACGGTTTCTTGGACTTCTATGATCATAGCCCTGGCTCAACACGGTCATGGGGAAGATGCCATTGAACTGTTTGAGAAGATGCTGTCACATGGTATTAAGCCTGACCATATAACTTATGTCGGCGTGCTCTCTGCCTGTATACATGTGGGATTGGTAGAACAGGGCAGGAGCTACTATAATTTAATGAGGAACGTCCACAAAATCGAACCCACCCATAGCCATTATGCATGCATGATTGATCTGCTTGGGCGCGCTGGATTGCTTCAAGAAGCATTCAATTTTATACAAAGTTTGCCAGTTGAACCAGATGTTATAGGTTGGGGTTCACTTTTATCTTGTTGTAGGGTACATAAAAATGTAGATCTAGCAAAGGTTGCAGCTGAAAGATTGCTGCTTATTGATCCAGACAACAGTGGGGCCTACTCAGCCCTTACTAATCTGTATTCAGCTTGTGGAAGATGGGAAGAAGCTGCACAAGTTAGAAGGTCAATGAAGAATAAGGGAGTGATGAAAGAACAAGGATTTAGTTGGATTCAGATTCAAAACAAAGTTCATGTGTTTGGGGTTGATGATGGAGTTCACACGCAGAAAGAGGCAATCTACAAGATGATGGAAAAGATATGGAAAGAGATTAAAAATATGGGTTTTGTTCCCGACACTGACTCAGTATTGCATGATGTTGGTGAAGAAGTGAAGGAGAAGATGCTTAAACATCACAGTGAGAAACTTGCCATTGCATTTGGGCTAATAAATACTCCAGAGAACACGAAGTTGAGGATCATGAAGAACCTTAGAGTTTGTAATGATTGTCATTCGGCCATCAAATTTATTTCCAAGCTTGTGGGCAGAGAAATCATTTTGAGAGATACTACTCGTTTTCACCATTTTAAGAACGGGCAGTGTTCTTGTCGGGACTATTGGTAGACACGACAATGAGCACTTAAAGATAGTTTGATGCTCAAGTGGACAGAAAATGATTCTAGTATTTCTCGTTGAAAGATGGTTAACTATTTGGCAAAGAGATTGGTAGCTCCATACTGCTATTAGTGCCACTTGGATTGAGTTAACCTCTGAAACACTGTTCATTCAGGTATAATCTGCTGATAAGATTCTTGAACTCTTAAACTTGGGAATAGCTGTTGGAAAACTGAAAGCACATAGGCTAATGGAACATCTTCTCAGTAAGTTGAATTCATTTGTGTGCTGCAGATGGAAAGTAGGCTGTACTTAGAAACCACAATCCTTAAGAGTTCATTTCTATAAACCTTCTATTAGAGATTCTACTATACCTTAAATACCAAAGGCCGTATAGCATTTCTAGATTTAGGTGCATGTTCAACAGCTTTCATGAATATCTTTCCGTGGTCAGGTGTTTTGGTTATACTTGCCATTGATTCGTTTTCCCATTAACCAGATCACATGCGGTGCTGGAAATAAAAGTAAAAAGAAAAGAAAGGAACAAGTACCGGAATCAAGAAATGCTAATGCAAGGCAAACTTGCACTTCTGGATCTTGCTAGCAGTGAACGAGCATTGGAAACAAACAGTGGAGGCCAAAAATTAAGGGATGGAGCAAATATTAACCATGCACTTCTTGCCTTAGCAACCTGCATAAATGCACTGGGCGAACTGCAAAAGAATGGTCTTGCGTATGTTCCTCACCGTATTAGGTATGTGATTGTAATTGTTATCCTGAAGTCCTCCCTGGTGCTGTGCCTTCCTGCTACCGTACTTAATGTGATTAGTTTTGCAGCAAATTGACATGAATACTCAAAGATGGTTTGAGTTGCAATTCTCAAACGATCATGGTTACTATCCCCTGTGGACAGTTAGCATCATCACACTGTGAATAAAGACGCACATCCAGGTAAGCGCCAAATATGCATCTCGACCTATTCAATTGGTTCATCAAACTGTTACTCATTCTAGGATCGCTTGCTCAATTTGTTAATCTGTTATGATCTCATTTGCAGTTAGCTATTAAGAAGTTTTAAAATTGGCATTGTGGTTATCTTTCCACTTATGTTGCATAGAGGGGAGATGAAATGTTTGAACTTGAGACACGAGGAACGAAGAGGAAGACTCTAACTACCAAAGCAATCCACTACTTGCAGTTGTTTCTCTATTCACTAATACTATAATTTAGGTTCACAAAACGTCAATCTTATTGCTCACCAAATATTGTATAGGTGGATCAGTACTAACCCGACATGGCAGTGTAACTCTCACAAATAAAAATACTTAACTATGGCCTTATGACATATATTGTTGGTTTGTTTGCTCAAGTATTATTTTATGGTATAATTATTACTCTACTAACTCTCGCCATTCGAACAGAAATACCCGTAGACCATACTACTAAAACGAATTTTTGGTAAAAATGAATATTTGTTATTATTTTCTATTAATAGATAAAAATGAGTTTCAAAACATGGTTAAAGATGTGTCCTGAGAGAGAGGGGAGAGAGGCGAGAGAGGCAGAGGGTGCTGTAAACTTTGGAGGTTGCTTGTGTAACAATGCTCTCTCTCTCCACCCCTCCCTCTTCTCTCCTCTCTCTCATGATCTCATCATTATTATGGCGGAATCACAGCAACGAGAGAAGCAACAGGAGCAGCACCACCATCAACCGCCTCCTCCAACCCCAACTCCGCCGTCCGATCCTCCCAACCCAGATATGTCGGAGAGCCCCATCTCAGACTCACCTCGATATCCATCATGGTTCACCCCCAAAAGGTAAACATTCCCAACTCAGTTTCCTTTAAATTACTTTTGAATTAACAATTCTTGGGTTTTCTGCTTTTTTTTTTTTATCTGGAAATGTAATTAAGCTAGTAAATTTTCAAAATTTGAAGCTGCATTTGAAGGGAAGAGGTTGCTCGTGGAATGTGATCAAATATTTTGTTTATTTCGTATGTA
This sequence comes from Cotoneaster glaucophyllus, assembly GCA_036320875.1. Classification (NCBI taxonomy): domain Eukaryota; kingdom Viridiplantae; phylum Streptophyta; class Magnoliopsida; order Rosales; family Rosaceae; genus Cotoneaster; species Cotoneaster glaucophyllus. The sequence goes on from CM070062.1 coordinate 12,822,290, forward strand.
AAACAGGTTGCTCGTGATGTTCTGTGTGATTAACTTGATTAATTGTGTCGATTGAGGAGCCATAGCCAGCAATGGTGTCAACGGTAGCATTGGGATTTGTGATCCTAGCGGCATTTGCACCGCGGGTACCGGAATTCAGTAAGATTTTTAAAGTTTCTTATGAGAGTTTCGGAGCCTTAGAGGCCAATATTAATCTAGCATTGTACTGTCTAATCCAGTGGCTGTTGTGGCATATGCATTTATTATCCATTTGTTTATCAAGAAACTAGATTCATTTCCCATAAGTTTTTGAAAATCCATGAAGCGTTTAATTAGGGTCACTTGTTTGAATAATTTGCACTATTTTTCACGATTCCCTTGATCTGTTGGTTGTATTTGGTTTACGGTGGCATGTTTCTTACAGGGGAGATTTTAAATTGAGCAATTTTGTAGACGGCTCTCTGTCATCTGCATTTATGGTTGGGCTTCTTGTGGCCTCACCCATCTTTGCATCGTTGGCAAAGAGGTGAGTACTTACAGTATGCATGAGATGAGTTGCTAACTTGTTCATCTCTTCAATGGAGATATCCTCAGCTGGATTTGGTTTCAAGTTCATAAGCATTGTTGTCTTTTCAGTCACAATCCTTTTAGGCTGATTGGAGTTGGATTATCTATTTGGACATTTGCCACAGCCGGGTGTGGTGGTTCAATTAACTTTTGGACCATTGCAATATGTCGCATGTGAGTGCAACAATGCTGTACTATTCTCCGATTTTACAACTTTGGCTTTGTTCTTTGCATCAGCATCACCTTCCTGTGTTAGATTGTGAATTTATAATTGAGGTTTACCATTCTAGGCTGGTTGGAGTTGGTGAGGCATCTTTCATTAGTCTTGCAGCACCATTCATCGATGACCATGCTCCTGCAACTCAGGTTTGGTTTCTTTCCCTTCTCTTCATCCCTCCCTATTGTTCTTTACGGTCAAATATGTTTCAGAGGTAGACAATATTTGATGTATTTGATGATTATTTACACAATTATGCTGAATATTTGTCAACTGTGGGCCCAGAAAACAGCATGGCTTGCTATGTTTTACATGTGTATACCAACTGGAATTGCCGTGGGCTATGTTTACGGCGGATTTGTAAGTTTTAAATTTTGCAGGCTAACTTCATATTTGTACATATATAAAGGCTGCTGGTTGAATTCAAAATTCCGTTTTGTTTTTGGGTGAGGGTGGGTCTATTGGAGCTTGTTAATTGGTTTACTGTGGGTAGGCTCATCTATCAGCTTTTACTCATGGTACCAATCACCTCGCATGATATTGTTGGATATCCATGACATCATTGACAAAATCAGTTCAATATTTTAGGGTCTGTAATTACAGAGATAGCTTTTCACGTATCTAGGCGATTGCTGGCCTTTCCCTTACTTTCTCTTCCTCCCAATCTACAAAACCAATAAAAAAGTTTGATAACTTAAAATTGTTGGTTGCAAGAAACAACATGCAATACTCTCTGCTCTTGAAGGTTCCCTTTCACTTCTGAATTTGGAGTGTATCCTAGTGTTTTAAAATTAAGCATTTCTTTCCTTGTACTAAGGTAATGACTTGTTCAACTTCTTAGTTCTTAGTAGTAAGGGCAATTGATTTCAACTGCAATGTAGCCTTTCATACACCTCTCTTTATTTGTGGTCATTGGATTGAATAAATCAAATTTCTCTATTGGTAGCATCATTGTATATCATGGTGATTTTGAACTGGGGTAGATGTCTTGTCGTAATGATATTCTGCTTTGGATCAATGTTTAGGTGGGATCCAGTTTCAGTTGGTGTTATGCATTCTGGGGAGAGGCATTAAGTATGCTTCCATTTTGTGTGTTGGCTTTTGTGATGAAACCATTGGAGTTGAAAGGTGAATTTTATCGTTTCGTTCTTTTTGTGACTCTGTGATATATCGTCTGTGATAAAGAAGCTTATGTTTTATGTATGATCCACCGGATTTGTTGTAATGTAACTTAACTGGTAACTTTAGGTCTTGCTCCTGCTGACACAAGAAAAACTTTGGAACCTATTGAAACAACTAGTCCTTTAATTGAAGGTATTTCATGTTCTATTGTTGTTTTGCAAAGTCGATTTCATTTTTCAAAAAACAAATATTACTCCATATTTTTTAGTTCGAAAATGGTCCCAAGAACAGTTTGTGTTGTCATTTACTAGCAGTGTAGGATAACAATGGGGCATTTGAACTTTCCATTCTTTAATTTCTAAAAGATATCCCTCGTTAATCTTAAAAAGTATTAATATGTGAGAAACCTTGTTCAGCTTCAATCATCTTTATCAATATAATCAGTTACATTGTAGCTTTTCCTTAAATGCATAAGGACAGGAACTTCAGGTGGATCTAAGATTGTCAACGTAATGACTATGAATGGTAGTGTGGAAGCAGTTCTCCGATGCTTGATATTTTTTTTTTTAAATTTCAAGAAGTTATTTGTTATCCAAATTTGTATGTTTATTCTGATTAGCTTCTAACTGCAGATTCAGATGTCAAAGAAAAAGCTTCTTGGTAACTAACGATTGCATCCATCTTTTTCCCTATTACTTGGTTATCAGTTATCTTCACTGTCCTTCGTAATTATGATAAAAATAGAATTATTAGCCCACTTCAGAAGTGTTCCCATTCTGCTCTCTGTCAACTGGGAAAACCTGCTGAGCATTACCAGGTAGGGTGCTCAAATAACAAAAACCGTTGCAGTGCATCTGCAATTCAAATGCCAGTTCCATTTCAGATATGGGCACATTAGTAACATGTTTAAATAAATACATTGTTCTCTTTTTCCTTGTGTCTCATGTGGCTAGACCTTGCTTCTTAATCTACTGTTGGATCTTTCGGCCGCTATCCCCCTAATACAACAACAACAAAGTTTTAGTAATGTCAGCGTGATAGAATCAATAGAGAGGGTAGGACAGGATTATTACACATCTAACATCCTAAAATGGTATTTCTTATCTGTTAGATTGTTCTTCTTTTTGTATATTTCAGGCCAAGCCCTGCTACAAAGTCTTTGAGCCAACTGTCAAGATTCTCAAGAGATATGAAAGCGCTTTTGCTCGATAAAGTTTATGTTGCTAATGTCTTAGGTACTCACTCATCCTCTACTTGTTCCTCTAAAATTTTATCCTAATATAGTAAAATATAATTTCAATTGTACTAATCTTATAGATCTTGATCATGTTTTTACACGTGTGTATACCTGTATTGGGTAAAAAAAATGCGGTAATGTTTGCAATCTTACACTAAATTAACTGGAGAAAGTTCTGATAGAGTGCTACTGAAGGTTACTATTTATTATTTACAAACTTTTTATATTTTTTTCCTCACAATTTAATTGACTGGCAGGTTATGTGTCATATAGCTTTGTCATTGGAGCCTACTCGTACTGGGGACCAAAGGCTGGTTATGACATTTATCATATGGTATAGCTCTTTGCTCTTTTTTTTTTTTTTTTGGTCATGTAATCCTGCTTTTTTTTGCTAAAAGGAAACTGAATTTTGACCTTAACTATCAAATGCGTTGGTATATCGATGATCTCCCAGTGATATTACTTATGGGATCAGCTCTTTTACCTGATAAATGCATTATCAGAATATAATAGACTATATTAATAACGGCAGTCTAGCATAAAGGAAATAATATTCTAACAATTCTGACAGTATTCTCGTTCACTGGAACTTTGGACAGAATAAGCCAGATTTGTGGTTGGGAGGTATTACAATTGTTTGTGGAATTCCGGGGACGTTAGCTGGAGGGCTCATCCTTGATGCAATGACTGCCACAATTTATAATGCTTTTAAGGTGAGTTCTGCTTGTGTCCAGCGTTTACTCTTTAACATGTTTTATTAGAATGTGCTGTTGAAACCCTTTGCTTCTTTCACAGCTTCTCTCTGTTGCAACATTTCTAGGAGCAATATTTTTCTTCAGTGCCTTCTGTGTAAGGAACTTGTATGGTTTTGTAGTTCTCTTCGCACTGGGGGAGCTCCTTGTGTTTGCAACCCAGGTAATCTTAAAATTCTCCGGTTTGGGTTGAACTTTGGTGGTTTCAACGCATACTGTGCATGCTAAACTTCAATTTGTAATAGTCTGCTTATAATAATGAGTGGAATAGTATATGATGAGTATGATCTTGTCTCCTAAACTTTAACGCCATAACTCAACATTTGATTATGCACATAAGCACCACCAGTAGGGATGAAAACCCACACATGTGGTTGGTCTGAAGCATATAATATGATAATGACTGCTCACTGATATATAATAAACATAACATACTATTCCAGTTTTATATAACGTTTGCCCTGTTAATCACTTTTCCTTGGCAGGCTCCAGTTAATTATGTGTCTCTGCGGTGCGTGACACCAAGTCTTAGGCCATTGGCCGTGGCTGTCTCAACTGTTTCAATCCACATCTTTGGTGATGTTCCTTCCTCGCCTCTTGCTTGAATACTCCAGGTGCGCCTTCAAAGTTCTTTTCTATATAATTTGTTTGAGAAGTGGAGATTACTGCTGATGTTTAGGTGATATAATTATGCCACTCTATTACTGTTGGTATTTGGAGAAGCAGCTCCTAGGCTGTATACTGTCAGCAAGGGAAAGAAGTTGATTCCAGTGTTCAGTTTGGAGTGAATTTTCATAGAAGGGTTGTCTTGTCGGTTTAGCATCCTCACCGTGTTCGTTTTTCCTGTTTTGGGTTTCGTTCTTTTCATATGCAGGACCATGTTAAAAATTGGAGGATAACAACTCTTGCTGTGACATCTGTTCTGTTTCTTGCGTCTGGAATATGGTTCATAGGTTGGTGAAGGACAATTAGTTATAATAATTTGTTCAATTGGTATTATAAATTTTTAAAACGAGTGAATTTTTTTGAGCGGCATCAGGTTAATAAGCTTGTACTACTTTTTTTAGGGATCTTCGTTAGCAACAACGGTAGTTCTGATGAAGATGGTAAGGAAGAACTCTCCTAGGGTTGAGACAGTCAGAAAACCACTTGAAGAGAACAGAACTGAGGGAGCGAAAGACCCTGTTGAAGCATAAATTTACTATAGCGAATGCTTGCAAGTTGCTTGTTTCATCTATAAGGTAATGCAGGTGCGATAATCGTTTGCATGTCTCTGTTACCATTTATGCTGGGAAAATGTGTAAATAGTGTTAATTTTCTACGAAAATCTTCGTGGTTAGTAAATTCTAGAGTTAAACAGTAACCTGATCAATTGAGCAACTCACCTCTTATTCCAATTCACTATGACTACTAATGCCCGAATAACTGGAGGATGGTAATGACCGAAAAATTCATCTCCAGAATGCTGAAAACCATTCGAAAATTCATCTGTAGAACTTTCAAGGTGAGAGTTGTAGTGCTGCTTCCTCCGTTTCCAGATTAGGCCTTTCTATCGAATTATTTTCCAACAAATTTTTGTTGGGAATTATGTATATGATAAAAAAGTTTGCTTATTTATAGTTACTCTTTTAAATCAATATGTAGAGTTTTCGCCTTAACTCGGTGAAACAAGCAGGCAACTGTGATGTAATTAAGTTGTCTGAGATGCAATTCAATAGTTTCCTAGCTTGTCTAATAGAAAAACACCAGTATTGATATTTATGATATAATTTCTTCCTTAATTCAGCTTTTCTATGCAGCAGCACATTACTTCTGCCTTGTAATCTTGTTCAGTTCTCTACATTTTCTTTTTAGGTTGCTGAAATACTATCGCTGTATATGTTTCAAATATGGCTGCGATGATTCCATGTCCCGAAATCAACGGTTGTCTTCCTCCTCCTCCTTTTGATTGATTTATTTTCAGGGTATATGGAGTGACGTAAAATGAAGTGTCGTCTTTGTGGCGTAAAACGACTAATTTTTTCCCAGTTGAACGAGCTAGAATTTATGTCGTAATAAAGGTTCATGGACAATGCTGTTGCTGGACAGAGTATCCTTTACACATCAAACACAGGCAGCTATGTTTCTGTGTGAAATTGTGAATGTTACTGTTCTTCCCAGATGACGAAACTCCTACAAATACTCAACTAGTATATGCACAATGTTTAACATTCATTCACTATATTGACATAAATGGAGTTTGATGATGATTTTTCGGAGAGTGAATGACGAGAAAGACTTCCATGGAACGAGTATACAGTAACTATGGCATCTTGTATTAACCAACACTATTACCGTGATGTTTTGTGTCATGTGGGCAACGCTACGTGCAAGTATATTTCCACGTGACGTTGTATGAGTGACACCAAACACTATAGTGACGGTGTACTTATGTCATGGAAGTTGGTCTTGCGAACAACAACTTTGTGTTGGTTATGTTGCTTGAATGACAAGGGACACCATGTGGTAATGTCAGTGTGTGTATTCGTGTGGTGGAATGCTCTTAAAGATTAGGAGTATGGACTTTTCTTGACAGCTATAGTATTAGTTCCGTCTATGATTCCCTAAGATTATGACATAACCGTAGCTTTCTTGAGCAGAAATGGAATGGAAGGAGATATATCCAACCATACACGTGCCACCATACAACACCTCAAACACGTTGACGAACAAAATCAAGCAAACCTTGATACGTAAATTAAGGATAATGCTAAGTAAACCAAATGACGTGTTACCAATAAAAAATAAGGACTTTAATCAACATACTAATCCAATCATCAACAATCATATAATTTGATTTAAAATTTTGGTCATCCTAGCATTACCCGTAAATTAAATGCTACATATTTTTCAAAGAAACAGAGGACCTGAAAAGATATATGGAGAGTTTGGTTTTGGTTGAGCAACGACAATGGCAATGGCGAGTGGGGCAGAGCAAGTGAGGAACAAGCAGGTGATACTGAAGAACTATGTCTCTGAAAAAGCCGAAGAGTCCGACATGCACATGACAGTTAGTACCTTGAAGCTTAAGGTTCCACAAGACTCCAAGGCAGTGGTGGTCAAGAACCTTTACTTGTCGTGTGACCCTTATTTGAGGCTTCGAATGAATAGAACTGAACCTCCTAATAGTGTCTTCACTTCACTCACTCCTGGCTCTGTGAGCACTCTCTTTGGCTTTCTTGATTTTCTGTTTGGTTCCATGATTATCAATGTTCTGTTTTGGCTTTCGTTGAATATGATCAATTTGACGTGGGCAGAAAAAGGGAAAGGGGAAGGCCACGTGGGAGGTGAAAGCCGAAAGAAGGCCAACTGACAGACCCATGGAAGGGACTATCAGGGTGCCTGATAAACCCAAAGCCACCATAGTTAGAGGAATGGTGCTATGCAGTAGATGCCATTCTGAATGTGAGCTGGAGATGCCAGCAACATGAGCAATCATTAATCAGGAGCTGGTCAAAAGAAGAGAGAAAAAAGAGCAGGAAAGGCGAACAAGCATTATGCGGTCAAGAGAGCAAGAAACATTTCGGAACGTCTTCCAAAGGCTGGGGGGAGATTCCCGGCCTAAAAACTTGTCAGAAGTTTTTCAGGAACTATGAAGCTTCAGAGGAGGTAGAGGATAAAGAGGCCAAAGTACTGAAATGGAAAGAAACGAAGCCACACCAACCAGGCTATACCGGCGGAGATGTCCGAATGAGAGGAAGGACAGTGGATCCAATTGCAAAAAAGAACCTCACTCGACTCGGGGGAAGGTGGTTTGTAGTTGGGAAAAATGGAAGGCCTGTCAAAGAAATGGGGGCATCCATGATTAGAAGGGTTCAGAGGCAACATAAAGCACATATGAACTCGTTAAAAGCCCCTGCTACTTCAGAGACTTCAGGGAACATAAAATTGGAGAATATTCCTCATAGGGAGGGAAACCAACCCAGCTGGAAAAGTAAGAGAGAAGTCAAGAAGGCAAGCAGTAAGAATGAGGGAGAATGAGATCATGTACCGCCAAGCCCTCATCCTGGGAAGTACAGAATCTTGAGGAGGGCTAAAGAGGATATAGTAATGATGCCAACCCCAAGGTAGAGCCCGGAGCCAATCTGCTTTGGAACTATCTCACCTGAAAAAGGACTGCCCGCATCATTATTGATAGAGATTGTCTGTGAGGTACCAAGACAAATACCTAACTTTGGAATCACCAAGGAAGAAGAACTCCCTGAGATGATGTTGCCCGAAGAAACGCAAGCATGGATAGACGAATTCATGAATAACATTGGGGGCAAAGAAAGGAACTTAACTGGACCGAGCAATTTCCACATAAACATGACGTACGTTTTATCAGCCATGTTTCGGGCTGAGCATAATCAACCCCTTACGATGGAGTTTGATTACCTGGCAGAGGAGCCTATGATGGCACATGTTAATGTCGAAAAGGCCGGGCAAGGGGAGTCCAGCCAAGCGGAATTGCCTAGGCAACCAGAGAAGAAGCCTGAAAGGATATACTCTGATAAGATGGTATTCACTCGCCCGAATCCCATTCTGGCCAATTATCTTAAACCCATATATGTGACTGCTCGCCTAGAGGGAATACCTTTTAAAAGGGTGTTGATAGATTGAGGGGCTGTAGTCAACGTGCTCCCTTACAAGCAGATGAAAAAGATGTGCAGAGGTGAAGAAGACCTCATCCCTACTGATATTACGGTGTCTAGCTTCTCAGGAACTATTACCAGAACCCATGGGATACTGCCGTTAGGAGTTGACTTGGGGTCGAAGCAAATCATGTTAGCTTTCTTTGTGGTGGACAACACTTCCACCTATGGGGCATTATTGGGCAGATACTGGATTCACCAGAGTCTTTCTATGCCATCCACCTTACACCAACAATTGGTTGTTTATCACGAGGAAGGGGAGATAGGGCCTGGCTTTTGAGAGATGGTTGAGGCCGAATCACGACCATTCTTACCTATGGCCAAAGTTGCAGAAGCCAATTTCTACGATCCCAGTATTGAGATTCTTCAATGTACATGAGCTGACAAGAACGGCCGCCCAACTAAGGTGACGACCCAAAAGCTTTTGGAACAAGGACTGTCTCTTACCAGGGAAGAGTGGGATAGACCCTATATCATCCCAAAACCCCAACAGCCTTAATGTCAGAACAAAAAAGGAATGACCAAGTAATAGCAGTCAGGTCCTCGATAAAATGACTGTTGGTATACGGGAGAGAGAAGAGACAAGAGAAAGAAAACTCAGCTGGAGAAGAAGAAGGTTGGAACAGGGGAATTGCGATAAGCCAAGATGAGCCTTTTGGAGAGGAATTAGAAGCAGCCATCCAGATGGCAGAATGTGTATATGATTTGGATGGGCCAGAATATCTGCCCGACAATCCAGAGCTAGTGGAATTTTTGTGTGCAGAACCAGATAAGCCAGCTCCTAAGGTACAAGATCCCTTGGAAACCATTGATCTAGGGACCAAGGAAGATCCAAGACCAATACAGATTAGTGGTTTGTTGGAGACCAAAGATCGGGCAGAGATTGTTACTCTTTTGCATAAATTCAAAGACTGTTTTTCTTGGCACTACACCAAGATGCCAGGTTTAGACCCAACCTTAGTAGAACACAGGATGCCTATTAAGGAGAGGTTTAAACCTGTCAAGCAGGCGCCACGAAGAATGTTGAAAGAAATTGAGGAAAAGATCAAGGAAGAGATTGAGAGGCTGGTAAAAGCTGGATTTATTAGGCCTGCCAAGTACGTTGAGTGGTTGGCCAACATTGGACCAATTTTAAAAGCTATAACTAAAGCAGTTAGATATTGCATTAACTATCGAAACATTAATGGAGCCACGCCTAAAGATGAGCACCCCATGCCTTTGGCAGATTTATCCATAGACGCGGTTGCTAAACACAAAGTTTTATCTTTTATGGATGGAAATGCTGGATACAATCAGATAAAAAGGGCTAAAGAAGATATACATAAAACAGCTTTTAGGTGTCCAAGCCATGTCGGAGCATATGAGTATGTGGTGATGCCATTCGAGCTCAAAAATGTCGGGGCAACTTACCAAAGAGCAATGAACGCCATTTTTCATGATTTAATCGGCCATAGAATGGAGGTATACATTGATGACATCGTGTTGAAGTCCAAAACTGAAGAGCAACATTTGATTGACCTTAGGTAGGCCTTGACGAGGATGAGAATCCATAAGCTGAAAATGAATCCAAAGAAATGTGTGTTCGGGGTGAGATCGGGCAACTTTTTGGGATTCCTCGTCCGTCAAAGAGGAGTGGAAGTTGATAAAAACAAAGCTCGGGCAATAATGGAATCACCTTCCCCCACCAACAAAGTGCAACTTTAGAGGTTGCTAGGAAAAATCAACTTTTTGCGAAGATTTATTGCTAATCTAGCGGGCAAAATTCAACCACTAACTCCTCTGCTAAGGCTGAAAGATAAAGAGGAATTTGAATGGGGACCTCCACATCAAGAAACTTTTGATAGAATAAAAACTTACTTAGCTTCTCCACCAGTACTTATGCCTCCCAAAAGAGGGAAGCCTATTAAAACTTTATATTTCTGCTTCAGAATAGTCAATCAGAAGCTTGCTAGCTCAGAATAATGAAGGTGGGAAGGAACAAGCTATATACTACCTCAGTAGAATTCTCACTGAGGTAGAGACAAGATACACTTCTATGGAGAAAATATGTTTAGCTTTGTATTTCACTGCCTGCAAGCTAAGGCATTACATGCTGCCTTGCCATATCCACATCATTGCCAGAACTAATGTAATCAAGTACATGCTATCAAAACCAATGTTGACTGGAAGAATTGGAAAGTGGATTTTAGCATTATCAGAGTACAGCTTTCAATATGTTCCCCAGAGGGCAGTTAAGGGACAAGCAATTGCAGACTTCTTGGTAGAACATCAAGAGCCTCAAGAAGAAAGTGTCAACATTCCAGGAACTCTGGAGGTAGCCAATCTTTGGATCCCTCCAATTAAAGGCCTCTCGGGCAGAGAAGAATGGATTCAACAAAAAATGAAGAGAATATCTAGCATGTGGGTTACTCCCTAGAGGTTGTATTTTAACGGGTCTTGTACTCAAAATGTTGCTGGGGCTGGAATCACTATCATTGATCCTAGTGGTAACTACCATTGTTACTTTTTCCTCTTAGATTATCAAGAAACTACTAACAATCGGGCAGAATATGAGGCATTGATAATCGGCCTAGAAATCCTGATGGAATTGGGGGCAGCGGAGGTTAAAGTATTTGGTGATTCGGAATTAGTAATCAATTAACTAAATGGCAAGTATAAATGCAGACACATTGCCGTGGCTGGTTATTACCTAGTAGCCACTCAGTTACTAAGCTATTGGGTACTGAGATATCGGCCAGTCTGGAGTGGCAATCCAGGAAAGGAAGTTCAAGGGAGACATAGAATTCCAAAAAAGAAACCTTATCTCTATCTTGGAGCTAGGATTCAGCTTGGATGTAATGACTGGAGAAGTGGAGATTGAAGATTGGAAGACACCTATTTTTAGGTACTTGAAAGACCCTTCATTCCCCACAAAGAAGGAGGATAGATGGCGGGCAACAAAATATGTCTTGTGGGGAAAGAATCTGCTAAGGAAGACTCTAGATGGGCTAATGCTTAAGTGCTTAGGCAGGGAAGAATCGATGAGGGTAATGGTCGAGGTGCATGAAGGGATCTGCGGAGCACACCAAACAGGGACTAAGATGAGGTGGCTTCTCAGAAGATACGGCTACTTTTGGCCCGAGATGGAAAAAGATTACAAAGCTTATGCTCGAGGATGTGAAAAATGCCAGAGATATGGACCACTCCAGCATATACCCTCAGTACCCTTGAACCCCGTGGTTAAACCTTGGCCTTTCAGAGGATGGGCCATGGACTTCATCGGGCAGGTTTACCCAGCTTCTAGCAAAGGCCATACTTTCATAATTGTGGCTACGGACTACTTCACTAAATGGGTAGAAGCTTCAGCTGTTAAGACTATCACTTTAGCTGTGGTCACAAAGTTTATTGAGAATAAGATCTTGCATAGATTTGGGGTACCCAAGACAATTGTCACAGACCGAGGACCATCTTTCATTTCAAATGAGGTAAAGGAGTTTGCCCGTAGATTCAACATAAAAATGATTCAGTCTAGCCCGTACTACCCTCAGTCAAATGGTCAGGCAGAAGCTAGCAACAAGATCTTGGTGAACATTATTAAAAGAATAGTGGCCAAGAATCCAGAGAAGTGGCATGAAAAATTGGGAGATACTTTGTGGGCATATAGAACTTCCAAAAGAGCAGCCACTGGGACAACACCCTTTGCTTTAACTTTCGGGCAGGATGATGTACTTCCCATGGAGATTAATGTGAGTTCGGTTAGGATTCAAAATCAGTTCGGGCTACACAGTGAAGAATATGTTCAAGTCATGTGTCAAGGAATAGAAGACCTCGACATAGCCCGAATCGAAACTTTGGGTAGAATCCAAGAAGGGAAAAGAGCCGTAGCACGGGCGTACAATAAGAAAATGAAGTTAAAAACCTTCGAGGAGGGATAATTAGTGTGGAAAACGATTCTGCCTTTGGGAGCCTAGGTTAGGGGTTTTGGAAAGTGGAGCCCAACATGGGAAGGTCCTTTTGTCATTAGTCGAATTCTAAGTAAAAAGGATTCTATTTAGCAGATTTGGAAGGAGGACTGCAGAAAAATCCGACTAATGCTAAGTTTTTGAAAAAGTATCATCCAACCTTGTGGGACACCATGGATTGTTACATTGAAGATAATTGAACATTACAAGCAATCTGAAGTTAGCATGCACAAAGTTAAAGAAAGAAGAACATTTTCATTTCATCAAATGTGGAAGATACATGCAGTCAAATCAATAGTTGCATATTCCTAAAACAAGTACAATTATCCAAAAGGAGTGGATTGACATTTTATTCAAACTTTCCTAAAACACTGATACTACTAGCTAAATCTGCCCTAATTTTGTCCGAATCTGTTGTGCTCTTATTTCGTAGCCCGATTAAGGTTGTGCGGCCAACATCGTGGTAGTTGATCCTGAAGCGCACGATGAGGTGATCTGGTTGTGTGGTCAACGTCACGATAGTTGACCCAGAAGCACACACCTATGACGATGAAGCGATCAAGAAGTATAAGTCGTGAACTCGAGTAAGGTCTGCCAGTATAATCAGGATTACTTGACCAGCCTACAAGGTGGAAGGAATCCTTAGGAATGAACTAGGCGCGAAGCGCCTGACTGAAGATATTAAGGGAAATGATCGATCTTTAGTGATAATGTTTCTAACACTGGTTAGGGTCACAAAGATCCATGGAGGCTCTAAGGGATGCATTCCTTCCTTCATAAAAGGAAATTTAGGTTGACAATATGTCCAAAGGTGACATGGACAATAGAAATCTACAAAAGGACGAGACATGGTGGAAACTCTTTCGCTAAGAACCTACATGAAAGGTTTTGGATATCCTCAGCTGGAATTGGTGAAATTCTGGAGAATTTTTTATGATATGGACAGATGGTCGAATGGATTGGCGATTGAATTAAGCAGGGTTTTTATGGGAGGATCAGGAGACGGCTGAAATTCCTGGGTAAGTTCAAAGGTCGCGCATATTTTCAGATAGCCAACCGTTGAGACTGAACAGTACAAGTTCTGAGGCAGGCGTCCAGAAGCAGTCAATGACGGACGGCTGTTCAATCGTTATTAGCACCTTGGTTTGCAGGCTTAACAACGATTGAAGGGGGCACTGTTTAGGATAATATTTAGACTTTGGGCCTAGAGAGAAAGAGGCCTAGAAGAAAGATAAAAAGAAGAGTTTTTGCCCGAAGCCTAGTGGCAAGCCCGCTCTAGACTCTCCAGGCAAGTTGACGGCCCCTATTAATGCATAGACCACAGGCCTGCAGTCAGAAAAGACAAGTGATATAGACAAGGACACTCAACCAAAGACAAGGACACTCAACCAATCAAACAAACATGCAACTTGCCTCTCTCAGTCAAGCCAAATTACTTAGAAAGCTGCGCCTTGCCCAGACTTTACTCTCCTTGAAGCCTTAGAACTCCCAGACTAGGATGACCTCCTTCTGTGTAAAAGCTCTGCTACCTTTCCTCAAATATTGTAGTATCGATTCCCTTATACAGATCAGTTCACCTTTCATTCTCTTTAGCACTTAGAAACCTTTGCAATCATAAAAGAAGAGAAGCTACTCAAGATTCAACCTTTCCCGACAAGGTTAAATCTTGCCGACTCTCTTTGTGTTGTCTTTTAATCAAGTAGATTTAGCATTATAATGTATTCCTCAACATATATGCAAGCCATTTCTAAACTCTTATCTGTTCAAAGCATCATAGGATCTCAGATCTAAAGTCATCGTGATCATAAGAGAACGAAATGGACTGTAACTCATGATTTGATATGATTTGATTATCATCCTTCGAGCATACAAGTTAGTTAAAAGTCCTTGATCTTAAGGCATAAAAAAGAACTTAATGTAGACTTAACCCATCTACGACAATCCTTTGATAAACAAGAAGTTAAGATAACTTGGGGCGTAAGTAATCAACTTAAACCAACTTATTCTATGTCTGCTATATAAGAGATGGCAGTGGCACGCCTCCGCATATAGTTAGTATTGATTGTGAGCCTCAAGGCCTATACCTAAGGCCTCACAAAGGCACCTTTCAGGACTAACTATAAACTCATGTTGAAGCCTCTTTTACGCAGGAGCCCGACAACCAACCAAAGTGCCAATCCCTCAGGGAGCTGTGTGCCCGAGCCAGGAACCTCCGCCACCTAGGATTTCCTGCCCGAACAACTATGTTGTTGGAAGTGTTGGAAGTAAGGAGAAGGTGAGTTATTAGCTTTATAATCATTTAGGGATAAAATTAATGATTAAGGAGAACCCTCATTAAGTGCAAGTTTAAGCAAACAAAATTCATAAAATTAATGATTAAGGGGAACCCTCATTACTGTCTAGTAGCATTCATCTTCATTGGTAAGTGAGAGGTCTCATGTTCGATTCAAATAAATGGTGCGGATGTATAATATTTGTGCTGAGTTTGATACCTAGTAAGCGGTTGGGCCATTTTGTGGCCTCGCCAATCCCTCTCCATAAAGTACATATCCTCCTTCCACTTAGTGTCAAATATTACTGTATCAAAAACAAGTTAAAGCAATAGAGATTCTTTTTGTAGGACGTTCGTTCTTTTATAAAGGATGGACCTTTCGAGAAAGTCTCACTTTATGATAACGTTTATTCAACTTTGATACTACTTAAAACGCATAATCGCAGCCATCAACTAATCCGAGATTAGAACCCGTAAAGTTTAAGTTCTACACTTTGAAAGGTGATTCTACACTCTAAAGCTGAAGAAAATTGGAAAGAAATAAGGTTTTCTCAATGAGTCCATTCCTTAAGAAAAAGAAATGGACATCTTATACGCAATAACTGTATTTGTATGTGTGTGTGTGTGTGTCATAAAGTCCACAATTTGCCTTCATGACTGTAGGTCGATCTACTAAAGAACAAGCTTGGATTTGATGAGGCTTTCAATTTTAAGGAAGAGCCTGACCTGGAGGCAGCTTTGAAAAGGTACTTCCCTGAAGCATTGACATTTACTTTGAGAACGTTGGAGGAAAATGCTGGATGCTGTGCTCCTTAACATGAAACGTCATGGCCGAATTGCGGTATGCAGATTGATCTCATATTACAATCTCAAACAGCGCAAGACTTTAGCAACCTCGTCTCTATCATCTACAATCGGATTCGCATCGAAGGCTTCGTCGTGTTTGATTATTTCCACCTCTACCCCAAGTTTCTGGACATGGTGATCCCCTACATCAGAGAAGGGAAAATAGTGTATCTGGAAGACATAGCTGAAGGCCTTGAGAGTGCTCCTGCAGCTCTTGTGGGACTTTTTAGTGGCAGAAATGTTGGAAATCAAGTAGTTTTGGTTGCCCATGAGTGATTTTTCATAAAAATGGGGATTAGTTGATGGGTCAAATTTTAACGATTCGAACCGTTTATTTTTCAAGTTGCACCTGATAGATCATCCTTGCAAAATATTAGCCAAATCAGAAATATTTAAGACATCTAATTGGGTTCAAAAAAATTAACGAATACTTTGTTATATAAGAAACAAGGAAATTTTATCTTGATAATTAAATAGGCAAATGATTTTGGATTGAATTGAATTTTCGCAAGGCATGATTTATGAATCGAGACTTACAAACTAGACTGTTCGGATCGTTGAAGTTTGATGTAGAGTGGGCCCCACACCTAATCCCCAATTTTTTAGAAAAAATGGAGATCTCTTTGTAAGTCTCAATTCATAGATCTTACAAAAATTCAATTCAATCCAAAATCATTTGCCTATTTAATTATCAAGATAAAATTTCCTTATTTCTTATATAACAATGTATTCGTTAATTTTTTTGAACCCAATTAGATGTCTTAAATATTTTTGATTTGGCTAATATTTTGCAAGGATGATCTATGAAGTGCAACTTGAAAAATTGACGGTTCAGATCGTTAAAATTTGATATAATCCCCATTTTTATGAAAAAATAGGGATCCCTTCCCTTAAAGATTTCCAATATATATATATATATATATGATATTATACATGTCATATGTTGTGAAATGAGAATGTGTGTGCAATGGATTATAAAATAAATAAGTCACAATACGTACAAGGTTCGACAACTATGCCTATGTCCTTGGGGCAATAATAGTGGTTTCTCTCGAAATAATAGGAGTACAAAATAAATCTCACTATTTTTCTCTCTTTTCTCCTCTTGGTTTTATATGCAGATGACCAACTATTTTTTCTTCGTTCAACACCCCATTTCCTATTTGTCAATAATATAAAACACAAAAATTAGGTGACCAATACAAGAGAGGATCCTCGCCGGATCCTCTTTGTGAGGATCACTGAGATCCTTCAGTCACATCCGTTCATTTTACATCGAGCGGTTAGTTTTCGTCAGGTGCTGTTTATATTCAATTTTAAATAAAAAAAATTTACAATCGGATGTGATTTGAGGATTCCCGAAATCCTCACAAAGAGGATCCGGCGAGAACCCTCTCTCGACCAATACCTACCAATCCATATTTGAGAATTGTCACATCTCGACCACGCCTCGGGCTCCATCACACCCCGGGCTCGACTCCGTCGTAGTACGATATTGTCCGCTTTGGGCCCCGACCACGCCCTCATGATTTTGTTTCTGGGAACTCACACGAGAACTTCCCAGTGGGTCACCCATCCTGGGAATGCTCTGGCCCATTCTCGCTTAACTTCGGAGTTCCTACGAAACTCGAAGCCAATGAGCTCCCAAAAGGCCTCGTGCTAAAGGAGGTGGGCATATACATATAAGGCATAGAGGATCCACTCCCCTAGGAGATGTGGGATCTTACAGTCCACCCCTTTAGGGGTCCGACGTCCTTGTCGGCACACTTCAGGCCAGGGATTGGCTCTGATACCAAATTGTCACATCCCGACCACACCCCGGGCTCCATCACACCCTAGGCTCGACTCCGTCGTAGCACGATATTGTCCGCTTTGGGCCCCGACCACGCCCTTACAGTTTTGTTTCTAGGAACTCACACGAGAACTTCCCAGTAGGTCACCCATCCTGGGAATGCTCTGACCCATTCTCGCTTAACTTCGGAGTTCCTACGGAACTCGAAGCCAGTGAGCTCCTAAAAGGCCTCGTGCTAAAGGAGGTGGGCATGTACATATAAGGCATAGAGGATCCACTCCCCTGGGTAATGTGAGATCTTACGAGAATACCAAACCATCCTTAAATATCAAAAATATTTTGGGAATCCTGAAAATTGGGAATACCAAAATTTTGGTTTGGGATTGGTCTTCAAATTCCCATCCGGAAAAATTTTGGTTTGGAATTTGGGATCCCATTTTCGGTTTGGGATCCCATATCAAACCACCCCCACATATTTGTTTGCAGCATCTATTGTCCTAATTTTAGACGAAAATAGTTTATCAAAACATCCTCACATATTGTATTGATTGTTAACATGGGTTCATTAATTAATGTATTGTGTAAAAAATGAGACCGTCTTATGCATAAATAAGTTTATATTTTAAAATGTACATTTTTTCTTAAAAACCGAACTGAAACCGTTTCTAACTGCATCGAATCAAACAAAACGATTTGGTTTTATTTTGATTTTGACTTCAAAACCTCACCTAATCAAACCGTAAAAAAATTTAATTTCGATTTTAATTTCACTAAAAAAATTCACCGTACCAAACCATGCCCATCCCTAATTGGGGCTGTTAAACACGAGTCTCCCCCCCCCCCTCCAGTCTCATCTCATTTACCCGCGTTAATTGCCCTGACAACTAACCAGCCGGTCCCATTTATTACAATACGTTACATTACTAATATACGCGGAGAGCTACGAATCATTTCCCGTCTCATCTGACAGGGATTTTGTCATTTTCTCTCTCCTGCCCTCTCGACTGCCGAAACGCGCCCTTGAGTCGTTCGTCCCACGTCTTCTTGCTCTTCGATTCGTGCTTCGATTTCCGAAGAAAATGTCGTTTCCTGAAATGTAGAGGAATTTTGAAGGAATCCGGAGCAAATGCGATTTCAAAAGCTTAATGAATTTTTTTAATTTTTTGAATTGTGGAAAACGAACACTCAGAAATTCAGCTGCGTTGACCTCCTCCGACTGTTAGGGTTTAGGGTTTTGGTGGTGGGGGCGGAAGATGAACCGATGTTGATCAAACATGCCTACCATTAGAGCTCCGGCGACGAAGAAAACTACAACACTCACGGTTAGTATTTGCTGCTGTGTAGATTTCACAGCATCACAGAAATTGCATTTGCCTTGTTTCAGCCTCCAGGTAATTGATTTCGAGCTCGCATTGCTGCAGGTTGCTGTGAAATGCAGGCCGTTTAGGCTGAGAGAGCGCGGTCGCGACATTGTTCGCGTAGTTGACAATAAGGTTTGGGCTGGCGTTAGAACTTTTGGATACTTTGATTTGAATTTTATGTGAATTTTTGGAATCTGAATGATATTATTCGAAATTCGAAATTTTATTTGTAGGAGGTGCTTGTGTTAGATCCTGATCTGTCAAAGGACTACCTTGAACGAATACAGAACCGGACAAAGGAAAAAAAGTATTCTTTTGATCATGTGTTCGATCCGGTTTCTTCTAATTTGGTACATCGAATACCGAATCTTATACTTTTTTATTCCTCATGATTTGTTATGGTGTATATATCTGCTAGAAACACTTGATTCGGTATAGTTCCTTATATTTTTTTTGGTTGCTTGTATTTAAAGCACATGTCTTGACAATGTTTGAATATTTTCAGGATGTCTACACAAAATGCATATCTTCCGTGATATCTGGGGTTGTTCACGGCCTCAATGCAACTGTGTTTGCATATGGTTCTACCGGGAGGTACGAAACTGATATATTCTTGTTTTTTTTTTTTCCTCCTCTCAAGGTCTCAAGGTTTTGCTTGACTTTACCAAGTGAGGCAATTTTCATTTATGCAACTCAGTCGTTCACCCTCACTAAACCCTAGTCCTTGGAGTATGTATTTCAGTTCTGAGGTCAATGTACGGATGTGCAAATTAAAAAGAACTGTATAAGTAAAGTTGTCATGCTTTATTTTCAGTATATGATCTCACCATTCATAATTTGCATTGTCCATTACTTAATATTCTCCAGAATGTCTTGAACTTTGTCACTTTACTTTTTCAGTGGTAAAACTTATACGATGGTTGGGACACAAGATGATCCAGGACTTATGGTTCTCAGTCTGCATACAATTTTTGATCTAATAAAGAAGGACAAGAACTCTGCTGAGTTTGAAGTTACCTGTTCATATCTTGAGGTCTACAATGAGGTGGGACATGCAATTTACTAAGAAATTAAATTCATTAACAGTGCCTGTGTTCTTTTTGAAAAAATTGTTTCATATTTTATTTCCACAATATTTAGGTCATCTATGATTTGCTTGAAAAGTCATCTGGCCATTTGGAACTCAGAGAGGACCCAGAGCAAGGAGTAATTGTTGCTGGGCTGAGGTGTATCAAGGTTGGCACTTAGCCATCTATTTGCATCTGGTTTGACTATCTGTGAATAATTGTCAATCTCTTTCCGTATTTTTATTTTTCCATTTTGTTAAAATTAATTTGTTAGTTCTTTTGAGTCTCTTTCTAGCACTAATATGAAAGTGATTCTTGAATTGGACGAAACAATTATGTACTTTGGGAAGGGTTCTTACTCATCCTTTGTGACATGTCTTACTTATTCAGGTACAATCAGCAGATAAGATTCTTGAACTCTTAAACTTGGGGAATAGCCGACGGAAAATTGAAAGCACAGAGGCTAATGCAACATCTTCTCGGTAGGTTGAATTCATTTGTGTGCTGTGGACATACCATTATCGTTGTTGTCCATTTGAGTTTTAAACTTTTAATCATGCTTAGGACAATAGGCTGTACGTAGAAACCACTCCTTTTCCAATTTCATTTGCCTAAACCTTCTATTACAGATTCTACCATACCTTAGATACCAACAACTGTATAGCTTTATTAGGTTTAGGTGCCTGTTCAATAGGTTCTGTGAATTCTTCTGTTGTCAGGTGTCTTGGTTATACTTGCGTATGATTCGTTTCAAACAGAAAATCACAATTCAACTATTAAAATGTACTACATCAAATAGAAAAATTCTGTGTGGAGTTTATTTTCAAAAGTTGAGAATATTTTACAATTGAATGCAGATCACAGAAGTTACAATACTAGTAACAAGCATTTAAAGTAATAGGTGCTATCGTTTTTTTCATATTTCCACCAAAATCAGCAAAACCACACTACATTTTGAAAGTAAAGTGTAACTGTGTAACCTTAATATTTATACAAAGTTTTTCCTGTTTACCAGATCACATGCAGTGCTGGAAATAAAAGTAAAAAGGAAACAGAGAAACAAGTATCGTAATCAAGTAATGCGAGGAAAACTCGCACTTGTGGATCTTGCTGGTAGCGAACGAGCTTCGGAAACAAACAGTGGAGGCCAAAAGTTAAGGGATGGAGCAAATATTAACCGTTCACTTCTTGCTTTAGCAAACTGCATAAATGCACTTGGGAAACAGCAAAAGAAGGGTCTTGCTTATGTTCCTTACCGTAATAGGTATATGATTGTAATTTTTATCCTGAAGTCCTCCCTGCTGCTGTAGTTAATGTTATTAGTTTTGCAGCAAATTGACACGAATACTCAAAGATGGTTTGAGTGGCAATTCTCAAACTATCATGGTTGCTACTGTATCCCCTTTGGACAGTCAATATCATCACACTGTGAATACCTTGAAATATGCTGATCGAGCAAAGGAGATAAAGACACACATCCAGGTGAGAGACAAATATGCATGAAGGCATTCAATTTGGATCATCAAAACATGATTAAGTAGTAGTCCATTTCGACATTGAAGACGATTAATATTCAGTTTTCATTCTGAGATTGATTAATCTACTAATCCGTCATGATCTCAATTGTAGTACGCTATTAAGAAATTAAGAATTTTAAAATTGGCATTGTGGTTTAGCTTTCCACTTATGTTGCATACTAGCATGTGGTTCTTTGTTGAGTGATTTGTCTATGCTGCATATTGCCTTTGTTGAACTACCAATTTTGTCTTTCATATGGGTTTCTTCTATGCACAAATTTGTCGGATTTGCAGAAAATTTCTTGTCTTGTAATCGTGTATCACTGGCTAGACTTGTACTTTTATATATGCACTGAAATTCTAAGAACAATCATGTTTACTTCGCAGAAAAACATTGGCACTATTGATACCCATGTATCAGACTACCAACAAATGATTGACAGTCTTCAGGTAGTGGTTGAATTGGTTTCATCTATAAGATTTTATTTACAACTTTTATTTTCTTGGAAGATAACCTATTTCGGACTGCAGATTGAGGTTTGTCAATTGAGAGAAGAACTAGCTGAAAAGGAATCACAGCTAAGTGTCAAACCTGTTGAAAAGGCTGCAGACGATGAACTTTCGTGGTTGAATATTTTGAGCCATGAAACCAGTGAAAATGTTCAGGAAAGGATAAACTTACAGAAGGCATCATTTGAGCTTGAGGAAACCAACCTTCGTAACCGGATTGAACTCCAACATCTTGATGATGCTATAGCAAAACAACAGGTTAGAAGGTCCCGCATACAATGCAGCTTTATTGAAGAGAGTTTGTATTCTGCACAATTCATCTCAATTAAATTAGTTCAGATTTTTTGCTCCGAATAAAAGCCATGACATTCCCGAGAAACGACTTTGTTATGGACTATAATTTCTTTTCGTTCCCACTTTTCTTGTTTTGTAAAGAGGTTTTGTAGCTTCAACCAGATCTGGAGATGAAATAATGTTAACTTTCTTGCATTTATTTACTTTATTGGGGAACTGAATATGATATGATTATTGAAAATTTTTGAGATAAATTTTTTCTGATATATAAACTAATTCTTGAGTACCTTTACTGTGTTATAGGCTATTGGAAACGATGGTGAAATTTTAGAGGCCATGAGAACGAGGCGACAAGTTATTTTGGATAACATCCGGGACAATGATGAAGCTGGTGTTAATTACCATATGGTAATATCTCAGCTGTAATCAAACTCACAAAAAAAATACAACTTTATCAGCTTTTGATTTTATTGCCAAGTTGCCAACTCTACTTTTTGTAGGAAATCGAAGCAAATGAGAAGCATCGATGCAATCTTCAAAATATGATTGAGGAGGCCATTAGTAACAATGGAAATAAAACGTACTTGCGTATTCTTAGTCAATACAGGCTCTTGGTGAGTTGATTAAACCCAGACTGAATATACATATACTGGACAAAATAAATTAGGAAATTACTGTTTTGAGTTGAATATGCATTTATTTGAAACTCTTGACCAAAATAAACTTGAGCAAGATCATTGGCGTATATTTTATGTTCTCTTGAGAAAAATGCTTATCTAATGCCAATGACAGAAGTTTTCTTAAGATATTCTTAGAGTTGCATTAGTATACTGCTAACTGCTATGAGTTGCATCAGTATTACCATATTTAATATATTCTACAGCTCAATTTCTTGTTTTTGCATATTTGTGGTAAACTTTCTGTTAGGCGTAACAGTTTTACTTCGATTAATATAGGGAATGGCAAATACTGAGCTTCAGTTTGAAATGGCAATGAGGGATCAAGTGATTAACAACCAACGGGAAGCACTGCGAAACATGTGGGACTTGCTTATGGGGTTAGGACTTGATGAGAGACAGATCATGGACCTTGCATCAAAGAAGGGAATAACAATAGAAGAAGACTCTACAACGACACCCCATCTGGGGCTTTCTGCTAGGGAGCAATCACCAGATTTGGATTCCGGAAAATATGCTTCTTTAGGTCCTTGTCGTGGCATGGGGCATATGTATTCTAGATCGTCTTCCACCTTTCAGCACTCTCAAGAGTTAGGTCCGAGATCATTGCCCCGGGGGCATTTGGATTTGACTCAGTCTTTTTGCAGAGAGGAACACCACAGTTCGTATTACTTACTGTCACATGATCAGTCTCCTTCAGCCTGTATGAGTATGAGAACAAGTAGTGAGCACTGGGTTGGTGGAAGGTCAAGTCTGTGGTTTGGAACTATTGATAAACATCCTCAAGATTTGCGAAAATCATATCCAGTGACAGAGAACTCAAGCTTCAGCAGATGATAAAATCTGTATACCAGCATCTTCTTTCGATGTAAAATCAGAACAAGGTATTTGCAATGATTGTAGTGGTGGAGTGCTAGTTTTGAGGCTACATCTGTACAGCGGTCCTCCTGATGTAACGAGTAGCAGCCAAGTAGATTTATATGTAGGCCACAGTGGTACAATTCAAGGTACTTGTATAACCCGTTCAACTGCTCAGATTTATCGCACATTCTGTACAGGGCCAATTTCTTTTGGTTCCAGATAACCTCGATGCACAGGCCTCCCTTCTAATCTTGGGTAGTGTTGTAATTAGATTTTACCCCTTCTCTAACCTTATCGTTCTTTGTTCGCTATCTTGTTCCCCGGATGTAAGCGTGTCGTAGTGTTAGGGTCTCTGTGAGGTTAACTTGGCAGGTAGTTTTACTGACTGTATGCAAAGAGGGGGATTTTGGATATCATAGGAGGAAGAAGAGAAATGAAAGGGGTTGGTTAAAAGAGGTATGTCTAGTCTTCTGAAACTCCGCCTCGCGGAATGTAGTGCTAGTGCTGTGTACATATGTTATCAAACTTATTACAACTTTCCTGTGTGTTAGTTGCTTCATTTCTTTGAAGTTGTAAGTACTCGTCTATTTCGCTTCTAGCACCAAGCTACAACGTAGAGAACTAAAAGAACAAAGCAACAAATTCTTAAACAAAAGCAAGGCAAAAAACGAGTTTATAACTCAAATTTCAATATGATAATTCAATTCACTTCTACATGTGCTCTTTTGTTATTCGTTGTAGAAAATTTCGAGTTTATAGTAACGATTCAAAATTAACAATATAACAATCAAACTTTAACGGCACAACAATTCAAATTGATGATGTCGCGATCGCATAATTGATAACATACGAAAAACATGATCATTATGAACAATTTTTTCCAATATAAAATGTGTAAAAGTATTTACATATCTTCACTATTATAAATAGAACTATTTAATTTCTTATTCTTATAATGAATTGTTTATTATTTTATTCATTCAGATAACTAATTGATTTTCAATTCGAGTAACTTTTTTTAATAGTGCTAATCTTCAAATACAACTCTAAAAATTAAACGGTTTGAAGATGAAACCACACACATATACACTGTAAAAATATAATTTTAAAAATATATATATGGTTTAGAGAAGTTTGAGAGAAATGTGAAAAACAGAGAGTAAGAACATAAAATAGGTTTAAATTTTTATTCTTTAAAATTTAAAAATTAGAGAAATGGTATGATGACACGTGAATGAGGAAAGAAGAAAAAACAATAAAATTTGTCTTTTGCGAAATTACATTACAACTCATCATTTTATTTTGTAATAGAAGATCAAATTGTTTTTTCAACCTTCTTTGTTTGTCAAGAGAGTTTTGTTAATACATAGTTTAGAAATTTCATTCCCTTTCGCCCTTAGAACATCTTTAAAAGAAGGGAGGTTTAATGAAAAGGTCCCGGTACTGTTCACTTTTAACGAAAAACCACTTTTTTACCTTTAACTGACACTATTCACTATACCTTTAAAAAGGACTTTTCGTTAAAAGGAAAGTTTTTTTGGGACTTTTCATTAGTTTTCCTTTAAAAGAAATGTCAAATTTTAAACATCAATATGATATTTGATAGCTTATGTGGCAATTTGACATTTTGTACAGTTTTTTTATTTTTATTTATTTTTTTCTTAAAAAAGGGACAATTGGTGTCAAACCACAATTATCCACCTCTTTAGGGCCCAGAGATGTTACGGAGAATTTCACCATGACCTGGCCACAATTAAGTAGACTTATTAGCTCGAAGCATTGAATCCAGAACCTCCAGATATATTAAATACTAAGATAATGTTAGAGAGACTAAATTCATAAACAAATACTTAAAGTACTACTTACAATTACTCTTGGGAACCGGATCCCCTTCGGATCCATATATACTAAGCCTGTTGAGCAGGCAATCCGAACCGTTGAAATTTGATTCAATGGCTACAATTATTATAACTTTTAGAGGACCTCCTGTTTGTAGCTGTTGGATCAATTTTCAACCGTCCGAATTGCTTGCTCAACAGGCTCAGTTTTATTGGATCTGGAGGGGATCCGGTTCCTTACTCTTGGATTTGTAATTCACTGTAGGAAAAGGCCCTGTAACTCACTCTGACAGATTTTATGACTTGGAGCATATTCTAAAATGTAAAAGTATTTAAATTGCAAACCAATCAAATTTTTAAGTCTTAAAAAAAATTATTTTCAAGAAATATTCTCAAAAAATGTTTTAAGAAATAATAAAAAATTTCATGCCCTAAACTTCCTAGAGGGGCTGTCTCGCAGAAACGGAAAACTTCCTCGAGGGGTTGTTTTTATTTTTACATTTTATTTTTGCGTGTTCATTTGAATGATCCAAATGAACACTTGAGCTATTCTCAGTCGCAGTCCCTCCCTCCGAAAATCCTAAAACCCCGGAAAACCCAAACCCCCCAAAATCAGCAACCTAAACCAAATCAAATCGCCAATGTCGGAGGAACCATCCATGACCTTCAAACCCTACGCCCTCTGCGAAACGCTAACGGGCCACAAGAGCGCCATCTCCGGCGTCAAATTCTCCTCCGACGGCCGCCTCCTCGGTTCCGCTTCCGCCGACAAGACCATCCGCACCTACTCCCTTTCCTTCCCCGATGACTCCTCCACTCCCACCATCTCCGCCGCCCAGACCTTCCAAGGCCACTCCCAGGGCGTCTCCGATCTCGCCTTCTCCGCCGACTCTCGCTTCATGGTCTCCGCCTCCGACGACAAGACCCTCCGCCTCTGGGACGTCGCCACCGGCCAAACCATCAAGACCCTCCATGGCCACACCAACTACGTCTTCTGCGCCAACTTCAACCCTCAGTCCAATATGATCGTCTCCGGTTCCTTCGACGAAACGGTGCGTATTTGGGATGTCAAGACCGGGAAATGCTTGAAGGTTTTGCCGGCTCACTCCGACCCTGTCACCGCCGTTGATTTCAATCGGGATGGCTCGGTTATCGTTTCGAGCAGCTACGATGGGTTGTGCAGGACCTGGGATGCCTCCACTGGCCACTGCACCAAGACATTGATTGATGATGAGAATCCTCCGGTTTCGTTTGTTAAGTTCGCGCCTAATGGAAAGTACATTCTTGTTGGCACTTTGGATGACACTCTGGTAAAATCCCAATCCCCATATCTTCTTGTTTTTCGTAATTTATGATTATCGTGTTTAATTTAAATGGCTTTGTTTGAATTCGCTATCGATGCTCACTGAGAGCTTCAAAATTCATGGTGGTGAAGGCTAAATACTGATTAGAACTCTGTTAATTGGGTAGTGGAATGTAGACGTTATGAGGGGACTCATGACAAAATATTAATTCCGTCCTACTTGTTCTTACTCAAGTTTCCAACCTTTTCGTATGATGTTATTTATTTATAGGTGAAATGCCTGATAATTGGTTCTGAAACATCTGAACTAGTTCTTTCGGCCAGGTTTATCTGTTGATGCCACATTTGACACATTGCTTTCAGCATCTGACAGATCGGACTTTACTGCTTTTTGCGTGCTTTTTTGAACAATGCAGCTTGAACTAGATTGTAGGTTCAATAAATTTTCCTTGGAAAACTGATTTAGGGCATATGGGTATTTCCTGTGGTAAATTGGTAATGCTCCCTCTTTTTTTGACATGCTTCACCACATTTCTAATACTTTTTGGTTTTCTGTCTATTTCCTTTTGCAATTTTTGGTATGTTCCCTGTGCATGATTTGAACACAAACAAGTGGGTTTATCCTTTGGTTATGATGTTATGTGCATGAAAGTACAATAGGGAGAACAATTGACTATGTTAAAACAATTTGATAAACTGGAACGGTTATTATTACATGCACATTCACCAACCTTTTTACGTTTTAGAGAGGGAGCGAGGAAGGGGGAGGCAAATATTCCCGTCTCATGTCATCTCTTTCTTCTCTCCTTCCAGGCCTTCCCTCTTTCCTATATCTTCATTTTCTTTTATGAAACAAAAAAATAAAGAACAAGACCGTGAGCAACTGAGCACTGTATTCATTTTCTGCAAGTAATTATTGCATACAGCTGATCTGGAATTTCTATCTTGTGTCTGCAGAGGCTCTGGAACTTTTCAACTGGGAAATGTCTAAAGACTTACACCGGTCACAAGAGCTCGAGATTCTGCATTTCTTCCGCATTTTCTGTGACAAATGGGATATACATTGTAAGTGGTTCTGAAGATAATTGTTTGTATTTGTGGGAATTGCAAAGCAGGAAGGTAGTTCAGAAATTGGAAGGTCACACTGACACTGTTATATCAGTATCCTGTCACCCAACTAAGAACATAATTGCTTCTGGTGCACTTGGGAATGACAAGACGGTGAAGATCTGGACTCAGGAGAACTGATTCATTTCTGTTGTTGTAAATGATTGATTTTGACTTGAGGAGGGAAACTGATTTGTTGTATTACGAAGTTTGTCTGATTCCCCATGTTGCTCGACTCTTACATTCTTAACCTTTTTTAGTAGTTATCTCATTGTATTTTAGAACTTTGCTTCTTAGGTATCAGTTTAAGGTCAATTCTCTTAATTATAATTTAGGCATGTCTTGTAGTTGGTTGTTGTCCTCGAGACAAAAAGCTTTGTAACAGAAAACGACTCTCCTTCAATGCAGTCAGTGATGTTTCAAAATTGTTCATGTATGGTTTATCAGGGCTGGGAGAAATTGGGAAGCAGAGTATATACTCTAAGTCATTGTGGTAAACAGAGATCAAAGTTTGGTCCGGGCTCCTTTTGTGAGATGTCCAGGGTGTGCTGAATCTGAAAACCGTGGACGTAAGAGTGGTCTGCTTGGTGCTCGTGGAAAGACAGAGATGTGTGGTATGAAAATACATGTTGGTTTCTCAATGCAGGTTTGTGAGCTTTTCTCCGAACTCTGAAAATGTCTCCGTCATCTTTAATGGTCTAATTTATATGTTCTTTAGTGTTGCATGTTTATTTTGTTTATTTTGTTAGACGATATATGGTTAGTTTAATGAAAATTATGGTGCATGATGCATCCATGGAGGAGGCGTGAGGTTACAGAAGCTTTTCCGCAAGGAAGAAGGCCCATGTCGAAACTCTTTTTGTTTTTTGTTTTTTTGTTTTTTTTTTGTTTGTTTTTGTTTTACCCCGTTGTTTCTTATTTCATCTTACTAATGTTAAATGGAATAGACCGTTTCACGTAACATAACCCTCAACCAATATGGGCTATCATTCCAAATGGACTTAAAAGTGATAAAGCCCATGAAGTTGACATTTTATTCAGATAAGCTAATAGAAAAAAATTCTTATAAGTATTGTAAGAAAAACCTTATTTTCTCTCTCCATAAAGTATAGTAAAGCTTTATGACCTGGCTAAAAAAGACATTTAGGTAGACTTTGTAATAGGTAAAGTTGTGTTCAACATGATTTATAAATAAATTGTGTTATTTTTTTAATTTCTCAATGTTCTTTCCGTCCAATTTGTTTTAACTTTTTGTATTAGGATCTCTGATGTCAAAATTCTGAATCAGCCAATGGATACACACATGCAATTGGAAAGGATACATTCATTGAATTCATGGCACACCGACACTGAGCTTTTGCACATGCATTTGGGAGATTAATGAATCATGACATATTATGTATTTGATTTGTTGTTCATGCTTATTTTTATATATTGATTCTTCTGTCATTTGATTTTTATGCATTGATTCTTACGTCATTTGATTTTATTGATTGATGATACACTTAACTTAATGGATCAGTATGCTTCTGCCATGTAATTGTGCACAAAAATTCTTAAATTATGCCATAAATCTCGCTCCACTGTGCTTTTGTTTTTGGATTCAATAGAAAAGGGAAATTCAAAACATGTGACTGAATAAGAGATTTTTTTTTTCTACTTATAAGTGAGATTTTCCCAGTTACAGTTATAGTCATATAGCACAATTTCATATAGGAAAGTGATTTCTGTGCATTTTTTAAATCTTGTATTGTATAAATCACAGTAGAATTAAGTTAGAAATAAAGAGAGTATCGAGAAGTAGAAAAACGAGTGTGCATAAATCGCTTCACACTGCAAATATATGTATTAGGTCTGTGATAATGCGAGACAGTTACTTGTTACACCAACTGAGAGTTGTATACATATCAAACTGTAATACATCTTAGAAAGAATAACTACTCATCTCAAAAACTCATCTATCTATATATATAAAGGGAGAGCCCCAAAATGGTGAAGCATTCCAAAATGCCAAAAATGTCCTCATTTTTCAAGAAAACAGCACAAAACCATCCCAATATAAAGGGGTAATAATCGTAAAATATAAATAAAATAAGGTTAAAATTGTAATAAACAAAATATGAAGGCCACCCATACTTTTAGATTAATTCTGACCGTTTGATTACTCATCGCATTCTTTCTCTCTAAAAAAACCAAAAAATAAATAAATATAGAGAAGCAGTTGTGCAGTTGCAAAGTTCCAGATTGAAACCACCCTAAACCTAGCAAACTCCCTACAAGCAGTTGTAGCGGTTGCAGAGTTGCACGATTAAAACCGCAACCTACCACACGTTACTATTCGGGAGAAACCCACTCAACTTCACGTACCCCTCTTTTTTTGTTGGTGCTTCTTCGTCCACCTTACAATTTGGTGTTTCTTCATCTATGCTTCTTCTTTAATGTAATTTATAGGTACCGGTCCACCTTATTTCATTTGGTGCTTCTTCAACATCGAATTGTTTAATCCTAATTCACTTTGTTCAGGTTTTATTGAATTACAATATGGGTTTGCAGTTCGGAGTCGATTTGGGGATTTTAAAAGTGGTGGACAGGCACAAACAAGAAAGCAAAATTTTCAAGGCATCGGCAAAAGAGGTAAGACTATCATAATCTTCCCCAGAAGAGAGCCAAGATGGTGTTCCCTAGAAGATAACCAAGAAGGTAATTCAACCACGCACTGTTTATTCATTTTATTGTTGGATTGAAGAACAAAGATCATTGTCTTTCGTCAGCAGTTTTTTCTTAATACTGATTGCCAACCTGTTTGCAATAATAATTGGATAGTTTAATTTCTCTTAGTTCAATTTTAGACGTTCTTCATCGTAAGTGTGCACACTATTTTTCTAGCTATAAATTTGTATATGATTCACTATGTACTTTTTTTCTTATATGAAAAATGCCTTTTCTGAATGCAATATGAGTTACATGGTACGTGGACAAAATTCTATGTAGGCGTAAAAGACTTTTGGCTTGCGATACTGCATAAGGATTGCTTGGCTAAAGAACTTGAAGATTCAAGACCTTTTTTTCGGTTCTCTTTTCCGTTTTGTTGGTGTTTGGAATGATTCATTTTTATGCATTTTTCTTCTAAATGCCTAACAATCGGTAATCTAATTGTATCATTGCTTTTTGTTAATTTGAGGTTTTTTTATTTCATTGTCAATACCAATTAAAATATTATGTACAAATGTTTAAAATGCAATGCAATATCTATGACAATATGATTTGGTCATACATAAATGAGTGTAGTGGAGCAGGAATTAAGCTTGGGTGCTCAAATAGTATTTCTCCAAGTTGAATGAAATTTGCATTCTATTGAGAATAATAACACGTATACAATGGTGTCAGTTCCATGCTTGCAGTAAAGACAATACAAGAAAAATCAAAGCAATCCCATAAGAAAAAACTGTGAAGAAAGCTACAAACGATGCATTTTCCTTTGGATATGACTTTTTTTTTCTTATTTTTTGTCAATGTATGTACATTTTAATTACTACATACTATAATGCAATTTACACCTCAACTCATATTCTCATTCAAAAACTCCGTTTGCAGTTATGGAAACAAGCATTAGTGTTGTGGCGCTATTGAATTGACAAAGTGGTTTGTAGGTGGAATGGGAAAGTGTAACATATATGTCAAGAAAATATAGTATATATATTATACTATGAAGCCACAAACTTATCAACTCATTTTTAGCAAATTTTAATAAGATAAACGGCAAGGAAAAGATGATATATATGAAATATCTTGGTTCCTTGCTGTATTTCTTCCTTTATTTATTACTAGCCTCTTCTAACATGCTTTCGTACGTTCAAAGAGTCTTTTTTTTTCTCATGCATTTTACATGCGAATTAATTATGTTTTATTTCCTTTTATTTTCAATGTATGATATATTTTATTTTAAGACGCAATATGAGAAAGAAAACAGCTAGCACAACACATCTCAATAGACGGGTAGCACCTGTGATAAAAAAATATCTCTCGCATAAAAAGGTAGGAACGTACAAAATCCTACCTTTTTGTGGTAGTCTACTTACTGTTTTTTATAGTAGTCTGGGCGAGTACTTAATGTTTTTATCTACTCTTTTTTTATTTACATCTACTTACTATTTTTCATGGACTTTAGGTTGGAACTTGCATCCAAAATCTCATATTGTTTGACAATTACATGAATAACATTTAAATCATTACTTTACGTAAAGTGAAAACGAAAAATATGACAAACTTTTTAGGATGTGCATGATAAAGAAAAAGTTCATCTTTGCACAATACATTAAAAATATATCTTGACAATTACAATGAAAAAAAACTAACGCAATATACCTTTAGGGGCGCGTAGCGCACGTGATGCAAAAATGCCTCTCCGCAACGGCTAATATATTTCCTAATTTCAAATACATGATTTCAATGGATAATTTGTTACCGCAACGGCTTCATTATTTTCAACGGATTGAATTTTTTTTTTTTTTGTTATTCTTTTTTTCTTCACATATAAATTAAGGATAATGCTAGGGACATCAAATTTGTAGATAAAATTTTGTAAACTAAATGACATGGAAATTGATGATTGGATTATTACTTAACCATTGATAAACGTGCTTATTTTGATTGGTGACACATAATTTAGTTTGCAAATTTTGTCTACAAATTTAGTCTCCCTAGTATTACCCTTAATATAAATATGACATAATTTTTCTTCAAAAACGTGTATCATTCACAAACTTCTCAATTTTTGTTTCATTTGCCAATTTTGTTATTTGTAACAATTTTTTTTTTGTCTATTTCATCCTTTTCCACCAATGGTGGAAAAATCACAAAAAGGCACAAATTACTCGATTGAGGAAGATGTAGCGCTAATCCGAGCATAGATTGTGATTTGTGAAGATCCAATTGTTGGGAAAAATCAAGCTGGGACAACAATATTTACTTTGTGTCATTGTTTAAGAAAAAGATGTTGTACTTAGTGTTTAATTTTTTAGGTTGAAAAGTTATAAAAAAAAAGTGATGAAATTTACATTGGTAGTTTAGACATAAATCGAAAGCATAAATAAACCACTGGATGAGATTGAGATGAGAGAACCTAATCCAACGGTGCATAAGTGATGCAATCTAGTTTTGTTAGAATTTGAATTTTTTTTTTACGTTGAAAAGCTCATAAATTTATTTTAAGATAACACGTCTAAAATCAACTTAAGAAAAGTTCAAAAAAAAAAAAAAAATTTAATGCGTAATCAAATTACTACATAAAGAAATATATAGCTCTATATAGAGTCCAAAAGATATATAGATCTTCATTGAAAAAGATTCTTTTTTTAGAGTCCTAAAGATTCATTGAAACTCTAAAATGAGTTTTTTTTTTTTTTTTTTTTGAGTAAATCGATATTTTTACACTAGGAAAATCAGGAGTTCGGCTAAACTACACAATGGACAGCCTAATTTGGTATCGAATTCGCCATTCACGAGATTCGAACCTAAGATCTCTTATTTTTAAGCGAAGATAAATACTACCAAACCGTAATACTGAATAACAACTCTAAAATGAATTATATCTACCACTTTTTCAGCCTCATATAAAAGCTCTCATTGGGATGCTCTAACAATCAAAGGGCCACACTAACCTTAACATATAAGGCACATCCCTACTCGTGTAGCACGCATGTAGGGTTAGGTCAATTAGAGTATACCCCAAATAACACAGCAACACAACAAAGTTGCCACCAAAGGATAAGGGAAATGGTGGGCTCTCGATGCCTAATAAAACACCTAACAGGATCCTCTTCGGATCCTTTTGGTAAGGGATTCTGAAGATTAGTGAATCGTGTCCGTTCATCGTACGTCGTGAGGTCAGTTTCTGTCAAGTACTGTTTATATTTATTTTAAAATAAAAATATTTAAACTAATTTATGACGACATGATGTATAATGAACGAACACGATTCACGGATTTCTGAAATCCTAACAAAGAGGATCCGGACTCATAAAACAGGTTGGCCACCAGAAATGTAATGCCAAATGGTCATGCACCTAGATAACAACAAATCCGTACTTGCTTCGATCTCCTGCATTAGTTTATTGGATTTGCTAGGTTGCCTTGGCATTTCTTCAACGTCGACATGGAACCCTTAAAAAAGAATGAGGATCCTCTCCAGATCCTCTTTGTGAGGATTCTGGAAATTTTTAAATTGTATCCGTTCATTCGTATGATCAGAAATTATTTTAAATACTTTTATTTAAAATTAAATATGAATAATACATAACGAAAACTGACCGTACGATGTGCGATGAACAAACACGATTTGAGGATTTCTGAAATCCTCACAAAGAGAATTCAAAAAGTATCCTCATTCCTGAATAAAGGAGGAAAATAAATGGACAAATGGCATGTAGCCTTGTAGGTAGCTTAATTCTCCCATTCGTGGGAATTAGAGCTATTAATAATTTTTGTAATTTTCATTAAACAAAAAGATACGGATCTCAACCATTCAATTTTATCAGCATTATTTAGATGGATCGTGTTTCAAATTTCCAGGACCTACTCAACTTATTATGCATCTGCTGATTTAAGAAAAATGTTCGTGTTTCCTGCACGTGTTGGAATTGAGCTATATATATATATATATATATATATAATTTGTATTGTATTCATCAGCTGTGCTGTCAACGTTCGTTTTTCTTACTGGTCTGCTGGAGTTTTTAAGATTCTTAGGCTAATGGCTACTAGGTTTACAGGAGGATATATAGGGATATGACTATAAACCTTTGGTTGTCGTTACTCTCTGTTTGTTTGACCGTCAAGATGCTAGAGATATGTAGGATTCTTAGCAAATTAAAAATAAGTCCAAAGATCACGTACAGATCATTTGATAATTACTGCATTTGCTTATGGACAGAGAAATGATATCTTGACTCACTTTTACGGACTCTTTTTATGAGTCTTTTTGGACTTCTCCTTGGTTCTCCGATGAATGCGTCTATAGATAATATGATTTGCAAGTAATTTGTAAATTAATTGGTTAAGAAAATTTATCTTTGTATTTGAGATCTTGTAATATTCGAATCTCATTCTCTGCAATTTAAATACATTAAGTCCATCCAATTTGACACGTAAAATCTTTGAAGTTGCATTCTTAAAAATATTATGAAGAAACGAGATCACACTTATAACTAAATTAGTTTGAAAAAGAGTTTCCTAATGCATTTGTCCTATAAGAAAGAACAGGTGTCTTGCAAATAAAATTTCACCATACACAGAGACACCAACACTTACACAAAAATATAGAAAGCCTTTAAGGGTGACGCTAGAGAGACTAAATTTTTAGACAAAATTTTAGAAATTAAAGGATATAGAAATTGATGATTGGTTTATTACTTAAGCGTTGATTAACGTGCTCAATCCTATTGGTGACACATCATTTAGTTTGCAAATTTAGTCTAAAAGTCTAGTCTCGCTAGCATTACCCAGTCTTTAAAGGAAAGGATCCCCATTTTTCAATAAAAATGGGAATTAGTTGTTAGAACCATACCATATTGAACTTTAACGATCTGAATTGTCTATTTTTCAAGTTGCTCCTTATAGATCATCCTTACAAAATATCAGTCAAATGAGAAATATTTGAGACATTAATTTTTTTTTTTTAATTTTTTTGAAGGAAACGACAGTGTATTTCATTCATATCAATGTGAAACAGAGCAACATAAAGGATTACACAATAAGGAAAACATCCTCAACTAGTATATCAATGATTATACTAGGGGGAGACCCCATCCATTCAACGCACTAATCAACAGAGAGATCGAGACGAGCTAATCTATGGGCCTTATCATTGGCTTGACGACGAACGTTGGTTATAAGAGCTTCAGTGACTGTCGGAGCCAGCGACTTGATGTCTTCGATTAGCTGTCCAAGATACTACAATTTAACCGAAGGATCATTCGAAGCTTCAATAATCTGAAGCGAATGAGGCTCACATAGGATATTAGAGAAACCCCTTTCGAACGCCCATATCAAACCAATTCTAACAGCCATAGGATATTAGAGAAACCCCTTTTGAGACATTAATTGAGTTCAAAGAAATTGACAAATACTTTGTTTTCTAAAAAACATTGAAATTTCATCCTAATAATTACATAGGCTAATGGTTTTCGATTGAATTGAATTTTTATGAGGATGATCTATAAATCGAGACTTACAAAATAGACGGTTCGGATTGTTGAAGTTCGATGTGGAGTGAGTTCGACAACTAATCTCCATTATTTGAAAAAATGAGAATCTCTTCCTTTAAAGGGTCTGATATAAGCTATATGATATATATATATATATATATATATATATAGTACCAATATAATAAGATGCATTAATTTAGGGGTTTTCCAGTGTACTGGACTTGCATGATACCTTCATAACAATTTATATATGTTCGAGTGGGGGAAAGCAAGTATGATTGTGTGAGTTAAAAAAAACTTGGTATAAATAAGAATCGATTAGCTTATCATCAGCTTGGCGGCAGGTGTAATCACTATTATTATTCTTGTCAAAAGGGAAGAAAGGCAGTGTCTAATTTGGACTATTTCATTAATTAGCTAATCATGTAACATGTGAATAAATGAGATAATTTGAAGCTTGCAGGCCTCTGCCAAGTGATTACTTTATTCCAACTAAGACAAAGATAAACTGACCACAGATAATATCATCATAGCACATGCTTAAGGGCCCAGTGCAAGCTGTTAAACCACATAAATAAAAAAGATAGCTGTAAACCAAAGACTCTAAGCATGCATTCTAAATTGATGCATGTAAGCATGAATGTTAGTAATTAATCATTTTTCTTCTAATTAAAGCCAAAATTGATTGCTATATAACTCATAATTCTTGAGATTCGAACATAAGATCTTTTATTTACAAATGAAGAAAAATACTACTATATAGTAGTATTAAGTAGCGCTCACTTGAGTTACAAGCTAGAGACATTTGGCTCGACAACTATGTGTTTAAGACTTAGGGTTGAAGTAATTAATAAACAAATTAAGTAGAGTTCTCTTTATAAAGTTCTCAATTTGCATCGGTAGGGAGACTGTTCCGCTCATCAGTCTGTCGCCCTAGCCTAGCAGATGACTGATGGACTTCTTGCTTATAAATAGTCAAGTTGTTTAAGAAAGCTGGTAATTAAAAACTCTCTACGAGCTTTTTAGTTTCTCTAAAATCTTTCAATGATTTAGGCAACGAAAGCTCTTTGCAGACACCACACCGATGTTAGTCAACTTTCGGTGTTATCTTTTTTGTAGGTTTTATGGTCAATCCCCTTGGACAGAAATTTACATCCATATGGTGAGTTGATGTTGCCTGATTAAAATTGGACGACAGAAACATTAAACAAAAGGGCATGGTACAAGCAGGTCAAAAATAACCCGCTGCAATACACTGATCAACTAGAATGAATTAGTACCAAATATCAACGCCATACTATCAACATTATATTGACATATTGGTATCAAATGCCACGCCACATTAATAAAAGGGATACTTTTGATGTGATCTTTAGTCTCTAACACTCTTTAACTAAAGCCTTAATGGTATTGAAAGTTTGATCAAAGCCCCTTACTTTGTACACCTCATTATATTACTATTAATATTTATATTTTTATAGTTTGGACATTAATTGTTTGATATTTTATGAGATTTATAATCCAATAAATTTAAAATCCTTCGTTATAATACTATTAGAAACGGCTACAATAAAAATATTCAAACATTTTAATTGAATAAATGGATAAAAACTATGTAACACTAAGAAATAATAAATGGCAAAAGAATGTATCCATAGTGTTAAAAAAATTGGTACATTTCACATATAACAAAGTGGTACATTGATAAAGAAGAATGGGTACTGTCTGTGAGATCTCACATCGACCAACGGAGAGGGGGTGATGTGCCTTATATGTACATGCTCCCCTCCATATAGCATGAGGCCTTTTGGGAACTCACTGACTTCGGATTCCATCGGAACTCCGAAGTTAAGCGAGTTCGGCCGAGAGCATTCCTAGGATGGGTGACCCCCTGGGAAGTTTTTGTGTGAGTTCCCAGAAACAAAACCGTGAGGGAGTGGCCCAAAGTGGACAATATCGTGCTATGACGGAGCCGGACTGGGATGTGACAGAATGGTATCAGAGCCACTATGTCATTCGGTGTGGATGTGCCGACAAGGACGTTGGGCCCCTAAGGGGGGGGTGGATTGTGAGATTCCACATCGACCAACAGAGAGGGGGTGATGTGCCTTATATGCACATGCTCCTCTCCATATAGCACGAGGCCTTTTGGGAACTCACTGACTTCAGATTCCAACGAAACTCCGAAGTTAAGCGAGTTCGGCCGAGAGCATTCCTAAGATGGGTGACCCCCTGGGAAGTTCTCGTGTGAGTTCCTAGAAAAAAAAACCGTGAGGGCGCCCAAAGCGGACAATATCGTGCTATGGCGGAGCCGGACTAAGATGTGACAGGTACACTATAAATAAATTAGGGTACAAATAAAAGATTAAAAAATTATGAGTATGAATGAAATTTTAAAAAATAAGGGCGCAAAAAGAAATTAATACATGGGTACACATTAAAACTAAAAATAAAATACTACAAATTAAAAAAAAAAGTTGCAAATTAAAAGTGGGTACAAACTAAAAATATAAATATATGATACAAAGTTTAGTTATAAAACATAAATATACCATATGTAATTTTTCTATCATTGATTAATTATACAATGTCACGTGACAGTAAACACATGGGCACAAATACAAATAAAACTTTAAAAAATATGGGCACAAAAAGAAATTAATATATGGGTACAAATTAAAACTGAAAAGAAAATTGGTACAAATTAAAAAAGATTTGCAAATTGAAAATGGGTACAAACTAAAAATAAAAATATATGATAAAAAATTTAGCCATAAATATAAATATACTAATTGTAACATTTTTAACACTAAATAATATTTTTAGGTAAAAATATTTTATTATTGAAATAATTAATGATGTTATTAATACCCAAGGACCTTGATCAAAAATTGAAAATGAATAAAGTTTTAATCAATGAAGTAGCAAAATGAGGGATGAGAACCTAATTGACATATCAACCACATGCAATGAATATGGACCTTTCCTCCAAAGTGATTGACACTTTGATGCAGGGAGGAACATGGTGAGAAATAAAAATAAAATAAAATGAATAGATAGGATAGATAGGTAGGATCTACTATCTTAAAGTGCAAAGAGAGACTTGAAAACCCTAAAAACTTCACTTCTAGCACCACCCTGCAAAGTCCAGAACTAGAAGAACAAAACAACATGGTGTTAAACAAGAGCAAGGCAAGAAACGAGTTTATAACTCAAATTTCAATATAATAATTCAAACAAACTTCTACCATCTTTTTACCTTACAAATAAAGGTATTTATAGACTCACAACTTAAAGTGATAAATATGAAAAGACAAATGAAATAATAGCTTACTAGAAAATATTCCAAAAACTGAAAAGACATAAGAGTTATGATGACAACGACGAACAAGGGAAACATGGTGGCGTTGATGGCAAAACTCGGGCGGAGCCTGATTGGGTTCAAGTTTAACACGTATTTGGTTTGAGTGTTGCTTTCGGTCTCAGTGCCATGAAATGGCTCGAGAGAAAAAGAAAACAAGCGTGCCACTGTTGGAGGCAGCCAACAAACAGTAATGTGTGTAGAGTTGTGTTGTGTTGTGTTTCTGCTTAGATCTGGCTTCTTAACCAAAATATTGTGCACCGAATGTAACACTGGTTTAGTTAAGTTCATTTTTATGTCTTGAGTGAATGAGGACTTGAAATCGAGTGTCGGTGCCTGCCTAAGTTATAACTGAAAAAGAAAGTAGAAATGGAAATAAAAGCAGGAAACCTTCATGACTTGAAAGTAATATTTGGGCTGATGAGCCAATCCACATGACTTGAAAAGTAATAAACTTTAAAACGAAAAGAAACCAGTAAACTCTAGTAAGATTACTACCATGTAGGGCCAGATAATATTAGAGGGGTTCAACTGGTCATTGGTGTGGATTGGACAAAGTAAGAAACATTGCTCCGAAGAGGTGATCATGGTTGTTGGAATTGCATGTCAACCAAATCATAATATAGGGTGGAAGATCTCATGCATCGTCGGCACGTTTGCTTCGAAGGAAAGCTTTGGATTGTAGCTGAAGAGCTAAGGGGTTTTGCTGAAGAGCAATTTGCTTGTGCTGAAGAGCAATTTGGTTGAATGAATAATCACTTGAGCTTTGTATAATCGTAGAGATAGAATTTAACAAAAACCTCGAGCTTGAAGGCATCTCGTCCTATTTATAGGTAGCTGGGGAAGAGTAACCTCGATCATATTGCTAAGCTGAAATGGGGATATCATTCGTTTTATGCTGACAAGACTGCAATTCCTAGTGAGTGACCTTTTATTGATCCTTGTGGCGCTTCCTAGTTAGTGACCTTTTATTGATCCTTGTGGCGCTTCGCACGATTGTTGTGGTGACCTCAGTATGTCTAGTGACGCATCTTCGACGACCGAAGTCAGGAGACAGAGACATCGAGTTGGGATTTAGAGAGATGAGCGAGAGAGATGGGGACAAAGGATGAGCTTGATTGCGCCGTTGTGTGATAGGGTTGGGAAATGAGACTCAATGGTGTTGATTTAAGCAATATAATCAAAGGTGGAAACAGTTCGGGCCAGGGGCCCGTTTCCTCAAAATTTTGGATCCGCCCTGCCCCGCTAATTTCATGGACCCGCCCCACCCCATTTTCTGTTTAGAATTTTTAGCCTCGTCTCGAATCGCTTATACCTGCCTTGACCCTCGGGCCCAAAGCCCGTTTGCTCACCCCTACACCTACCTAGGTAGCATATATAATGTTAAAAGTTTAAGAATTTATCCACATAGAAATATTTTTCAACCATTACTTCCTTTTGTAGACTTATCGCTTAAATTGAATTAGAAAATAATGCTCATCTTTTAATTGCCACGTTCGTCACTAGAAATTAACCATGTGGGCTTATGACCCCAAATGAATAAAAAACTTGGGACTTTTAATTGCTTAACTATGACTGCCAGCTCATTGTTTTTAAAAGGTCAAAAAGGGCTTTGGGGTTACTTTGTAGTATAATTTAGTGATGTTCATCTTTAATTACAAGTGTTAAGTCTTAAGTTCAATTCTTTTATGACAAGTTTGATAACAATTTATTTTGACTAGTCCATTGTATGATTTAACATAAATTCTTTACTAGTTAGATGTAAATATACTCTTCCAAATTTTGATAGAAAAATTTAAAATGATTTTAGTGCATGATGTAGAAACACCCTTCTTTATGATCACTCTTGCCCGATCGGTCGTCAGACTCGAGTATATCAATTGCTCGCACTTTCCAATATCTGGAGGTTATCTTTTAGCCAAAATTTTCTTGTTTGTTTTTGTTTTCCTGTTTTAAGACCACTCTGCATGTCCTCATCGTTGCACTATGATTTAATCAGCGCTTCCATGAAGTATTGAACTTTTATAATTGTTCTGGTCGGTGAGTAAATTCTTATGCCAAATCACTTTTCTTACTTCTCTCTTTGGGTTACAAGTTGTACAATGGCCTAAACGAAACAAACAAATAAACAGCAACCCAACAACCCGTCCCCAATAAAAAACAGATTTGGTCAATGCAAACAAATAATGCTTGGGTACTCAAACTCTAATCATAAATACTCTTATGTTTATGATTACTAGAACCGGTTATATTATAAATTAGTCTATAAAAATCATATATATGCAAAAATTCAATGAAAATTAAAGTAGTTTAGTTATCGAACTGTATAAAAACATATAGATAGAAATGGTAAAAGCATTACAACCTGTCTATTTATTTGCTACAGTTGATTGACTACATGACCTTAGTCTATTTA
Source organism: Cotoneaster glaucophyllus (assembly GCA_036320875.1). NCBI lineage: Eukaryota > Viridiplantae > Streptophyta > Magnoliopsida > Rosales > Rosaceae > Cotoneaster > Cotoneaster glaucophyllus. The sequence goes on from CM070062.1 coordinate 12,864,204, forward strand.
TTTTTTTTGTAATGATGATATTTATAGAGTGATTTATAATAAAAACAGTTTTTATTACCAGCACACAATTTTGTGAACGGATATGAAAAATTTTAAGTAAGAGTTACTCATCCTTAAACAGCCGAACATTGTTAAATGTAAATGGAGCAATTCTCCAATGAAAAATTAACAAAAGCACAATAAGATATCAGATCACTATTTAGGTACCTAGTTGGCAGGGTATTTACAAAATTAAAATAATGAATAAATCTAATATTTAGGTACATAGTTGGAATCATCAGACTTGAGAAAGACAATAATAGTGTTTGTTTTATAATTCCTGAAGATCCGGTATCTCTTATTACCGGTCAAGTTGAAGCTGCCAATTTATTTATTTATATGCACAATGATTTAACCATACGTCAACGACCGTGTAGTATGAAAGACGGTAGCCAGCCTTTTCTTTCACATTTCATTAGTAGTAATAATAATACTAATTACCATTATAATGATATATAATAATATAAATGAATGAATAAGACGATAACTTCAAAATTTTCACACGGGGGTATAGGAGGACAACTAGTATAAAAGTGCAGTAGCAATATTACTTTCTGCAACTCAAGAAAAAGGAGAAGGGTAAGCTTCCATATTTCTCTCCCTGTGAAATTAATCAATAGGGTTTCCTTAATTAAGTTCCATTCCTCAAGTTTCATGGTTAACATTCGGCTGCAACTTCTTGTTTCATTTTTTTTTAACATAAATTGTAAACTGATACCTGACGGTGATTCTCTTGCTCTCCAGGATCATCTTGTCACTAGATTTGATTAAACAGGGGGGAACTAGCTGAGCTGCATTAATATGGACGTATCATCAGCCAAATGGTTTTCTGAATTGGTAATTTTCTGACTTCTAAGTTCTGAGAATACATATGGTGTAATAACAAAATACAGTTTAATTATTAGCAATCAAATTGTAGATTTTGTTATCTGCAAAGTATTTATATAAATTTATTGTAATATTTTTTTGTTCCAATTTGCAGGGAATGGACTACAGTTTCATGCCTCAATGCCACTTGAACAGTCTAGATGAAGGGTTTAATGCACATGATATTGGCACTGCCCTTGGGGAGAATTTCAAACAATCTTTCTCTTCTGAGAGCTATTCCTCTTACTCAACTTTGACAACCAAAAACACCACCACGACGACCATTGCATCAAGTGGTGGTTCATCCATTAATGAGACTTCTCATGGCACCAGCTTTGAGAGGCCAGCCAAACTGCTCAAGACTAGCAGCTGGAACTCTAGCATCACAGATTCACCAAAACCTTGCTCTTCCTCCTCCCAGATTTTTTCTTTTGAGAACTTGAACTCACCACTGCCTTCCAAGCCTCAAAAGTTTTGTAATAAATTTGAGCCTGCGTTGAAGCCAAAGGATGAGGCACCTTCCCAAATTAATATGCAGTTTTCACATGCTCAAGACTATGAAGCAATAGGCCGTAGCCAGGGCACTAAGAGGCCTTGCCCAACAAGTAGAACACCTTCACATGCTCAAGACCACATAATGGCTGAAAGAAAGCGGAGAGAAAAGCTCAGCCAGCGGTTCATAGCTCTTTCTGCGATCGTTCCTGGCCTAAAGAAGGTACTGTATTTTTCTTGACAAAGATGATCAAAACCCCAATTCTTATACAAATTAGTACATGGTTTATTTAACACTTTGACGACAAAGCATATATATATATATATGTGTGTGTGTGTGTGTGTGTGTGTGTCGGGTAAACATGCCATTAGCCCGTTATCTTATAATGTCAACGAATCATAGAATGGACTCTAAGTATATAAATTATGTATGTTTATTAACACTAATATTTCAATTTCTTGGCTATAGATGGACAAAGCTTCTGTTCTTGGAGATGCTATAAAGCATGTGAAGCAGCTTCAAGAAAGGGTGAAAGTGCTTGAGGAACGATCCAAGAAAAGAACTGTGGAATCCGTGGTATTTGTGAAAAAGTCTCAACTCTCCGCAGATGATGACACCTCTTCATGTGATGAAAACTTTGATGGTTGCGGCCCAGACGAAGCTGCACTCCCAGAAATTGAAGCAAGAGTTTCAGAAAAGGATGTATTGATTCGAATCCACTGCGAGAAACAGAAAGGAGTTGTGGTGAAAATACTAAGCGAAATTGAAAAGCTTCAATTATCTGTGGTTAATAGCAGCGTCTTGCCATTTGGGGCCTCCACTCTAGACATAACCATTATGTCTCAGGTATAACTTGTCGATTATAACATCATCGAGTTATTAATGCTCTTTTGCCAGACTTTTATGTTGCTAAATTGTAAATCTCAATGATTGGTCATGTTGATATTTTGTGCGACACATATTTACAGTAGCATCACAAACATCTGTCAGAGTCTGGCAAGAGACGGTATCCAAACAAAATGCATATGTCCATTTTATAATTGATTGAATAAAAGTGTGCATTTCACCTGCAGACGGATGATGGATTCAATATGACAGTGAAGGATCTAGCAAGAAAGTTGCGAGTGTCTCTGTTGACGTTCATGTGAGATGCCATATGGGGCAGATATTCTAAGGATTCTGTTTCTGCAACCTGTACAATATCCGAATTACCTAAAAGTTATCTTTTCCCAACCCTTTGCCACTAGCTAGCTACTTTTTTTCCATACCTGTGATGTGAGTCTCCCTTATTTTCTGACATCCCCCATTTGGGTCTTCATTTTGCCGTGAGGGTTCTTGCTATATGTATTTTCTGGAGGGTTCTTTTTGTTCTTATTTTTGCGTGGTTGGCTGGTTGCTACCACGTTGAGTTTGCCCACCTGCTGTCTTCGGATCTTTTTAGTGAGGATCTTGGAGATTTGTGAATCATGTCCGTTCATCGTACATCGTGCAGTGGGCAAATAAGGATCTGATCTGGATTTGTGACAAATAAGGAACCCCATGGCCTGGTTTTTAATATAGTTTTTTAAGAGGCTAGAGTTTCATTTTTGAATGAAATATCTTTCTTCTATGTTTTTGGGCTTAGCAAAGGAAGCTCAAACTTGGTCTATTTTCTTGTATTGAGAGAAACAAACTTGGTCTATGTTTGAGGTTTGACTGTAATCAGATACCCTTGGTATGCACTACAACTACTTGTTTCATCTTCCTATCTTTTTACCACTATTTAGTTTATTTTACTCTTTTAGCTCTGAGATCTACTAATAAAATTTAATGTTATCTTATTAAATTATTAAATAGAGAAAGACTTGGCTCCTCGAGAATTTAGGAGGAATTCCTCCTTAAATTATCTCCTGTTCTATTCTCAATATTTTATGTTTATGATCGAAACCGTTTATATGATAAATTACTATGTAAAGATCATTTCAACAAAAAATCAATTAGAGCTAAGATTGTTTAGTCATCAAACTTTATAAAAACATATGGAAGGATTCGATAAAGGCATTATGAACCATCTATCTATTTGCTATAATTGAGTGACTAAACAATCTTAGTTTTAATTGTTTCTTTATAGAGACGATCTTTACAGACTGATTTATAAATGAACGGTTTCGATCATATTCACAAAGTTCTATGAATAGACCACGAAGTATTTTGATGAGGAACTCCTCTTTAATTTAAGGAGTCAAGCTCTTCCATATTAAATATTAAATGGTGAAGCAATAAAGGTAAAATGTAAATAAACTTCAAATAATTCACAAATATTTCTCAGAAATAAATAGAAATAAAAGCACATTTCTCTCTCGTATTAGAGGTGTAAACCATGTGGACTTGAAGCAAAACTTAACATGTTAACTCATCATTTACAATCGAGACACAAATTCGGATCCACTGAGTTGACTATATATGAGCTCATCACAACTCGTTAATGTGGATGTAAATTTCCACCAAAGATAGACTGACAAAAATTACACCGGAGAAACAATATCCTAGGCTAATTGACGAACACCCAAGAAAAAAGAAAATGGTGCTCGCCCAAGGGTCTCTAATGCATAAGTTAGAAAAAATTTAAAGAAACTGAACGTGAGAGAGTTCTAAGTGGTAAATGACAATTACCGATCTCTTTGTTTGTTGGCTATTTGTGGGAGTGACTCATCATAGGTAGCCGGCTAGCAGTGTTGCAGGCCATCCTAGGTAAACCTTAGTTTTCTGCTAGTATGGTGCATACCTCACTGAAGAAACTACTGGGGCAGCTCTATGGTGGTAGGCGCAGTTTTGGCCTAATAGATCCGCCGAAGCAGAGGACACCCAAGGGAGACTTCGAAGAGTCGACTCCTGCCTCCTTGAGCTCAGGGAAGGACACGTTTGCAGCAGTAGGGATATCATGGGCCTAGCAAGGAGACCTTGATATGTACTTAAACCCGAAGGCCCAAAACCTATAGGGTAGGCATATGCTTAGCCTCTACTAGGATTTCATGTGCTATCTGCTCATGAGTTTAAGGGTAAATCCATCACATTGAGCTAATAGTCCACGTGTCATTCTCCTTGAATATGGCTAATTTATGTCTCCCGAGTTATGATTTTAGACACACTTCCTAAACTAATCCATCCTTTACGATTGAGGCACACAAATCGGGTTTATTGAGTTGAATATACACGAGCTTAGTCATAACTTGTTATGATTTAAGACCAGTGTTCTAAAATGTATTTGTTACTTACAATACAACATCTACAAATATTAGATGTTTTCTTTAGTGATTTAGTGAACTTGATGAAATGAGATGAAAATTCAAGTGGTTAAGAGTCTGTAGTATTTTACAAAATATTTTTCATAGGTTGTATTAATTTAGAGTGAATTTTATGAGAAATAACGGCATCAAACACGTGGTGTAAAAAGTATTGTCTAAGTGTAAACATGAGGCAACTGGCCCTTTTGTTAATTAGAATGCTAGGTGGGGAAGCCTCATTGGCCAACAGTCAAAACAAAGAAAAAGGAGAAAAGGGTGAGAGTTTGTCAAGTTGGAATTGGAGTTAGGGGTGGACACTTGTAACCTAAAACCGAAACACAAACCAAATAGGACAACACGAAATGGTTCGGTTTTGCGATTTTCAAACGGTAATCGTACTCCGATTTTCACATAATTTTCAACCATGCCTAGACCGCCTAGGTCGATTAGGTTCCCGGTTTTTCTTCCTAGGCACCCGCTTTATCTCTTCCCTGATTTTTCTTCCGACTTAATTAGGTTTAATCCCGGCAGCTGGTCCTAGCCTAACTCCTAGGCGGCCACTTAGATTTTTAGAATACTGCTTTGGACACACTCATGTTAGACTCCACCTAAACCCAACACCAACCTATTTTACAATTTCTTCCAATTATCGGGTTCTTTTGAGTTGAATATATACGAGCTCAATCACAACACCTTGTGATCTCAGACACACTCAGGTTGTAATCCACCTAAACCTGCACCAACCTATTGGTTGACCCATAATTGTGGTTTGGCTCAATTTCTTACCCTCTTAGTGTAAATATATTATTGTATTAAAATAATAGTAGTAATGGTAACATATTAAATAAATTCAAAAATAAAGATTTCGAGTTGCAAGTGGTTGATTTCTCTGGTGGTTAGGACCTTCCTCTTTAGCATACAATATCACTTGTAATAAAAAACAAAGACTTAGAGCTATGAACTAGTTTAGACTCTGGCAAGAGAAAGGAAGCAAAATAAAGGTCCAGAAGTGGGAAAGGTTGTGAGAATGTGAGAACAAAGTCCCACATCGATGAGGGATCAAACCAAGCAAGGGCTTATAAGGTGTTCGGCTCCTCCACATATTGCTAATTGGTTTTATGATAGAACCTCAGCTTTCTTCATGCTATTAGAGCAAGTTGGCCTACGGGTGAAGCCTAACGGCCTCAAGTGCTCCATGTCTTGTAATTTGTGTTGTCCACATGTTAGGATTGAAAATTTGCCACACGTGGAGGGGTGTGTCAGAATGTGAGGGAAAAGTCCCACATCAGTGAGGAGCAAACCATGCAATCTCTTATAAGCATTTAGGCTATCTCCATATTGTCAATTAGTTTTAAGATGGAACCTCAATTTGTTTGAAGATTTAGGCTAAGGAATGAGGAGTCACTACTACCACCACCTCCTTACTAAGGACATCACCACCTTACAAAGATCATATAAAAATTATGTATCCTACCACCTCCTTACCAAGGTCATCACCACTACTATAACCATCACTGCAGCCGCCGCCACCACTTGCACTGTTACCCACCCCACCCTCATCATTTCCACAACCAACAACACCAATACCACCTCTAGCATAACATCACCTCCACATTGCTACTAATACTCCTTTTGCCTCCTTAATTGTTGTTGTTGTTGTATTCTTGGAGAGTTGTCAAGTACTTGTCTCTGATGCTTTGTACATCACCAAGCTACATATTCCATTGACAAAATCTACAATTTCCCGCAGAAATAAGATTTTTCTTTTAAACTAATTAGTTGTTGAGGGACAATAGATTACAAGATCCCCAAGAACAATATACAACTAAATCTGTTTACAAGTATATCTATTAGATCCAGAAAGAATTTAAAATACGAAATATGGAGTAGTTTGGAATCAATTCGAATACCAGGTGGCAGAAATCATTAAGGTGACTGAAAGTGAGATTATACTGTAATCTTATCCATAAATTAACAACCAAATGATATCCTCCTATATATAGGGTAGTTATTGAAAGTGGCTTTTTATGACAGTGATGAAAATGTGTTGTGCCTTTGTATGACGGCGTAGGTTCGAACCTCGTCAATAACTAATCTAACATCTAATTTACTAACGCTATCACTCGACTTAAAAAAAAAAAAAATATATATATATAGGGTAGTTATACGAAAATTAGAATATTAATTTCCATTATTTGTGTAGGTATTTGGCTATGCATGCTTGTTTTCAGTATCTATTAATTTCCACATTGCTAACACCATTGCCAGTTCTGACTGTAGATGCAATAACAACCTAAATTCAGAAAAACACAACGTTTAATGAATAAATCCATAAAGAAGCATCAAAGTGGTATTGTTGCTGCGGTATTGTCTTGCATTTCAATATTGTTAAAGTTGTCTTTGCATGTGCTGACCCTATAGCCTTATTGGTGGTATATATTTAAATAAAAGGAAAACTAATGAAAAAGGTTTGAAAATTTTGAGTTTTAACGATAAGGACAAAATAAAGGGTAAATTGAATAGTACCAGGTTTGACTTTTTAGTGTAAAAATGTGGTTTTTCGTTAAAGTGAACAGTACCGCGGGCTTTTCGTTAAAACACCCTTAAATAAATAAGCCGCACAACTGTATGTGTGTTTGCGCTTGTACTTCCCGAAAACAGTAAACGCATCCGGATTCGGTTATTTGATAAAATAGAAAAGGCTTATTAGTTAAAATGGTCCTTGAAATTTACATAATTTCTCACTTTGGTCTTTGAGATTTGAAATCGATAGAATTGGTTCATGCGTTTGTTCACAATCAATCATATTGACCATTCCGTGAAAATTCTCCATAAAATAAGGATAAAATGACAAAAATATCTTTAATTTTGGTCAAATCATTTTGGCCTATTGTTCATTAAATCGAGGGTAATTTTATCATCTTGATCCTTATTTGACATAATTTTTCACCCAAGGACAAAAATGATTGATGGTGGACAATCTCAGAGACCAAAGTGAGGAGTTATGCAAATTTCAAGGACCATTTTAGTTAAAAAGCCAATAGAAAATTGTGAAAGGATAAATCTTGTAAGGTTCAATCACATACTAATTGGCAATATGGAGAGTAATTTAACTTTTTATAAGTTCTTACAAGTTTTTTTTTTACCGACACTACTAGGAAAAACAACTTGGGCAACGGAGGTAAAACTGTCGCGCAAATGGAATATCCGTCGTTGGAAACAATGGGGGCGAAGTCTTCATCGCGCAAAGCTCGTTACGTCAGGAATTGTGCGACGATGGAAAAGTATTCGTCGCGCTGTATGTAGAACGCACCATGGAAGTCGTGGTCGTTCCGCATAACGAGCGACGAAAGTGGGTGTCGGCCCCCAAACTTTTGCGCGACGAACGCGACTGTTCGACCCTTAAACGTTTGCGCGACGGACATAGAGGTCGTCGTAGTGGGAATTTTAAATTCATTTTTTAAAATAATCTATTATTTATTTATAATTTATTTTTAAATTAGTTTTATAAATAATTTATTTGTTATTTTTTTTCCTTTATTTAAAAATGAATTTAATGAAAAAAAAAATGGAAAGTGTAAAGAAGAATATTGAATTTAAAAAATATTGTAAATGTACATACAATGGAAAAAAAATTTAATTTTGAATTTTTTTTTAAACAAAACTAAAAAAAGAAGTCTGTGACGTCACAATCGTCGACTGGTGGGGTTGTTGCTGTGTGGGGGGGGCCGGGAGGTCGTAGTTGCTGCGGCGGGAGGCTGGGAGGTTGTAGCTGCTGCGGCGGGGGGCTGGGGGGTCGTAACTGCTGCAGCGTGGGGCTAGGGGGTCAGCTTTGGAGTTAGTTCAATGTCGGGGAAGTGAATGCCAGAGATATGAAGTGCGCGACATAATTGGTTCATGAAATTCTTTTGGGCCGCTATCTGAGACTGTTGGGCCGCAATCTGCTCCTGCAAGCCCACCACTACATTTGTCAGCGCTTCGACCTGTCCAGTTCGCTGGCTAGAAGATGAGGCAGACGGGTCCAGAAGGCGGGCTTTCCCAAGCCCCCGGTGAACATTCCCACGCCGACGACCTAGGGTCTAATCAAGTGTGTCGGTCATGATCTGAAACCCAACATCCTCAGGGGCAAACACCTCCTCGATCGGGGTCTCCATGGGAAGCTGGGAAGCCACATCCTCTCCACCATAGTGGACTAGAAAAATGAAAAAAAAAACAAATTAATATGAATATACATGTAATTAATATTAATACAAATTGAATATTATAAATTTGAAAGAACTTATATGAAGCTGGTCCGCCAGCTCATCCTCGGGCCGAACATACACCTCCTTGAACATGTCAATTTCAGGAAACCTTGACCCCCCTGAAAAAAAATTTAAAAAGTGTTAACATAGATTACAAATTGTGTAATAAAGAGAAAAAAGATTGAAAACTTAAAATAAATATACGGTTACCTTACGTCGCTCCTCCAACCTATAAGAGAAGTGTCGTGACCAGGATCGGTGAAGAAGTTTCTTCTTCGATCGATTGATCAAGTTTGCCTTCACTTTTTTCTTTTGAATTAAAAAAAACGTATTAGTTTAGATATTTATAACAAGTGAATGAAAAAAATGAAATGTTTTTTTTTTAAATTGTAAATTTTTTATTAATATATTATTGAAATATAAATTATACGTACCAAGTATTTCTCGTCTTGAAAATGGTCGCAGAGCCACTCCCATTCATCCCGACGATCCAACAACTCTTTAGGGCACCCAATTTCTAGAGCGACCTCTGGACCATCATATAGCTCATAATGCTTGTGGAGGTCACTCTTCCATTGAGTGAACCTACTGGAGCAAAGGTCGTTGATGTACTCCATTTGGTTGGAATTGAGGTTGGAGACCTCATAGTGATGCTGCAAAACTCAACAAATAAACAGTAGTGAAAATTTGTAATCTTTGTATACTTTAATAAAAATTTAGTTTATGAGGTTGAAAATAGTTACCGATAATTCATAAAGCACGGCGTCATTGGTTTCTTGTGGCACAACTCTCCATGACTCCCACTTGAGGGGGCAATAGTTTCAGATAACGCAGCCAACGTCGGTGGCCAACGCACTGTGCTGCTCCTTTGTTGCAGCCGCACGATGTCGAGGATCCCACGTAATGGTGATCTTTTAGGTCGTGGTGCAAGTGGTCTGAGAAGTCTTTTGGAGTCTGCAAGGGCCCCGGGTTTTTTTTGGACCTACCAAATAAACAAAGTAAACATTAGACGATTACTATTTTCTATCGAAAATTCGGCAGAACTTCCCCTAAAACTATAACATTTCCTAAAACCTGCAAACAATATAACAACATAAACAACACATCCACCCAACAATTCAAACAGTTTATACCAATTGGGGACGTTAAAACAAAATTTACAACTTGTTGGTATGACTTCTCAGTGCTACTTAACAATGATTAATCTAAATCACAATTCAAAATAACTAGCTAGCATGCATGTTATTCACTTCCCCTGTTGAAATGCAGAAATGAAACTAAAATGCTATAATTTTTGTTACGGTACTTACGAGACTGCACTGCACTGCCTTGACTGTGCACATTATGGTAGCTATCTGCATTGCCCTGACTGTGCACATTATGGTAGCTATCGGTGAAGATTATGAAATTTCACAATGGGATGAGCAGTCCTTAATTAAGTTAGGTAGTTTCAACCTACGTTCATTCTCTAACACGTACATGATAATATGGTCTTTACATATAAATTTGTATATGTGTAAGGCGACTGCTAAAGAAGAGGCATTTTGTATAAACATATTCTACAAAGAATGAGAGATTTGTGGTTAATGTTTCAGTGAACAGAATTTGAGTTACAGCAGCTAATATATGCTTCCTTTTATATCACATTTGGTTTGTTAGGGAGGTGTACTTAGCTCTTATGAATCATACAAGTTTCTTCAAAATTCAAGAATAGTATTTAATTATGATGGTCTTTGAAAAGAAGCTGAAAACAATTATTGTGCTTGAAGTACCATAAGCTGGTGTATACATTCAAGGATATATAATCAGTTTGAATGAGCATGTCCATAATTATATGGTCCCTATTTTTTTTTTGGTTAAATGTGTTTGCATATAAGGTATCTGCACTAATATACACCAGAAGAGGAGAAGGCGGAAGGGAGGGAGGGAGTAAGCTTACCTGTCTGGGACCCCTCTCCATGGACATAGGAAGCGTCACCAGACGGCTGAGCCTCATCAGAAGTCTAGGCTCGTCGATGAGTCCGTCGGGCGCTTCGGACAGGATGCGTTACCAAAGAAGTCGATGTCGCAGCACCCGTAGACACCGTTGGCCCCAATGGCACGACTGGAGGGGCACCCGTCGTGGGCATATCAGGTGTGGAGGTGGCAGCAACATTACCTCCTGGAGAAGGTGTCTCACTACCCCTACTAGCTGCCCGCCGTTTGATATTAAGTTCGACATCTACAAAAACAAGCATGAATCTGTTTAGATATCATCTTATTATATGCATTTCATTTGACATATATAAAGTGAAAGAAAACAACACAAGAACACAAAAAAAAAAAACACAAACCATCATTTATTCAATGCTTGAAGCCACTAATTATAAGTTATTTGATCTTTCAAGCACACAAACATCACATTTCTCCATGCAACAATTTCCCATCTTTCAATTGGATTTCTAACCTCAAAAAGTAGGTGTCTTTTGCATAAAGCAATCAAATCACAAATACCCAGATGGTAATTTCACAGATTATCATACAATTTCATCATCAAATATCACAAAATTCCCAGTACCAACCTCACATACATGCATTCATCCATACATACAGGGCATAGATATATACACACATATATACATGATGGAGACAGAAAACGAACCTCCCAAAGAAAAGAAGCTCGATTCCTGCGCAAAGTTGAAAGCTTCTTATTGTCTGCAAGGAAAATTTGGGAATTGATGGATAGAAGAATGAACTGAATTAGTAAAAGAGACAAGAAATGAACAATAATTGTAACATTTGGAAAATAAACATTTAACTGAGAAAACAACTACAAAACTCGAAATTAAAACACTTCCGTACTAATTTATCAAAATTAAAACCCTAATTTAAAAAAAAAAATTTCCCCAAGTTGTAAATCTGTAATTCGAAGCATAATTTAAAAACCCTACATCGTGAGCAACTACGATTCCCAATTCGAACCCAATTCCAACCCTAAATCGCTAACCCAGGATTCTCAATTCCAACCCTAAATCCTAGGATTCCCAATTCCAACCCTAAATCCCTAAATGTTGTAACTAAAACAATTGAAGAAAAAAATTCATAAAATTGTACTTATAAACAATTCAATTAAGGGAGACTAGGTGGTTACCTAGTAAAGTTGCGTGCGGCGGCGGGGAGAGAGTGTATCGTCGGAGTACGCAGGAAGTGAGACGGAGAGTGACAGAGAGACAAAGAAACCGAGGGAGTGCGAGAGAGGGAGAGAGGGAGACACTGAAATTGAGTCTGAGATAGAGAGAGATAGAGCGAGGAGGTTGACAGAATCAAGAGAGATAGTAGCTCCAGATAACCAAGAGAGAGAGAAGTTTGAGTCTGAGAGGAGTTAAATTTTGAGTGAGTGAAATGAATTGAAGGCGCCGAAATACAAACGCGCCCAATTGTGGGAAAAAAAATCAAATTTTTACATGTTTGCGCGACGAATATGTTTAAACTTGCGTCGCGCAACCAGTTATATTAAAAAAATATTAATTTTTAATATTTGTGCAACAAACATGTATAAAAGCATCGTCGCGAATAACTATAAATTTAATTTATTTTTTTGTTTAAATAAATAAATAAATTTTTTAGAACTTTAATTACGTTACAAATTTTAAGGAAACTTGTGTTTGTATAGAACATTTTTAAATACCATTCAACACATATAATTAATATACATCACGATTTTTCATTACTCCTCATTTGAACTAGATGAATAAAGATCATCACTATCGTCAGATTCAGACTCCCATTCCTCCTCGTCTGTAGGCACATCAACATCGTCGTTCACGTGCTCGGGTGCATTGTATCGTGTCAAATTCCCGAGGTCAATCGTAATGGCATCGATCGATATTTCGATTTCTGGACCTCCAGCTACCTCATATGGTTCTTGTACAGTAGTTATATCCCGCAGTGTATCTGTACCAAGTGTCGTTGAAGTGTCAAATTGTTGGTTAGCAACGTCACCATGATCGTCATCAACAACAGGACTCGGTCCGCAATATCATACACCCCTCTGTGCTCAATCTTCTGAACTACTTTCCATCCCCTCCCAGCCTTAGGGTCATTTATATAGAAAATTTGTTTAGCCATCGTTGCCAAAATGTAAGGGTCGTCTTTATACCAACATCTGTTAGTGTTGACCGATAGCAAACCATCGTCTCGCTTAACACCTCCAACCCGATGTGGGTTTGTATCAAACCAGCGACACTTAAAAAGGATAACTTGACGCCTGTCTTTGTAAAGTAATTGCACAACACTTGTCAGTTTTCCATTGAAATCAATGTCTGCAATGTCGCCCGCACCTGGTATACGTACCCCACTATTTTGTGTACAAAGCTTGTCGTCACGATCAGCTGCCAAAAACTTGATGCCATTTACATGACAACCGGAGTACAATTCTGCGCTTAGGGGCCCAATCGCCAAGCTGTACAATTCCTCACTGTAAGCGGGCGAATTAATTTTCTTCATTTTCTTCACCTAAATAATAGAGAAAAAGATGTTGTGTTAGTTTAACATTTACAATTATGCACAAAACCCAAACACGAACAACATACGTTTTCACGAAACCATCAAGGAAACAATTCACGATGCTTTTTGGCATATAAATGTGAAGGATGTTCGCACTTCATCAACTCTTCATGCTCATCTAGGTATGTAATTGTCTCGTCACAATTGTTAAGTACAAACCAATGTGCTACCTCCATGTCCTTTTTGTCAAACACCTCCCCTCTTATTGGTTGGCTAAATGGTCGTGCGATTTGGGAAAAAACAAAAATGTTTTCACTTCTCACACCACCGTCATTATTGCGTTGCTGTCGGTTGAATATAGTCTTAACATCTTGTAGGTACATTGCACAAAATGTAAGGAACTCAAAGCCGACCCGTGCCTCCACGATTGATCCTTCGGGCTTTACTCTGTTCCGTACACTCTTTTATAATTCACCCAGTAGTCTGCATTAATAAAAAAAATATCATATAAAATTAGTGTAATTATACATACATCAAGAACTAAAGTATTTATGGCAATTATATAAATATACATATTTATTAAAATGCATTCATTTCATTCATGCGTAAAAAAATATTAAGTACATATTTAATGTCCTCATTTTTCATACTAAAAAAACTTAAAATTCTTATCTAATTATTACATAAGCAATAAAATTAAAATAAGAAACCCTATTCTACTCATCCGCAGGTAGTTCTGGTTCTTGCTGTAGTGCTGCAGCACGTTCATTATTAAACTTCCATTGCCGAAATTTCAACTTGAACACGTTGTTGGTAGCCTTCATCAGATTTGGATCACTTTTGTCAATGTCCCAATTCCTCTGTCATGCAAATTAATAAATTAAAATCTCATTATTACAGTATATTTAACAAACATAATTATTAATTAAATAATGAAATTAACACATACAACCAACTCATCAATCATCTGCATCTTCAGCTCCTCGGGGATGGTTATCCAAGACTCCAATTCTATAGTACATTTGGTACGCACCAATGCTCCTATGTCTGCCAAGAAGCTGCCACGCTTATCTGACTTCACTACCCCTACTATTTCGTCACCAGTGATTCGGTAATGGCTCATACCATCAGATTTCCAGACCCGTACCTCAACTATTTTCTTCTTGTTTATCAACATAACATATTTTCATAATACTAAAACCTAAATACAAATTTTATACAAAATGCAAAAAATTGAAAGCAAACATTTTCCAGAACCTTCGCCATCCGTTGTCTTTGATGTACGCGAACCATCGTCGGCCATCGTACTAACACTCAAAGAAGGAACTGATTATAATCGCCCTAAGTTGATTCAGAGCGTTTTCTAAAACGAACTATGTAAAATAAGAAGAGCAGATGCACATAATTATAGGAGGCTTAGGGACTTTGCGCGGTGAAGGCTTTGTCGCGCAAACCCGACACTAAATACGGCATTTACTTCTCTGATTCAGATGCACCAAATTGTTGATCTATTACTAATCGTCCTTGTGCGATGAAATATTTGTCGCTCAAGAGTTTGCACAACGACATTTTGTCGCGCAAACGTTTGAGCGACGAACCTGAGGTAGTAATTATTTTTGAATACATATTATAACTGAAAATTTGTTGGTAATTATAAAATTTACGTAAACATTATCTGTGTTTACGTAAATTTTATAATTACCAACAAATTTTCAATTATAATCTGTATTCTAAAAATAATTACTACCTTATATAAATTGATATCATATTCCGTTCAATTAAGACGTTACATAATTACCTTAAATAAATTGATATTGTATTCCATTCACTTCATACACTAAATCATTAATACCTTAAATAAATTAGTATTATATTCCATTCAATTAATACCTTAAATAAATTGATAATATACTCCATTCAATTATTTAAATAACCAAACATGAATTAAAACATAATTAAGTCCAAATACATAACTTATAAAACGTACCTTAAATTTAAATATTGTCATACAAAACATAAAATTAAAACGACTATTTCGATGATCTTCCATTCTGCTAGACTTCATAACGCCACCTATTGTAACCTCCCTCCAACGCATCATCCATCAACTTCATCAATTGTTCCTTCAGTTCATCATCAAGAATGTAGTTACACTGTCACACATATATGGAAATAATTAATTATAACATATAACAAAAAACTTTACAAATTTAATTATTCATCCATCAATAGTATACGTACTAATAATTCATCCATCACCGCATTCTCCGGCACATCTTTCCAAGAACGTCACTCAGCAGTAGGACATTTGTTCGTCACGGCTACAGCAATTGCATGCACAAACTGAAAATGATGCATTACATTATTTGGGTTGGCGTCGGTCACATTATCATCCTTCTTTCTATTCTCCATCTCAGCACAAACAAACTTTTGAAGAGTAAAATTTGTGCAGAAAAATAATAGCAGAAGGGCATATTTATAGCAAAGATATGGCCTTTGCGCGACGAAGGATTTGTCGCGCAAAGGCCTCACTAATTACTTTCCCCATCTGTTCATTTACACTTGCGCTACGAAATGATCTGCCCAATAAAATGAACAGGGTTTGCGCGACAAAGGATTTGTCGAGCAAAGATTAGGCGGGAAAATTTTCGTCGTGCATTTGGGTACCCGCCAAAAAAAAATTTTGCACCACGAATGAGCTTTATTCCGTCGTGCAAAACTTTTTTGCGCGACGAAGTTCTCCGTCGCGCATAATTCACTACTATTACGCTACGAATATATCTTTATCGGTGCGCGAGGGAATTTGCTTTGTCGCGCAACCAGTTTTTTGTACTAGTGCAATGTGAGACTCTTTTACCTTCACATCTTCACATGTACCTTCACGTGTTGCGAATTTTCAAGCCAAACAAAGCGTACAACACGAATTGGATGGCGTGGAGTATGTATGGCCGTTGAGCTTCACACGTGGGCCAACCTGGTTTGATACCATGAAGGAAGTTGAGGTTCTACTATAAAACCAATTAGCAATATAAGAAGTAGCTCAACTTACTTATATGCCCTTGCATGATTTCTTCTTTCACCGTTGTGAGGCTTTTTAACCTTCAGATCATCACACACCCCTTCACATGTGACGAATTTTCAAGTCAAACACGTGGACAAGACAATTGGGTGGCGTGGAGCATGTGTGGCAATTGGGCTTCACATGTAGGTGAACCATTCTTTGATACCATGAAAAAAGTTGAGGCTTCACCGTAAAACCAATTGACAATATGAGAAATAGCCCAACTACTCTTGCAAGGTCTTTCCTTTCACCGATGTGATACTCTTTAACCTTCATGTCCTCACAAACTAAATTTTAATCCTTAAATAAGGTAAAGTTTAGATAAATGTTCGATACAAGAAAAAGGGACCCACCTATCCCATGCCATAATAATTAAAGGCTAATTTGACCGAATATGTAATGGATACATGACATTGTAATGAATTCGTAAATTGATGCATGACATTGCAATATGAGTTTGTTATGTGCCCCAATATTAAAACAAAAGTTGAATATGAATTTTAGGGGTAAATTACATTTTACCATCTCAGGTTTGGGTCAATTGCAACCGCATACAACATTTTTATAACATTTCAATCTCATACTTTTAGTTGTTATTTATTTCAATTTCATACAACTGTTAGTTAATCCGTTAAATTTTCTATTAAGTAATGATGTGGCAAGCTTAGAGACCCCATTTTGCTGACTTGGAGCAAATTTATGACATGTGGTTAAATAAATAATTAAATTATTAATAATCTAAATATTAGAAGATTATTTCAATTTATTTAATATTTTATATAAAAATAAAACAGAAACAATAAAAAGAAAGAAGATCTGCGTTTCTTCCTTTCCACCCACCAATGCCGGTGTCTTCCTTTCCACCCACCAATGCCGGTGTCGATCCTCCTCCTTGCGATATCCCCCTAAGCTCCTTCTCGGCCTACCGTACTTTCCCAACCACAACCAGCCCTTTATCTCCAGGACTGAGAGGCTCAAAGTCTTTGTGGAGGTCAATCTTTGAGATAAGATTTGTGGCTTGCTCAAAAGCATGAGGAAGAAATTGATGACTCAATTTGGAAGATGAGATTTTGATGAGACTACGATTGAGGTTAGTGTTGGGGTTCGAAGCTTGCGTGGCCTTGCTGGGCTCCAACGTTGAGAACTTCGCGCTGCTCATTGTTACTGAGTCGGTGGGTATTGCAGATAGCAGATGGCAGATGGGCGACATAGATAGCGGCTGGGTATAGCTGGGTTGTTTTGTTTCTGTTTATCTATTTATTTGAGGACTGAAGATTAATCGCCCAAACTGCATCAGACTTCGGTCTTATGTGGCTAGGTGCAAATCGAGGTTGGGGGTGATAACAGAGATGAAGAGTTGCAGAAAATAAACCATTGTTGTAGAGAAAGCGAAAAAAAGAAAACTTAAGAGAGAAAGAAGAGAGAGAAGAGAAAGCTTTCAATTGTATTTCCTGTATTGTATTTTCCACACACTGAACATTTGATGCTATTACATTTGTTTATATAGCCACACCTGGCTTACCCTCTAAGCCATCTGTTTTAACAAACCTAACTGACTAACAACCTTTCTGTTAACTGTTTTTAACAGCTACTAACAGTGTTAACAGCTACTAACATTTTCCTATTATCCTACCTTAGCCATCATCCCCCCGCAATGTCAACTGGGGTTCCCAGCTTGAGATTGAAGCAATGCTTAACAAAGGTAGGACTGTGAAGACCTTTAGTGAGCACATCAGCTGTTTGTTCATCAGTTGGAATATATGCAACCTCCAAATCTCCTTGTTGTACTCTTTCCCGAATGAAGTGAAAATCTGTGTCGAGATGTTTAATTCTAGAATGAAACACCGGATTTGCACTTAGTGCAATAGCTGACATATTGTCGCAGAAAATCACAGGTGGATTGGAGAGAAAAACATCCAAGTCCTTCAAAACATTCCTAACCCAAGCAATATCCGAGGCCGTGTGAGCAAGAGCTTTGTACTCCGCTTCAGTTGAACTTCTGGAAACTGCACTTTGCTTCTTAGACTGCCAAGAAATAGGATTGTTTCCAAGGAACACAACGTAGCCAGTGACTGACCTTCTTGTATTTAAGTCAGCAGCCCAATCAGAATCAGAAAATGCACTGAGACATGGTTCTGCAGTGGCTGAGTAAACAACTCCAGCGTGAATTGTACCCTGAAGATACCGTATAATTCGTTTAACAGCTCCAAGATGTATATCAGTTGGCTTTGTCATGTGTTGACAGACACAATTTACTGCAAAAGAAATATCTGGCCTGGTAAAGGTTAGATATTGCAAGGATCCAACCAAACTTCTGTAAATACTAGGATCTGGAAGTAACGTTCCTTCTGTCATGAGCATGGAATTATGTGGTTTGCAAGGAGTTGGAGCTGGCTTACAAGAATCCATTCCTGCTTTGTGAATGAGATCCGTGATATACTTGGCCTGATTAACATAAATGTCCCCATTGGCCTTATATTGAACTTGCAATCCGAGGAAATATGTCAACCTCCCAAGATCTTTCAAGTCGAATACCTCAGAGAGTTCATTCACTACTGATTGAATTACCACAGAATTAGATCCAGTCAAAATAATGTCATCTACGTAAAGTAATAGAATGACAATATCTGTGTGGTCTTTCTTTGTAAACAGGCTTGTATCAGATGAGGAGGCAATAAAACCCATAGCAAGAAGATAGCTCGTGAATTTTGAATTCCAAGCCCGTGGTGCTTGCTTTAGACCATATAAAGATTTCAAAAGTTTACACACATGTGTGGGATGTTGAGGATCAACAAATCCCGAAGGTTGTTTCATATAAACCTCTTCCTGCAATTCACCATGCAAGAACGCATTTTTGATGTCCAGTTGTTTTAAATTCCAATGATTCATTGCAGCCAATGCTAAGACAATTCTTACAGTTGTATGTCGCACCACAGGGCTGAAAGTTTCAGAATAATCCACCCCATGCTCCTGAGAAAACCCCTGAGCAACCAGCCGAGCTTTATAGCGTGACACACTACCATCTGGGTTCTTTTTCACTTTGTATACCCATTTACTACCCACAATTGATCTATCTGGAGGTGATGGTACTAGACTCCATGTTCCCTGAGCTCGAAGAGAGTCATACTCCTCTTGCATAGCTTGTTGCCACTGAGGTATACTAGATGCTTGTCTGAATGAAGTAGGTTCTGTGCACGTATTAACTTCAGTAATAAAAGAGAAACCCCTAGAAAATATCTCATCTTCAGGAATATGCAAAGACTGTAATTCTGGAAAATTTGCTAAATAAGCTGCATAATTTTTCTTCATAATAGTTCCACTCTTTAACCTTGTTATCATAGGATGCGACGTATGTACGCCTGTCATTGAAGAATTAGCACTTCTATCAGTGGAATCTGGAGAGACGGGAAGGATTACCTCAAGTTGGGACTCATGGTGGACAGGCAACAAGGGTGATATAGCTGCTGGTGTTGTAGAGTGATGGTGATGAGGATGAAAACTAGACGCTTCTGATGTCTCAGATAGACCTGGAGCACCAATACTGGTATGACTAGGTTGCGATACATCTGCTAATATAGGCACTGCATCAGAATTCTGACTGTGAACATATTGTGATGGTTATACTTGTGGAATTGGCATTTGAATCAGCACAGGATTTGACTTATCTTGAGCTTCAGTACATCGATCACCTTGCTGTGGTTTAACTGCACACTTAAAAGGAAAGACCTCTTCATCATGTATAACATGTCGTGATACAATGAATCTGCCACTGTTGGGATCAAAGCAAATTACACCCTTATAGCCAATAGAAAATCCCAAAAACACACATTGACTTGATCTCGGTTGTAACTTGTTACTATTGAATGGTCTCAAGAAAGGATATACTGCAGTTCCAAAGATTTTAAACTGTTGAACCTCAGGACTATGACCAAATACTATCTGATATGGACATTTCATCTGTAACACTCTACATGGCATTCTATTAATTAACAGCACAGCATATGCACAGGCATGGTACCAGAATTTTGAAGAAAGATTAGCTTGAGACATTAATGTGACTGTAGTTTCTACTACATGTCTATGCTTCCTCTCAGCAAGTCCGTTTTGCTGTGGAGTATGAGGACAGGAAACCATATGAGTGATACCTTTATTTGCTAAAAATTCCACAAATACTTTGCTCATGTATTCTCCTCCACCATCAGTTTGCAAGCATTTTATAGTAACATTAAATTGATTGAACACAAAAGCTTGAAATTTAACAAAAATGGAGAAAGCTTCTGATTTATTTGTCATGGGAAATACCCACATGAACCTTGAAAATTCATCTACAAAGTTTATGTAATATCGATACCCTTGTACAGATTGACTCGGAGCTGGACCCCATATATCACTATGTACTTTCTCAAACAGAAAACTAGCTCTATGTTCTCTACTAGGAAATGGTTGCCTACTCATCTTCCCTTGAATACAAGAAGAACATACAGTAGGAGTAGTATCCACAGTAGGAACTATGTTTGCAGATCTTAACATTGCTTGTAACACTTCCTCTGAAGGGTGTCCAAAACGTTGATGCCAAACTGAAGCAGTAACCTTCTTGCCAATGAAAGCAGCACACCTACTTAACCTTGCAGCAAAGGAATCTGAAAACGTACTAGCTGGAATTCTGAACAGTTCCCCACCATCACTCATTCCTTGATAAAGAATCACCCTTGTGGCCTTGTCCTGTATAAAAAACATTACATCATCACATATGAACCAACAACCATTATCCTTACACAGTTTCTTGACAGATAATAGATTGACAGTTATCATTGGAACATGCAAAACATTTTTCAATATAAGAGATTTATCGGAGGAAGTAGTAATGACTGAGGAACCAATGCTTTTGACTATCAAACCTTCCCCATTGCCGATGATAATCTTCTCATTTCCATTGTATGGTGCAGCTTGATTAATGTTGGTAGCATTGGCCGTCATGTGGTGTGTAGCCCCAGTGTCCAGAATCCAAGTTTCAGCAGCATTGAAACCATTATCATTGACAGCATTTGTATGTGGTTGCCTCATATTGGTCTGTGCAGTCAAAGCAGTGAGAGAAGGTGGCGGTGGATTACCTTGGTAAGAGAAATTATTCCTGTGATAACACTCGAGGGCAATGTGACCTTTCTTTCCACAGATTTGACACACAACAAAAGGAGGAGGTGGTCCATTGTTATCAGCCTTGTAAAAGCAATTTGGCGCAGTGTGTCCTCTCCGTGAACAAATCTGACACTCAGGTGATATAGCACTCTTATAATTGGTATTACCATTCCAAGATCCTCCTTTACCCGAACTATTTCCATTGAAGTAGGAGCTCTTTCCATTCCCAGAATATGACTCATTTCCACTATTCCCTGTACCAGACATTGAGTTATTACCAAACCTGTTTGAGAAATTTCCAGAGAAAGACCTTGAGGTATAATTGCCCCCATTATTACCTCCATTGCCTCCATTACTCCCATTAAATTTTCTGTTATTCCTTGAGAAATTACCCCTTTGTTGAAATCTATTCCCATGACTCACAAAACCGGATCCTCCTTGAAAACTTGAGCAATTGTCACTCCTCTGTGAATTTGAACTTTCTCCATGTTCATAATTGTGATTTCCTCCTTGAAATCTGCTGGAACTCGCCCCATCGCCTTGGACATACATTGCAGACATAGAGTTGGAAAGAACCTGCATCCGAGCCTCAATACTAGCTTCTGCACCCAACAATTGTGCTCGAAAATCTTTAAGTGACATTATGGAATCCCTTGCAAGAATCACTGTCTTTATTACTTCAAAATCAGCAGGCAATCCAGATAGAACAGCAATGATATAATCATTATCTGATATCTTTTCACCAGCAGAAAGTAATTGATCTCGAATCCCCTTTAATCGAAGCATGAACTTATCTATAGAATCGCCCCCTTTTTGTGCAGTATGAAATTCCGTTTTCAGTTGATTCACACGAACCATTGAGACCGACGCAAACCTTTCTTGCAAACAGGTCCATGCTTCTTGTGAAGTTCTGCACCCAATGACATGTTCCATTGCATCATCGGAAAGAGTGGCAATGAGCAAACTAAGCAACGCAAGATCCTTCTTCACCCAATCTTTATATGCTGTAGTAATTTCTGTAGTAACACCAGTATCTGTGTTGATTACATACTTTGGTGGACATGGCGAATCTCCAGTGAAAAAATCAAACAGATCATACCCTCTCAAAACAGACTGAAATTGAAAGCTCCATTTCACAAAATTATCATCCTGAAGCTTAACTGTAAGCATTCCCAGCAATCCCTCAATCTTCACAGACTCAGACATGATGAAATTTCAAGAAACTTGTAATATGCAGACAATATGCAAGATCCCACAATACACTTTGGCTATCGGCCTTATAGAAGCGTAAAGATCAAAAAAATTCACAAGAAATGGCTATTGGCCTTATCATCAACACAATCTTTGGCTATCGGCCTTGTTAAACTTCACAAGAAATGGCTATTGGCCTTATCATCAACACAATCTTTGGCTATCGGCCTTGAATTTTCATGAACAATTTTCATTGACACATTGAAACAAACAGGTGATATGCATCTCAGAAACCAGAGAAAGAACAATCTATATGATAGTCGAAACGTTACCCAAATCACAGAGAAGCACCACAAATCTCCAACAATGCTAGCGGAAGAACGGTACTGAGAATCAATCGGCTCTTGATACCATGATAACAGAGATGAAGAGTTGCAGAAAATAAACCATTGTTGTAGAGAAAGCGAGAAAAAGAAAACTTAAGAGAGAAAGAAGAGAGAGAAGAGAAAGCTTTCAATTGTATTTCCTGTATTGTATTTTCCACACACTGAACATTTGATGCTATTACATTTGTTTATATAGCCACACCTGGCTTACCCTCTAAGCCATCTGTTTTAACAAACCTAACTGACTAACAACCTTTCTGTTAACTGTTTTTAACAGCTACTAACAGTGTTAACAGCTACTAACATTTTCCTATTATCCTACCTTAGTCATCAGGGGGAAAGGGTTAATTGTTCAATAGGTCTGAGGTAGGGGACGAGGCGGTGACCTGGTTGTTGGGTTGACTTGTCGTTGCGGCGGTGGCTGTTCAATGGAGGCTAAATGAGTGGCGGATGGCGGTTGAGGGGTGGTGGTCGGGGTGGATTGGTAGGGGATGTGGTTGTGTCTGTGTGGCTGTGGCTGGGTGGTGAAGGGGTATCTCAGAGGGGAAATTAGGCATCGATGGAATGGGTTAGTGGTAGGGTGGGTCCTATTAAGTTTTTCAAAAAGAAAATTAGCATTTAAAGTTTTTTTTCTTAAATTAATATTTTTAGAAGAATTATATTTTTATTTTTTTCCAGAGTAATATATTTGAGACAGCCACATCAGCAAAATGGGGCCTCCAAGCTTGACACATCATCACTTAACAGAAAAATTAACGGATTAACTAACGGTTGTACGAAATTGAAATAAATAACAACTAAAAGTATGAGATTGAAATGTTTTAATGATGTTGTATGAGGTTGCAACTGCACCCAAACCTGATGTGGTAAAATGTAATTTATCCTAAATTAAACCACACATCAAAATACTAGAATCAATATGTATTCTAACACTAGATTTTAATTGAAAATTTCAAATATTAAAGTTAAAAAAGAGTTATTTTATTAACACTCCACAATTAATTTTTTTCCCCCAATAATTCTAGCTTTACCATTGCTTTTGTTAAATCCACCCCACCATACAAAACAAAAAATGGCACAGCCATTCACCCCACCACCCCTCGCGGTTGACTCTATTATGTCCTCTCCAATCAACCAAACGTTTGGAGAGGCCATGTTACAGCTTGAACATTGTTTTCCAATGATGTATTGGTTCCTTTCAACTTACGCCATCTCCAACCGATCTGGCTAAGGGGTCATAGGGCTAAAAATAACTCGAAATCACACGAAAATAGTCTTCAATTGAGGGTTAGGCCAAATGGCTTGTGTGGCAGGTGCAAGAATACCACGCTTTCTTCGTTATTGTGGCAAGCGGCACTAAAATATGTTCAAAAGCCTTATTTTAATATGAAAATTTAATTTAATTAACCATATTAATTCAATTAAAATAATAAATTATTGGGGATTTATGTTTGGCCTATGACCCTTTGGTCCCCTCAGTTGGACATAGATTTTTTTGTCAAAGAGCTATGTTTGGCCTATAGCCCTTTAGCCCCCTCGGTTTGAGATGGTATAAAATATGGCATGGCACTGTTCAATAAAATATAATTTCTTGCAGAGCTATATGGCTAAACATGGTCGTATGAATTGAAATCGTGTGATGCTTCTCTTTCATTTTCCCTTGACAAATTGGATGTGAATTTGTTTGGAAATATGTTAGGCCATCTCCAAACGACTCGGTTAAAAGGCCATAAGGCTAAAAATAGCTCAGAATGACACAAAAAGGGTCTCCAACTGACGGCTAGGCCAAAGGGCTTGTGGGTCCCACCGGGCCAAAACCCCCCAAATCAGGCCAACGGACTGGCCATTTCCAGCCAACCGGCCATCCCTCCAACGCCAGAATGTCAAGCTTGACTTTGTGGCAGTGCAAGAATACCATGCTTTCTTCATTATTGTTGCAAGTGACACTCAAAATATGTCCGAAAACCTTATTTTAATATGGTAGTTTAGTTTAATTAACCATATTAATTCAATTAAAATAATAAATTATTGAGGGGGTTATGTTTGGCATATGGCCCTTTGGCCCCCTCAGTTGGAGATGGTATAAAATATGGCATGACACTGTTCATTAAAATATAATTTCTTGCTAGGCTATAGAGCTAAACATAGCCCTTTGGCCTTCATTTGGTTGGAGATGGCCTTACTCATCACAAGGGTTGCATATGACAGATCGCTTGGAATGACTGATTGATTATTCAGGCCATTGATTTATGGTTTCTCATTTTCTATCTTCTTTGCTATAATGGGATTAGTAGGACATGTTTCTCAAAATTGGGTAACGAGTTTATTCCTAATTGATTTCAGGTTACAGCCTAAACATTGTTTTCCAATGACCCTTATTCTCCTGCATGTATTGGTTCCTTTCAACTTACGCCATCTCCAACCGACCCAGCCAAAGGGTTATATGGCTAAAAATAGCTCGAAATGATACGAAAATAGTCTCAAACCGAGGGTTAGGCCCAAGGGCTTGTGCCCCCCTCTCGAGCCAAAACCCCCAAACCAGGCCAGCGGGTTGGCCATTTCCAGCTAGCCAACCAGCCCTCTAGCGTCAGAATGTCAAAACTAACTTTGGGGCAGGTGCAAGAATTCCACACTTTCGTCGTTATTGTGGCAAGTGGCACTCAAAATATGTCCAAAAACCTTATTTTAACATGGTAGTTTAATTTAATTAACCATATAAATTTAATTAAAATAATAAATTATTGGGGGAGTTATATTTGGCCTATGGCCCTTTGGCCCCCTCGGTTGGAGATGGGTTTTTTGTCAAAGGGCTATGTTTTGGCCTCCTTGGTTGGTGATGATATAAAATATGGCCTAGCACTGTTCGTTAAAATATAATTTCTTGCAGGGCTATAGGGCTAAACATGGCCATTTGACCCTCATTCGGTTAGAGATGGCCTTATAAGCTCTTGGAGCACATGTGGCTATTGGGCTTTCACACGTGGGCCAATCTGCTCGGATACCATGAAGAAAGTGGAGGTTCCACCATAAAACCAATTGGTAATATGGGCAGTAGTCTAACCTCTTATAAGACCTTGTATGGTTTGTTCCCTTACCGATTGTGGAACTTTGTTCTCGCATTCTCACAATATGTAACTTAATACGACACCGAACAATATCGAATGAAGTCAAGATAACAAACGTTTTCTAAATTAAAATCTAGGTCGATGGACCGAGCTACATGACTTGAAATGTGACTAAAGGAGTAAAACTCTAGCAAGATCGAGGCCATCATAGGCAAGATAATGAGAGTCCACCGAGATCAATGCTGTCAAACTAGACTTAGTACAAAACATGAGCCAGAAAGAGGAAATCAGAGTGGTTGAATGGTTAGGATTGCACGTCAACCAAATCATACCACGAGGTGGCACATTTGTAAAAATTTTAGATCTAAAGGATCGTAGGCAGTGTTTGCTTTGAAGGAAGACTTTGAGATTGTAATTGAAGAGCTAAGAGAGTTTTTGTTGAAGTACAATTGGGTTTGTGCTAAAAAACTTTTCGGTTGATTAAAGAATCACTAAAGGTGTTTGTTTAATCTTAGAGGTTGAATTTGACCAAGACTCCGAGCTTGGAGGCCTCTGGTTCTATTTATACGTAGGGGAGAAGGAGTAACCTTGAACATATCGCTGAGCTGGAGCATGGTTAAATCTTTCATTTGACGCTGACAGTGACGGTATTCCTGGTAGGTGGTCTTCAACTGTCTTGAGGCGGTTAGCATGATCGCGGTAAAAACCTCAATGTATATAAAAAGACGCGTGTGTAAGCATTTAATGGGGTGAGATATTCTCATGCTTTGACTTATTGCATGGTAAAAGCGCCTCAAAGAGATTCGTGTCCGAGCTGTTGGACAAGTTAGAGAGAAATGTGATTGTCAATCCTAGTTAGACTCCCAAATTGGTGGGCTGGAGTCGTGCAACTTTTACATAAATAAAAAAAAACGATAGGCCCCATAACATGCCTTATTTTTATTTATGACCCAAATACCTCATCCCAGACTAGTGGCTTATTAGCAGCCGAATTAGACATGCCTAAGCTAATTGGGCAAAACCCTAGCTATATATGATAGCTGCAAAAAGGAAACCGCTACATCAAGGTGCCTGGCTTATAACTCATTCTATTATTGTAGAATATAAAATGAACAATAATTTACATGTATTAACAGCTATCAGTACTCATGACGAGTCATGCATGGACTTCACACTGGAGAGGCTGGAGCTCGAGGATATTCAAAAGTACGAATATTTGCTCAATGGAAAAACGTCTCTATGTTTTGTTGTCAAAACTTTTTTTGTTTAGAATGTGCCAATCTGGAGAGGAACTTGACAAATATATATTACTAATTAGGTAAATTATAAAAAATACCTCAACTATGGGTCGAACAACTATATCATACCTTGTGTTTTAAAAATTACGGTAATACCTCGTCTTACGAATTTGTTTCAATATCAGACTTTTGTCAGTTTTTTCTCTCAATTTCTCTATTAAATGCTGACGTGACTTGAAGCATGACCTATTCCCTATC